>JAQMYF010000011.1:10881797-10891999 GCA_030014195.1 Neosilurus mollespiculum | reverse complement strand
CCGAGCTGGGAATCGAACCCAGGACCTTCTTGCTGTGAGGCGGATGTGCTAACCACTACGCCACCGTGCCGCCCTGCAATACATTATTATTAATGAAATGCGCAGTTAAGTGAGCTAATGTGAACTTTTATCATCCTGATCTATTTTCGATTTGGTTACCAGTTTTCTTACGCTAGCCACATTGTCTGCTGAGCGACGTGCTAGGAATTAAATTTTCTATCAGGATGAGAACCTGGAGTGCTAGGAATGAGATTGAGCCCTTTGCTTAATCTCTACTTAATATGAGCAAAGCAGCAGCGCTTTAATCCTTTAGACTGGGGCAGGGCCCAGCATGCTGTGACGCACTAGTGTGTCCCTCTACCTAAAAAAGAAAAAAAATAGGCTACAGGGGTCCAGACATTCCCGCCGAAAGGACCATTTCTTATTATGCCAATATAGAGCAAGCATAGCAAGTCTGAAAGCCCCAGCTTCAGCAGGTGGTAAGTAAATGTCTGGAAACCTAATAGATAATTTTGCCTCTGTGACCTTGAAAAGTAGGTCAAAGTCACTCACACACAAACTCATCCTAGTACTCATAGTAGTGAGCCAGCAGTATGCAAAGGTACCACACCACGCTACATTACAATATCCCATAATTCAGCTGGAGCCTCTGAATAATCGAAGACAAAGAATTCCCTCAGGGCAAACTGAAAATAGAAAGAAAATGGTGGATGGAAGCAGGTGTCCTAAGAAGGCCTTATAGATGTAACACTTTACAGAACTCTTCCCTCCCATAATTACTGTGGGTTCTTTAATCAAATTGGTACGAGGAGCCTAAATTGACTTGTTTTTGTAAACTGAAAGCTCATTCATATTAAAAGCTAACACTATTAATAACAAAGTCAAAGGATAAGCGGTGTGGTGTACCTCCAAGTTGTGTGCTTCTTTACTTATTAGCATATTCATAAAATGTACTACAGGGACAGCTGGGTTATATGAACTTGACTACCATTTGTACATAGTAAGTATTTGATTGAAGCTTAAGACTTAAAATATAATCTAATTAAACCTAAAACGCAAAACGTCAAGGTCAAGGAACAAAAAGCAGGTACATATCTCTCTCTCTCTCTTTCTCTCTCTCTCTCTCTCTCTCTCTCTCTCCCTTTCTCCTGGAGTCATAAAAGTAGAAATGACTGCATAAGTCATACACTTTGAGTCATTGCCACAAAAGAATTTCACCCAGGGCCATTCACACAGTTCAGAGCCGGAGGAGGCTAAGAGATGCGCATTAAGGGACTACATCAAAAGTTCAATTAACAATAAAACTTGCTACAAGGCCACCTACTGAGTTCATTCCACTTCCTGCTAGCTTTCTCCTTCGCTATAATTATCTCTCCTCCTCCTCTAATGATCTCTAACCTTTATCTGTGTGACATTTTGCCTTCTCACTGACACCCGTCAGATGCCTTTCCTCTACATGTTCTCATCTGTCTTTCTCATTCTTTGTTTTATTCCTCTCTGTTCTTCATTTAGCAGGAGAGGCTTGACCCTGAGGCAATTGCAGAATAATGCTGTCACCCTTGTCACGAGGTACACTCAGGTTTGAAGGTTAGAGCAAGCTGTAACTCAAGTAAAGTCAAATAAAAGTACAGTATCCAGCCAAAGGTGTACTCATACTTAAACAAAATATATATTGCTACTTTTAAAATATTTTTGACGGGTTGTTGGGAGGCTGGAGCCTATCTCAGCCGACTCTGGGTGAAGGCAGGGTACACCCTGGACAGCTCACCAGCAGGGTGGCACACACTCACTCACTAAGGGTCAATTTGGAACAGCCAGTTAACCTACCGCACATATCTTTGGACTGCTGGAGGAAACCGGAGTACCCAGAGGACACCCACAGAAGAACGGGAAGAACATGCAAACTACACAATAAATTGCCCAAGCCTGGGAATCAAACCCAAGACCTGCTTGCTGTGAGGTGGACATGCTGAACACTTTGCCATTGTTCTGCCCATTGGTTGAACTGATGAAAAAAATAAAAACTTTAAAGAATTATGATTTTCATTTAAAACCCATAGTGACATTTCACCTAAAATTATCAATTAATCTGTTCTCATTTGAAAGGTAATAACATGAGTAATGCTCTGTAGCTTGCTAATAATTTAATCAGTAGTAAACTATCATGCTGTTAATTTGGAGCAATAATTTAACCTGCTGCTTGGAAGAAAAAATGTAAAGAAGTATAACAGAATACAACCAGTTATGTTAGCAAAACAGCAAACCTTCGGCACACTTTTTCAAATTGCATGATGGGAGAAGCGCCTTTTCTATGTTTTTTTTTACGTTTACGTCAGCATATTAAAAATGTTATAAAAATTGTTTTAGTATAAACTACATGGAAATATAAGAAAAGCAAACAAAATTAAAATTTTTAAAGTGGGCGGCATGGTGGCGCAGTGATTAGCACATCCGCTCACAGCGAGAAGGTCCTGGGTTCGATTCCTGGCTCGGGGTGTTTCTGTGTGGAGTTTGCATGTTCTCTCTGTGCATGCATGGGTTTCCTCCAGGTACTCCGGTTTCCTCTCACAGTCCAAATTGTCCAAGGTTCCAAATCGCCCCTAGGTGTGAGAGTGAGTGTGAATGGTTGTGTGTGTGCTGGCCCTGCAATGGCCTAGCAATTTTTTCAGGGTGTAAACCGCCTTCGACCCAAGTCGGCTGAGATGGGCGCCAGCCTCCCCGCGACCCTAATTAGGATTAAGCGGCTTAGAAGATGAATGAATGGATAAATGAATTGTTTTAGCATATAGTAGATGGAAACATGAAAAAGCAAACTAAATGGCAAAACTAAATTTAATTTTTTTTCATATTTAAAGGGTAACAGTGTTTTTTTAACGCTGTGTAGCTTTCTCCATGTTTTGGGGCTATTTTTTTATTATCCATATTAACATTATCAATATTTAAGGTGGAAAAGCAATATTTAAGGTGGAAAAGCAATATTTAAGGTGGAAAATAAGTATGAATGAAGAAAATCCTGTTTTAGTTAGTTTTACTGTGTTTACAAACACTTTCATGTAGCACTGTTAACTTTAGTGTTTATATGTGTACACTAATCAAATGATAACAAACGCCATTAGCTACACAGAGCTTTAAGCTAAGTCACAACACAGATCCCATGACTTGCCTCAGTTTCAAGGTTAAAATATGTAAATATAACCTATGGATATTTCAGTTTGTTTTTTATTATTTTTCTGCACTATACCACCACAACTCTGTAAAGGATTTAAAGAGCCACCATTACACAGCTCTTAGGCTCTGTGCCTGCCCACGCTGGGAGCTCATCTGCATCCGTCATGCTAAATAAATACATAAATAAATAAATAAATAAACAAACAAACAAACAAATAAATAAATAAATATGTTAGGTGGTAGCACGAATACAATTACGCACCCCAGGCTCAATATTCCCTGTCAACCTTTGATGCATGACTGTTAATTATCCTAAGATAGTGAACCAATCAAACTGCACCTTTCCCATGAAGTGTATGCTAAACATTGTTATACATAATTAGATTGTTTAGAGAAGGCCATGGCAGAGAATTTGGCATGATATTTCATAAGATTTCTGAAAGTTGATAAACTTGATTAGATGAAATGATTGCTTGATAAACTGAACCTATTCAACTGAGAAGTGATGTGCAGTGATTGGCTGGATAAGAGATAAAGAAGCCTATGTGATTTGTATTTTTGAGGTCTTAATGAAAACAAATTATTAAATGTACATTTTTCTGAATAAAGCAATCAAGTAAGAGAAGATCAGTTTATTATCACCAACCTAAAGTATAAATGTGCCAACATACAATTTAAGCATATCAATAAAGTACAATTACCGAAGTGCTGTGTTTTCTAGATTGGGTGTGCTAATTAGGCTAAATAGGATAAATTAGGAGGGTCCAGTGAAGTCTGACTGTCGTGTCCATATCGATGGAAGTAACAGAGCATAGAAACAGCTCTAGCCAGGATTTTAGAGAAAGAGAGAAAAAAAGGCAATTACTGTTACCTTTCCAACATGGAAACATCGATGGGGGGTTGTATCAAGCCCACTAAAAATAGCCAGATTTCAAATTCAGGTTAGAGCAAGAGACCCTGTGAGCTCACAGTCACCAGGTATCATGACTACAAGCGCCAAAGACAGTGAGACTGTCGGAACCTTGGCACAGACCTGGAATACTGTAGGGATGGCTAATAGACTGATGCCACTATTAGCAGGATAGGAAAATAAGCCAGCCCATGCTTCTCAGTCATAATAGTGCATGCGCAAGCCTCATCGTAATTATGCAGGAGCAGTACAGTACGTATATGACACATTTATGCATGGCCAAGGAAATTGCATATAAATAATGCATTTAGCCCAAAGCATCTGTAGGCTTAACATTCACATTCTGTTCGTTACATGGCACTGATCCATTAATTCATGTAAATTTATTTGATTTTTTTGCAATGGAACTGTAAAATGTATTAAAACACCCAAGATTTTTAATCTTGAATATTAGGAATAGCTCCACCAAAGCAGGTCCTGATGGCAAGTTTTAGTAAGTGGGGGTGTGACTTAAAGATGAAGGGAATGTAGTGATGATTAAAAATCTACAACATATACTCTAAACATAAACAAAGAAACTGATCAGTGTAAATTATTAAAAAGGGCATGTCCAAACTGTAAATGGACACAGAGGTGTAGCTCTCTCATGTATATATCCTGCCACACATGCATATATTTGTCCAAGTAAAAAACACATGTTGATTTGAGCAACTGCTGAGCAGCGGTTGTTGCGGAATCTTCATACGCTGAATCCTTGAAACATTTTTTCATTAATTTTTTTATTTAAAAATAAATGAAACCCAAACTTATAAAAGATTGCATGCAAAGCTTCTGTCTGTTTCTATTAAAACAGGTACCATAAACCCTTTTTTCAGGTACAACATAAAAACCCAGCAATAATTCCCCACAAGGGGGCAATAAGGCAATGCGAAAAGTTGCTAAAAGTCAGCTGAACACCTTGATCACATGACCACCTAGTGTTCAGAACTATATTTGTATATTTAACACTTGGCGCAGTATTCATTTCTTTACTATGTATGAGTGGACATGATCATGTGATCATGATCATGTGATCAAGGTGCATGATTTGTATTTGTGCCTATTTTTATTGTCTTCAGAAGTACACTCTGATTTGTTAGTTTAATATCTGTATATTGTTATTATTGCCATTAACTTACCTTTTATGAACTGGGGGATTCACATCCTATTCGCCTGATTTCACACTCTAATAAGAGTGAAACCACAGTCTTGGCTAATGCAAACTATCAAACAGATTTTAGCAAATTGCAACTGTAAGGAAAAACCACCAGATGATGAAATTATGCAAATGTTTATGTGTAACATGAGACTTTGAAAGGCTTACCTTTTATGGAAATTCATGGAAATTAACTAAAAGCATTTTAGCGCATCATTATGATGCAGGCCAAATTAGAAAGCAATCCACTTAGCATTTTTTTTTGTACAATCACAATACCGAGAAAGGGCATAGACAACAGAGCCGGCGCACTTTTGGCACATGAATCCATATGACTCCTCACATTTGCATGTAAGAGCTAATTACCATTGATGTTAATTAATGCAAAGTAAAAAAATAAATAAATAAAAAAGAATGGAAAATACTTTGTTTGAGCCAGAAAATGTCCAATATATTTTAAAAGTGAGAATAGTGTCACTTTTCTATGCACAGGAAAGCACAGAGAGGAAATATGAATTTTAATGTTTCATAGTCTATTTAAAATTTATTTACCCACAGTGATACCTTCTTGACACTGATATTTCACCCAGAAGTGTAAGTCACGTTGGAACCTGACAACCATTCATGCAGAAAAATGTATTATTAATGCACTTTTAATGTAGTTAGGTTAAATCTATCCAACATATAATACTCCCACTGGCCATTTGAATAACAACAGCTGTACTCAAAGAACGACCAGACTGAAAGTCTCTAGTAAATCAAAAAAGCACTCTTTACAATCATGGTGAGCACAAAGCATCGCAGAACACAAATCACAAAACCATGATGCAGATCAGGTTCAACTGCTGCCAGCCAGAAATAAGAGTCTGAGGCTACAGTGGGTACAAGTTTCCAGAGATTACACAGCTCCGCATCAAACCTTGCCTGTTTAGCCACAGCTCTAAAATGTGTTAATAAGTACCTATTATATTTACTTTATTTAATTTTCCGAACCGATTTACCTTTATTAGAGTCATGCAGAGGCTGGAGCACATCTCAGCCGACTGCAGGGGAAGGTGTGATATACCCTGAACAGTTTGCTAGACCATTGCAGAGTCAACACAGATACACAAACATTCACACTCGGATTCACACCTAGGGGCAGCTGAGAATATCCAATTAGCCTAATGTGCATGTCTCTGGACTGTGGGAGAAAACCTGAGCACCCGGAGGAAACCCACGCAAGTGCTTTTTGTTGTGAGGTGAAAATGCTAACCACTACGCCACCATGCCACCACAGAAAGCTAAATATGTGCGTGTAATATCATTTTTAGAGCACATACAGTATGTTTATACTAATTTTATATTAATTTTCTATTCCAAAGGACACGAGTAATCTGGCTAAAAGATTTACAACATACATGGATCATCCATAACATTAAAATCCCCTGCCTAATGTTGTGTAGGTCAATGCAATGAGATAATCAATGTTATTCACATCACCTGGCAGTGGTTTGAATGTTATGGCTGATATTATGATATGTCCGAATAAACTTTAACTCTTTCATTATCCTTGGCACTTATACTATTTACTGTGAATCTACACCCATTCCCAGCTGACTCTGGGAGAAAGGTAGCGTACACCCTGAACAGGTCATCAGTCCATTGCAGGGTCAACACTGACACAAACTATCATTCACACTCACATTCACACCTGGAGGCAATCCAGAACAGCCAATTAGCCTAATGTGCATGCCTTTGGACTGTGGGGAAAAAAACAGAAGCACCCGGAGGAAACCACGGAAGGATGGGGTAAACATGCAAAACTGTCCTTGATGAATTTGTAGAATTTCCTACAATCGGTCTTGTTTCTTATACTTATATCGATATTTCTTAACCCCCCAAAAATGATTATTTTGGAATTGCTACCAACCATGTATGAGATCAAATTAGACTGAGCAAAATTAACTGAGCAAAGTCGGTAATGTTTTGACTGTGTAGGTACTCTGAGAAATTGAAGGGCAGACTGGCTGAGTTTTGAAAAGGCCACAGAGGAAATGGCACAGGAAGAGATTATGACAAGGTGGTCACACCATGTGTGTGCCTGGCATGAACTATAGCTCAGGTTGGACAGAACTGGCTGGATTTGCTAGCTGAGATAAGCCTCATGTCTACTTGAACAAATAATTTAAAATAAATGAATAATTGAATTTAAATATTGACCCATTTCTGGTGCTTATTGCCATGATGCTTGGTATGTATACTGGCATAATGGTGTGTTCCAAGCAAAATGTCTTGATTGTATGATTTGGATGTAGGAACAGGATCCTTAAATTTTCATATTTTTGACATTAAGAGAATAATAATGCTAAGTATATTATATTAATATAACATTATATTAATAATGATGGCCATTCATTTATTTGCCGAAGGGTCGAGGAGAGGCTGAAGTCGATCTTACCCTAAACAACTCACCAGTCAATCACCAGGCCAACACACACATACACCACCATTCAAACTCATAACACTTCATGCTCACACTCAAATCTAGGGGCAATTTTGAACAGCAAATTAGCCTAATGTGCATGTCTTTGGATTGTGGGAAGAAATTGGAGTACATGGAGGAAACCCATGCAAGCACACAAAGAACATACAAACCTCACATAGAAATGCCCTTGCCGAGCCCAAGTCTCAAACCCAGGACCTTCTTACTGAAAGGTGGATGGGCTAATCACTACACCACCATGCCAGTATAATGCTATATGGTATGTATTTTATAGCGGTGTTCCTGCACCAAGCCAGATAGGCACGCAACATCACTTCGGTGGTTGTCTTGTGTGCCTGCTTGAGTTGCTGCTGATTGGCCTATTCAATCATTCATTCATTCATTCATTCATTCATTCATTCATTTGCCAAACCCATTCACACTCACACTCACACTCACACCTTGGGGCAGTTTGGAACAGCCAATTAGCCAAATGTGTTTGGACTGTGTGAGAAAACCAGGGAAGGAAACCACACAAGCACAGGAAGAACATGCAGACTTCACACAGAAACGCCAAGCCCGAGACTTGAACCTAGTTGCTTGCTGTGAAATACTACAGTACTATGCTGCCTTCGTTGGCTCTTATGTATCGCTGATTTCCATCAAGAAAGGCAGCAATAAAAAACGTAATCAAAACATATATTACAATGAAACTGAAACCCAAAAAGCAAAACCCTTACACTAAGACTCGCACAGAATAAAAACACAATGTAACTCAAGTAGATAGACAAACTTTTGTCAAGCAGAACAACACCAAACATTAACGGAAACACATGAGCTTGAACATGAACTCGTTAAAAGGATAATCAGATGAACTAACAAGATGTTAGAAAGTCTGTTGAAAGGAAAACATATTGTTACCCATTCCTGTTTTTACTCCAGACCATAGCAGTGGAAATTTATTTATTTCCTCCAGGGATAAAGTTTCAGTTTCTGATTTAGCCCTTAAAGGGGCCATGCTAGTCTTATACCACCAATCACGAACACCTATCAATAGTGATAATTAACAAGAGCTGCTTTTATGCAGTGTGTAAATTTATATATTTCAAAGAAAAGTAAAGGAAAATGGAAGCAATCTATTAGGAAAAAAAATTTTCACTGATGTGTGAAAAGACTTTGTAAGAAAAGACTTTAGCAAAAAAACCCAATTCAAACAGTGCAGCTTTATTGAGAATCATCAACACTCTGTCACAACTCATGAACACAACAGTGGGTTATTATCATAAAATCATCTTGTTATGAAATCTTGTAAGCACTAGTTGAACACAGCATGAATTTATGATGAATTACGTGAGTACAGAAGCACGATGCTGTTATGCAAGAAAAACAAATTGAAATCAGCATTTTGCGTGTATGAAAAAACAACTTATTATTACAAGAGACGTGTCTTGTTAGTACAGGAAAGCATCCTGTGATGCTGATGGATATTTTTTCTTTCTTGCTTGGCAGCTTCCATACTGTTTCTCAGCCGGACTGCTAAGACACTGACAGAGACAGAGCGACACACAGCCTTGAGAAACGTCCGAGATAATTACATATTGCTTAAACTAAGTTAAACTCTTAATTACAGAAGTAGACTGAATGTGACAAGTAGAATTCCCACTTGAGTCAAGCAAAATCATGCTCCATTAACGGAGCGTTCCAAGAGATTGACAGCAAGCAGTTGGTAGCAATTCGAGGGATGGGAAATTGCTCAACATTGAAAATCATCCAAATGTAAAACCCATTTGTTAGCCAGCATATTTCAAGCTTGGACAGAGTTTTCTATAATAAATTCATTGCCAGTAAAAAGATACAGTACTGAGTTGTGACTATGACTATTGAACCAGCAGACAAATGAGGTTTTCGCGTGTAGACGTGTTATCTGTGATAATGTCATCAAATGATTCATTTTGCCTGTTTAGCCCCCCTTTTCCCATGTGTCATTCAATCTCAGCATCCACTCCTCAGTTCTGTGCTCAACCCACACAGGTCACTCATCTGGGCAATTCAAAGTCACCATTTTGAAGGAATCTTGCACTTCATGGCCCGTTGACTAATTGGAAGTGGCAGACATTTCTCCTGGGGAGCCACTAAGACTTTTAGTGCTTCTGAACACATCATCCCTTCTGGATCCTGCTGTCATGTTTATATATTTATTTATTTTTTCACTCCAGGCTAGAACAATGAACTGAGACTCAAAATTCGCAATCAACAGACCAAAAAGTTTCTTTAGAATTAAAAGACAAAAAAGTAAAGAAACAGGCCAGCTGTCCAGGGTGTACCCCACCAGGGTATAGTTACATAATACACTGCAATGGTATAATCTGATTGGTTCCCTACCTCAGAATGATTAACAAAGATTCACCAAAGGCAATGTGGATGTCGCTGAATACGTCCCAAGAGAAAACATCTGGGAAGGTTAG
>JAQMYF010000011.1:10866749-10879557 GCA_030014195.1 Neosilurus mollespiculum | reverse complement strand
AAATGGTGCTCAGTAATGGAAACTCATGCAAAGTTTTGGTATACACTACACAGAACCCGAAGACAAGCAAACTAAAACAAGATTTTTAGCTCCCGCCCCTCCGGAACTATAGAAATAGTTTCTGTCCGTCCGTCTGTCCATCCGTCCATCTGTCCATCACACTTTAGTTTCGGGACATTTACTTGCTGCACGCTAAAGATGGGGCTTTCGAACTTGGTATGCTGGCTCACTACTATGAATGCTAGGAAGAGTTTGTGTGTGAGTGACCTTGACCTACATTTCAAGGTCACAGTAGCAAAACTGTATATTAAGTTTCTGGACATTTACTTGCCACGCGGTGAAGCTGGGGATTTCAAACTTGCTATGCTTGTTCTGTATTGGCATATTATGAAATGGTCCTTTTGGCAGGAGCCTCTGGACCCCTGTGGTCTATTTCATGGTTTATTTTTACATTTTTTATAGCACGACAATAATAATACTGCCTGCTTCCAGTGTGACAGCATCTCGGAACAGACAGAAGAAACACTGTAGTTACTGGGCACCATTAAAAGAAGACAAGTATGGTACGTTGGCCATGCGACGCGAGTAGGAGAATGTCACCTGGAAAGAGACCTGATTTTGAGTGTTCCGAAAGGTAAAAAAGTAGAGGAAAGCTAACCACTACGCCACTGTGCCATGGTAAGATGATACATAAAACAAAAATCAAGTGACAATTAAAAAGTTGACTGAAGTGATTCAGAAGATTTAACAATGCAAGAATCTGGTATACTGAGAATATTTTGCTTCATAATTAATTATTCCTGTATTTAGAACATTATATACTCCTCTGGGTAACAATATGACTTCCACCCTCACTATTCAGTTGTGCAGTGAATAGCACTTGATCCAGCAATTGCTAATAGGTATCTATTTTCAAGCTACCACCTGGAGGTCATAAATGTGCTGTTCAGGAAAAAAATAAAAAATAAAAAAATAAAAAAATAAAATGCACATTTATTATTATGGGTTTCCCAGACCACATAACAAATGCACTGTGCATACATCATTAGTCTATCTAGCAACTTACATCATTTATCTCCCAACATATGATCACAGTAATAAAACCTAAGATGAAGTCAATTTCTGCATCTAGCCAAAATAAAAGTCCTATTTAATTTTGTTCTTTCGTGGCATAAGAACAGGAAAAGCTGCTGATGTACATTCTCTTATGTAGAGTGCTAAATGTCATTATGGATGTCGGATATTTCAACAGGAACAGCACTGTTTACTTCAGCACTGAAGAAAACGTGAGCAATTATTGTTTTGTTCTGCTGCAGTGGAGAATGATCCTCTTGACAGATAGCTAATGAACCCGACATCTGTCATGTTCACCAGCTCACACAATTCTTGGAGGGTTTTGCGTCAAACTGCTGTGGCTACTGGATTCCTCCACTGACAGATATAAAGGATGTGCCTTGGGTACAAATTAGTCATTTTTGCCAAAGCAAAAAAATAAATAACTTTGATTTTAACAGATGGCAGCATGGTGGTGTAGTGGTTAGCATGTCTGCCTCACAACAAGAAAGCCTGGGTTCGATTCCGGTCTTGGGCGTTTCTGTGTGTAGTTTGCATGTTCTCCTCGTGCATGTGTGTGTTCCTCCGGGTACTCTGGCTTCCTCCTACAGTCCAAAAACATGTACAGTAGGATAATTGGATGTTCCAAGTCGCCCCTTGATGAGAGTGTGTGTGAATGGTAGTGTGTGTTGCTCTGCGATGGCCTGGGTGTACCCTGCCCTCAGACAGATTCGGCTGACATAGGTGCCAGCCTTCCCGTGACCCTAATAAGACAGCATAGAGAATAAACAAATGAATAAAATTGGTGCAGCATATAGCTGAAAAGAAGGTTAAAGGCTTTGCTCAGTGACACAATTTTGACAGTTTGGCAATGCTCAGATACAAAGCTTCTACTTAGTCACACACAGCCTTAACCACAATTACACAAAGTGATTCAATGCAATCTTTTAGTATGAGTTAATTCAAAGGTTGAAATGGTTTAATGGATAAATTAGTTGAGCTAGTTGTAGTGGCTCAGTGTCAAAAGGTTTTGGTTTGTATTAGGTTGAAATTCCAGTGCAGTCAAGCTGCCACAGTTGTGTCACAGTGCATGTTTTGTTTTGTTTTTTTAACTTTCCCCTCAGCTATATCCTCCATTGACTGTATGTTCCTTAAAACATGTCAGCCAAATGATAAAATGTACTGGATGAGGTGTTATGTTATACTATGGAAGACATTAAAATCTGATGTCAGCAAATTACTGGAAAATTGACATTCGTTTTTATGCAGTGTATAAGCCGCAAACTGAAATTTACCTGTTATAAAGAGAGAGAGAGAGAGAGAGAGAGAGAGAGTGTGTATGTGTGTGTGTGTGTGTGTGTGTGTGTGTGTGTGTGTGTGTGTGTGCCCCTATATCTATTATACATCAGAAGAAAGACAGATCGATAGCACACTGCCCACTACCATTCTCTTTATATTATAGCAGCATGACAGCTTGTCTATTAAAGTACACTGATACTGGAATAGATCCAAAAACACTGCTGTTTACACAGATACTAGCCAGACTGTCTGCCTAGTGTCTACACACACACACACACACACACACAAACCTTTATTATAACTCCCTTCTGTTCCATGCAGCATACAATAATATTCCCAAAGAATCAAGACTAAGGGTTGGTAATATGGACTCTGTTATACAAACCTCTGTATTAAAAGAATTAATTTAGAGTTGGTAATTAAACCAGAACAAACAAACACGCCAACCTATTTAGAATCGGACCTTTTGGAGTTTGAAAACTGGAGCACAGATGGTGCCCAATCTTTCGGCGCACAAGTGCAGTGAATGAATATTAGTAAGAGCTGGTTAACTGGTCTCTCTGGCATTATACTAACATTGTCTAATTCACAATTCATTATGAGGTGCTTTTTTCTTCTTTAAAAGTCTTTTACATTAGTCGCGATGAGATGGAAATGTCAGTGTTGGTTTGTAGATGAAGCTTGGCAGGACAAGGAATTGCTCACCGAGCAGGTTGGGATAAAAAATTGCTCGCATGGTAATAGAGGGGTATTTTTAAACCAGACCAGCAGGAGAACTAGACATTAGGTCAGGATAGGAGCCAAAGTGTGTGTGAACAAGGCTTAAAGATAAATGTAACTCCAGAGAGTGTATAGTAAAAAGTGACGCAAGATAGAACTAGTAAACAACAATGTAAGACACGCCGAGGTTTATTGAATGACGTCATGCTATTGCACATGCACATGCTATTTTAAGAACAGGGCACCTTGCTCGAATTTGGCATGTGTAGTAGCTGGTGGCATTTTACACCTCACAAAGGGGCTTGTTCTTTGTTTTCTGTGGACTGATGGCCAATTATGTGTGAAAGAGTCTTAGAGAAAGATGGACCACAGTGAAATAGCAGTGGAGGAGAAACCAACTGAGATTTACTCTAAAGGAGCTGAGACAGATGCTCATTAGGATGAGCAGTTACAAATATGCCATGCAAACCGGTCACTAATTGGTATCACTCGGATATGGCTGAGAGAACCATTAGCATAGACAATGCTACAATGCAAACAAGACTGAAACTCTCCTAACATGTTTATAAAGTATACGTACATTAATACAGCCTGTCCTAAAGGTCTCTACAAATAGAGGAAATTACACAGATATTAGCTAAATTCAACTTTATTTACGAAACATAATCTACATATGTCGTCCCTCCCACTCATGATAAGCTCATGTCAACACATGGTATTATACATGTTATTCCACTTCATATATATTTTTTTAATGATCTTTGTTTATCTTTATTTAGTTACATAATACACTGCAATGGTATAATCTGATTGGTTCCCTACCTCAGGATGATTAACAAAGATTCACCAAAGGCAATGTGGATGTCGCTGAATACGTCCCAAGAGAAAACATCTGGGAAGGTTAGCTGAGCTATACATGCAGAGCAAAAACACTGTGCAGCTGACAGTCTTAAGGACTCATTCAGAGTTTTAGTATAAACTAGACTGAAACCTGAGAAAATGGTGCTCAGTAATGGAAACTCATGCAAAGTTTTGGTATACACTACACAGAACCCGAAGACAAGCAAACTAAAAAAAAAAAAAATTTAGCTCCCGCCCCTCCGGAGCTATAGGAATGGTTTCCATCCGTCCGTCTGTCTATCCGTCCATCTGTCTATCACACTTTAGTTTCGGGACATTTACTTGCTTCACACTGAAGCTAGGGCTTTCTAACTTGGTATGCTGGCTCACTACTATGAATGCTAGGAAGAGTTTGTGTTTTAGTGACCTTGACCTACATTTCAAGGTCACAGTAGCAAAACTGTATATTAGGTTTCTGGACATTTACTTGCCACACGGTAAAGCTGGGGATTTTAAACTTGCTATGCTTGTTCTGTATTGGCATATTATGAAATGGTCCTTTTGGCAGGAGCCTCTGGACCCCTGTGGTCTATTTCATGGTTTATTTTTACATTTTTTATAGCACGACAATAATAATGCTGCCTGCTTCCAGTGTGACAGCATCTCGGAACAGACAAAAGAAACACTGTAGTCACTGGGCACCATTAAAAGAAGACAAGTAAGGTACGTTGGACATGCGACGCGAGAAGGAAAATGTCACCTGGAAAGAGACCTGATTTTGAGTGTTCCGAAAGGTAAAAAGTAGAGGGGAAGACCAAAAACTATTATGCTGGGCAATATTAGGAGATGGACTGGTGTAAAGCAGGAGGAGATGTAGAGAGAGCACAAGTTTGAGAAAGCTGGGGATTGTTGGTGAAAAGCCTAACTTCTACCCAAGAAGATGGTGAGTGACTGACTGGCTGCTAGTGACTGCAACAAACCGCTAGAGTCTAATGTCTTGATTCAACTAATATCCGCTCAGGATAATGTCTTTTAATTGTCAGAGAGCAAACCAATCAGATCATACTACTCTCATGTAGTATATACTAATCAGTGTTATTTACTTTACCTGTCTGGGTGAAGACTGTTGATTTTTGGACTTGTCAGCCAAACAAATATATGCCTCCCTTCAGGACTCCTTCTAAATCTTCACCCTCAAATTCACGAACACATATTTCCAGGGCAACAACACGAAGAACAGTACCCATCTCAATAACTGATATTTATGTGGTTTAACTGATAAATAAAGTGTATTTAAAGCTCAAAACAGAAATAGCTGAGTGGCAAAGATATAATGTTTATCTAACCTAAAAGCATTGTACTATTATAAAATCAAGCACATGCATGTAATTATCCAACAGCTTATAAGCATGTACAGCTTATAATGATTGTTATAGGCATTATGATGTGCTGTTGAAAGTACAGTATAATGCATTATAAATAAAATAAAAGTTCATGTTACCAGAAACATTGTGTCTATTCATCCTGAACAGAAATAACCATTTTTCAATTTTGTAATCTGATTTCAGGTCCCATTTGTAGGAACTGAATTTAGTAGATTTTAATATATTAATAGATTTAATAAGATAAGCTAACTGTAACTACGTAAAATTTAACACTATTGAACTTTTGCTTATACATATAATTATGCAATCGCGATTATAAAACCATGCTCAATATAGGTTTAGTTTAGTTTTAAGTATCTGCATGAGTATAAGGGGAGCATAATCATAATTACCTGCAAATAACATGAAACCTAGTCATTTAAAATGCACCTGTGCAGACTTTATATGTGGCAACCAATTGAGTGAAAGATGGCTGATTCTCTCTCTTTTCTCCTTTAGCACAATATGATCACATGTCTGTTGAACACACACACACACACACTCTCTCTCTCTCTCTCTCTCTCTCTCTCTCTTTCAACATCGCCTGTGCCCTCCACCGGCAGACAGCTGCTAATAGGGGTTTATTTTTAGCAGGTGGGCGAGGTGCGGGTCTCTGTGATGGATGAAGCTGATGTTTTACCCCCTTTATCGTGCACTCTCTCTCCATTTGGAGGATGGTGACATGGCCAATGAAAGAACACTGGACAGACTGACCGATACAGTTCAAATACGATGTATAGGATGGAGAATTGTAAGCCAGTTTTGTGTTCTTTTAAAAATTCTACAGAATTAGAGACATAGACAAATCACCAAAACTAATAAAGAAAGACCCTTAAATAATATAACTTAATTTTCTCCAGACAAAGCCAGCGCAAAATTGTGATGTATGATATGACTACTCTTATGCTTAATGGTAGAAATTTTAATCACCAGTTGAAATTCTATTGGACTTCATGCCAAAAAAATTAACAGTTTACAAATCAAATGCAAACCTCTCAGCTCAGGTTAAAGGGTACCTGTGATGAATAAGTGTTACTAGCTCTTTAAAACAATCACGTTGGACATCAGCTATTCCTTCCATCATCAGTCCTTGCCCGTTGTCAAAGTATGTGTGAGTGGTGCAACACTGGGCATGCTCAGAGACATGTTGCCTTCCTCATTGGCTGTTCCAGCCTGGTAGTGACGCAAACTCATTGGATTGGCTGGGCTACATCACAGACCACATGCATTATAACACATTATTAGCCAGTGCTGACCTGCACAAACAACAAGCACGGAAGTCACAGAAAGAATTTCTTTAGTGTTCCAAAACCAACTGACGACAGGAAAGCCGAGTTGGCAAAACGTTAGCTGCATCAGCTAGTTTGGATTTACTCTCATCTCTGGCAGTATTCTCATCCTCGAAGTCACTAGAATGCAACGTCTTACTGTCTCCACAAGACTCCTCCCTCTCTGGTTCAAATAGGTAACCATTTGCACCCATTTCCTCCAAATTGTTAGCCATTGTTTGCTTTTTGAACATGTTTTTTTTTTTCAAATCACCTAAAAAGTCACTCACTTTGTAGATTTGCTTGTTTACTTGTGCTGGACAAAACAGACCAAAAAATTCACGTCACTTCTGGGAAAAAAAACGACTGGTAACTTGGTTCAGCCTCCGCTAGTAATCTACGGGATAAAATCACAGTTTTATGCTTTTTATGGTCATTTACATTAAAATAAGCATCTGTATCACTTAAATGTATCACATAGGCTCAAATAAGGCTGGAAAGATGACCAATACCAGTGCACTTTAAAGAATGTGATGAAGGAATGTGAGAAGTGCTCAATGACAGTGCTTCATAACAGTTATGAGCATGGGAAAGTCTTAAGGACAGAGGAGTTTACGATTCTTTGTAAAATGACAAGGGGCCGTCAGGAGAGGATATTGATGGAACAACTGTTTACATACTAAGCAATAACAGGAAGTAACATTAAACACCATCCTGTAAAATGTAGACGAAATGTGAAGAATTTAGAAATTACATCCAGTTGAATGTCACAAAAAATTTCCGAAGCAATGTCTCGATCATGTTATAGTACATCAGAAAGTCCAGTTCGGATACTACACATACTTTTATAGCATTTGGGAGAGCAGTTAAGGGTTAACATTACAATTGAATGCCCTTCCTTTACCCCTTCTTTAAATCATGTTGTGGCTTAGTGGTTAAGGCTATTGGTTAGAGATCAGAACATTGGTAGTTCAAGCCCCAGTACTACCGACCTGCAACCGTTGGGCCCCTGAGCAAGTCCCTCAACCCTAAACTTTTGGGGTGAAGCAACTACGAGTTTAACTGAAGAGTTTGAGTTCAAAAACATGTATGTACAACTGTTTTAATTATGAGAAAAACAACTTTTTCAGTGGCTTTATTTTAAATTACTAATTTAAAATAAACTTTATTTACTTAGCAAGGTGGGGGTCTAAAAGGGATTCAAACCCATGACCTCTTGATCATGAGCCAAGCACCCTAACCACTACACCACCGGCCCTATAACCCGCAACTGCTCAGAAATATAAATACATTTGGCCAAATGGCCAAATGCCATACATGTAAATGTATTAGAAGCTATGTTGGTCATCAGGTGCCCATACCATACTTCCAAGTACTTACATTCATGCTAAATAACAGAATTTACATTCTTATATTTAGACTTATGACTTATAAGTCTTAAGACTTATATTTTAATTTTATTTATACAACTGAGCAGTCAGATGCCATGCTCAAGGGCCAAACAGTGGCAGATTGGTGGTGCCGGAGATTAAACCTTCTGATCAGAAACACAGAACCCTGTACCACAGGTGGCCTTAACCACTGAACCAATACTGCAGTTAGGTGATAATTTGAGTTCTTAAACTTATTAGCCAGGGCAGCACTTTGGGGTAAGGGTTAGCTTGGCCGTCTCACAGCAAGAAGGTCCTGGGCTCAGGTCCAGGGCTTTTGTGTGAAGTTTGCATGTTGTATGGGTTTCCCCTGTGCTTGTGTGGGTTTCCTCTGGGTACTCCAGTTTCACATTAAGCTAATTGGCTGTTCAAAATTGCCCCTAAGTGTAGTTGGAAAGCTGTTCAGGGGGCACCGCGCCTTTGTCCAGAGTCGGCTAAGACCCTCGTAGAATTAAGCGGCTCGGAAAATTAATGAATGAATGAAAACTTATTATCCAGCGCCAACAAACTAATAAATTTTTTTTTTAACATTTTATAATGTATAGGCTGCAAACATCAAAAATATGTGTTGTTTCATGTGTTTAAATAATGATAATAATAATAATAATAATGATAATAATAATAATAATAATAATAAGCTTGCATGGGTTTCCTCTGAGTACTCTGGTTTCCTCCCACAGTACAAAGACATGAACATGAGCTTAAATGGCTGTTCCAAATTGCCTTTAGCTGTGAGTGTGAATGGTTGTGTGTGTGCGTTGGCCCTGCGTTGGTCTGGCGAGCTTTTTAGGGTGTACCCCGCTTTCACCCAGTGTTGGCTGACATAGGCTTCAGCCAAAAGGCAACCCTAGTAGGATTAAGCGGTTTGGCAAATGAGTGAGTGTTAATAATAACAATAAAAGAACCTCAGAGTAATGAAAGAAGCACTAATGTCAACAACATCTGATGTTTTTATATCCTTTGGCTGTGGCCAAATACATTTCAAGCCATACAGATAAACATTTATACATCACATTTAGCTCCAAATATCCCCACTTGTATCCTGTATTTGTTTTTTATTCTTCTTCTTAAAGGTTGCTAGTAATTCTGGAGATGATGTTAAAAGTAAACTGCAATCAGCAGAAGAATAAAAAGGAAATCTGGGCTGTTTGGCAGATTGCTGGATTAGTGCTGGAGTTTATTGCTCAGTACAGCAGCTCTTCTGCACTGCAGGTCTGCAATTTTAGAATATTAAAAGGTACACAGTATTGTAGGTCTAGTGTAAGGTTGAAGCTTATCATGTGGTTTTCAACAGGACAATTTTAATAGAATATTTTAGGATGGACTATAATAACCACAACCTAATTAACACCTGATAGACATAACACAAGATAGGAGCTTGATATAAGTATTTCTATAGCAGGATCTGATTTTTTTTTTCACTAATAATGAATGCTTTATGTGTTTATTTTCACTTTATATGTTCTAATATACCGTATGTCAGTTGTTTATGAGTCCTGTGTTTTGCACTGTGGTCAGTATTTTCCAATGTAAACACTTTTTTATTTCTTTTGAGACCACATGAACCACTTGCTGTATCCAAATACTCCAAAAGAGTTGGTAAGGATAAGAATCACCATGGATCACCCAACACAATATTATTTGCATGTTGCCTGTGTGAATAGTTTAGAGTGCGCCACCTGTAGGACTACAGAGTATTGGCAATGTTTCAACAGCTTAAATCCAAACATATAAAGTAAAAATCAATTTTGGAGCCAAAAGCCATGCATACTTTTTGTCTTTTTCTTAAAATAAATAATATAAATATAAAAATAATAAAAAACATGCTGTTTCATGAACCTTTTAAGTGTAGAGATTAAAAAAATTATGGCCAAACACTGGGGCACAACTGTAATGTGAAAAGTAGGGAAAATTCATGTGATCATCCTGTATTTTTCTCTGTAATATGGGATTAATTTGCATATGAGTACATGACATGATATTCTTTTCTTTCATATGTATGATTGAATATATATAATTAAAATTAAAAATTAAAATTATTAATACAATTAAAAATTAAAAGTACAATATCTATAAAAGCAGATCCAGAATTAATGAATCCTGTCAGTGAGTAAAATGCACAGTACGGTATTATCACAAATGTAGTGTAAAATGCAAATGTATAACAGTGGATGCTGTTGCTATATGGAGGAGTTGTACAGTTTAATGGCCACAGGTAGGAATGATTTCCTTTCAGTGGAACATTTAGGTGATATCAGTCTCTCACTGAACGTGCTCCTGGGACTGATCAGCAGGTTGTGAAGCAGGTGGGAGGTATTGTTCAATATTGCCTTTATTTTGGCCAACAGTTGCCTTTCCGACACTAACGTCAGAGAGTCCAGCTTCATCCCCACAATGTTACTGGCCTTGTGGATCAGTTTGTTCAGTCTGTTTGCGTCTGCAACTCTCAGCCTGCTGCCCCAGCATGAGACTGCATAGAGGATAGCGCTGGCCACGACAGACTCATAAAACATCCTGAGCAGTGTTCGGCAGATATTAAGCAACCTTAGCCGCCTCAAAAAATAGAGACGACTCTGGCCCTTTTTGTAAAGTTCAGTAGTGTTCTTAACCCAGTCCAGTTTATTGTCAATATGAACTCCAATGTATTTGTAATCCTTCACCACTTCCACCTTGATGCCCTGGATTGAAACAGTGGCTGCTGGTATTTTGGATCTCATGAAATCCACAATCAGTTCCTTGGTCTTTGTCAGATTAATCTGCATATGATTCTGCTCACACCATGTAACAAAGGAGTCCACAGCAGCCCAATATTCTGTCTCATCACCTCCACTGATACATCCAACTACAGCAGAGTCATCAGAAAACTTCTGAAGATGTCAGGTCTCTGTGCAGTAGCTGAAGTCAGTTGTGTAGAGGGTGAAAAGAAAAGGGGAGGGAACTGTCCTTGTGGTGCTCCGATGTTGCTGACCACCGTTTCCGACACACAGTGCTGCAGGCGCACACGCGGGGCAGAGGCTTTAAGGACATGGGGGCTCACCCCATCCGGTCCTGCTGCCTTGTCAGAGTGTAGTCTTCTCAGCTGTTTCTCAACCTGATTATAGGTGAAGTTGACAGGTGGGGGAGGATTGTCAGGTCCATCACAGGAGGCATAGGTGAAGTAATGAGAGGGAGGGAGAGAGCGTGGTGTGGCAGGGGATTCCAGGCTGGCTCCCAACAAGTTAGATGGGGCTGAGCAGTAGCCACAGTGTCAAATCTGTTAAAAAACATATTCAGTTCGGTGGCCCTGTCCTCACCACCTTCAGCTCCTTTGCTGTTTGATGGCCTGAAACCAGTGATGGTCTTCATACCACTCCAAACCTCTCTCATGTTGTTATGTTGGAGTTTCGACTCCAGCTTCCTCCTGTAATTGTACTTAGCCTCCCTGATCTTGACTCTCAGTAAACTTTGGATCGTTCTCACCTCCTCTCTGTTGCCAGCCCTGAATGCCCTCTTCACCCATGGTTTGTTATTTGGGTAACAATAGACCATCTGAGCTGGGACAATGGTACCTGTGCAGAAATTAAGTAGTGTAGTGTGAAATACACTCAGTGAGCCCATCAATAATCTCACTGTGGGGCTCACAGAGTGCTTGCCAGTCTGTCACTTCAAAGCTGTCCTGTAATTTCTCCAAGGCCTCCTCAGCTTGCTCGAGATGGATACGTTGTCATCAGGAATATACTGATGCAGCCATGTCTCCATGGAGCACATGAAACTACACTTCCGATACTCCCTCTGACTCCTGGCTAGTGTTGTCAACTCGTCCATCTTGCAATGCAATAATGCAAACTATCAAACAGATCTTTGCAGACTGCAACTGCAGAATATGTATATGTTCATGTGTAATAGGAGATCCTGGAAGACTTGCCTTTTATTTTACTTTAACTTACGTTAGTACATACTGAGTACTGCAATACAGCCCGTGTCTCCTATAGAAGAATTGAGTTTCAGCTCTATAATCAATATATGCTGACCAATTAAACCTAAAGAGTAAAGAGTAGCAGAACTGGTCATCCTTACAGCATAATTAGTGTGTAATGTAATGTGTTTAAGCAATACAGAGCTATTTTAACATAAATGACCATAAAAAGCACTATACTGGACAATTTTATTTCGTGGATTACTAGCGGGGGCTGAACCAATGTGGAACAACCATTTTTTCCCGGAAGTGTCAAGTAGTTCTGCCTGGAGGTCTCGCCGATAGTAGGTCGGCTTGAAGTGGTCTTCGCAGGGTACTAAATTTTGTCCAAAAGGAAACATTTTCAGAGTATGGCCTGTGTCCATGTCATGTTATGTTTCCTTGATTTCTGCGCTTGTTGGTTGTGCTGTGTTGGTATGTTTTGCATGCAGCCATTTTCCCGACGACACAGTTCAACAATGGCCAAAAATGTGTTATCTTAGACTGGTGTGTGCTACACACAGCCCAGCCTATAGAACACAACAACAAATTTGCATCACTACCAAGGCTGGAACAGCCAATGAAGAAGGCAGCATGTTGCTGTTCATGCCTGGTAGTAATAATTGTGTGACAGCACTCATGCATACTTGACAAGAAGCAAGATGTCATATGTCATCCTTTTAAAAAGTTTGTGACACAAATTCACCACAGGTACCCTTTAACAGAACTGTGCTTTGAGATTGTAACGTCAAGGAGAAAATGATCTTTCACACAAGCAACATAAAAAATGGTTGCATGGAATTGTAATCACTTCCTTAACACCATTCTTAAATGATAATG
>JAQMYF010000011.1:10847412-10854736 GCA_030014195.1 Neosilurus mollespiculum | reverse complement strand
ACACACACACACACACACACACATATATATATATATATATATATATATATATATGAGACATATATATTATTTTTTATCTTCATCTTTATCTCATTCTTACTTGGTATGGAGCAATTGTGTGCACACAATTTCCTCCGGGATCAATGGAGTATTTTTGATTTAGATTCTTATTCTGACATCTCCCTCTTTGACTAATAATTAATTATAAAAGTGTTCTAGCCTCAAAAACTAATATGTTTCATCGTACCATGTAAATACTTGATATTACTCACTCACTCATTTGCCGAGCCGCTTAATCCTACTAGGGCCATGAGAAGGCTGGTGCCTATCTCAGCCAACATTGGGCAGAGGTGGGGGGCATCCTGAACAGCTCGCCAGAGCTATTCGCATTCACATTCACACATAGTGTCAATTTGGAACAGCCAATTAACCTCATGTGCATTTCTATGGACTGTGGGAGGAAACCGAAGTACCTGGAAGAAACCCACGCAATCATAGGGAGGACATGCAGACTGTGTGGCGGACATGCTAATCCAACGTGCCACCCATATTTAACATTATGCTAAACAAAACTGTTTAATATGACTGGAATATTCATTCAATAGTTGACATTTTTGGTAGCATGTATATTTTTTATGCCATCTATGTGTGATATATATAGTACCCTCAATAATTATTGGCAAAAATTGTAAATATTAGTAAAAACATTTTCACCTTTTGGTGAACTAAATTCATCTCACATGAAAAAGGGGGATCAACCTTTATCCACAGCATTTATACATCAGAGCCGTTGAGGGTTATGGGCCTTGCTCAATGGTACCAGGCATGAACCCCCAACCACCTGATCAGTAAACCAGAGCCTTATCCACTGAGCCATCGCTGCCCCCATTAAAGTTTGATATTACCAATAACTATATCAAATATATTACTTAAAGACAGGAGTATCTTTTATTATCTCAAACCCAAAACAAAATAAAACTGTATTAAACTAAAATGAGAAATGTCTGCTTTCAGTCCAGCTCTCAAGGTTTCCCTGCAAACTTCTTTTGTTTTGAAGCATCTCATTAATTCAGAACAACAGGGCAAAATTAGCAAAAAGAATTTAATTAAAAATATTTAGTTAATTCAGAAAAAAAAGATCTGATGTTTTTATAACTAATTATTGATGTTTTGTGGCTGGCAATTCAGGTGTGCTTGTAAAAACAGAATCATCACTGCAAAGTATATTTCAGAACCCAAAACATGGTTGCCTCTGCCAGAAGCTTTAAACTTGGCCATGGATAAGAGCATTTAACAAGATGACATCTCACAAACCAGAAAGTTACAAAGATGGAAAAAAGCCTAAAAGCAATATTAGGTCGATCCGAAAATCCAGAGTACCTCAGAATATATGAAAATTACACCTTTATGAATGTGTATGGACGTACAGTCTAGACTATGCCATTTGTCAAAGCTTGCTTATCCATGTATCATAAAGCCATATAAAACACAAATATAAAATAAAATGTTTTATTTTTCCTTCCTTCCCAGCTTGAAACCATGCTGGCTTAACAACCAAATCTCCACAGGATGAAGAATTAGATAGTCTCATTCAACTTACCAACAAACAAACTGCCTAAGGCGTGGTGGATGCATGGTGCTGAACCCCCATGGCAAAGTAAGAGTGAAAAATGAAATGAAATAAACCCTAACAGCAAGCATTGCCGGAGGAACTTACAAGCTCGGGGTGTGCTAATTAACCTGTCTCCAGCAGTGTATATCATTTCGGTAATCGTTGTAATGGCAGAAACATGCACACTGATTTGAACACATGCATCCACAATGCCCTCCTCTAAAGTTGACTCTGACAGAAGCTCGGTCTTAATTATTGTTTTTATAGACAGCACAGATCATCACCACAGATAGGCTGTTTATATTCACTCTTCTCTTGCCTGATGATGGATAATGCACCATGGACAGCTTGTTTGTATTAACAATAATGATGTGGCATAGCTTTATTATAATAACCTAATCATTCTGCAGCACACATGCCGAGGAGGGGGGATGGGGGTTTGGCGTCGTTATGGGTGCAAGAGCACCTGTTCCCTTTTGCCCAGTGATATCTGCAATGTCCTTTTTGTAAGTTTTGTATGTAGCGGATTCTACTTATTTCAGCCAAGAAGAGGAATCTTAGGAGTTAACAATGGGCACAGACTCACCAAAAGTGGAAGATATGGTCATCTGCTGTTAATGGTTCAACATGCTGAGATGCTATTCTGATCACTCACTCTCACTCAATTCCTGAACCGCTTAATCCTATAAGTGTCGCGGGGAGGCTGGAGCCTATCTCAGCCGACACTGCGTAAAGGCAGGGTATACCCTGAACAGCTCGCCAGACCATCGCACAGCAACACGCACAAACAAAACCAATCACACCTACGGGCAATTTGGAACAGCCAATTAACCTAATGTGCATGTCTTTGGGAGGACAAGACGTGCTTGCATTTGGGAGGAAACCTGCAGCACTGGTTAGTACCCAGGGGAAACTCCACACAGAAATGCCCTCGCCGAGCTTGGGACTCGAACCCAAAACCTACTTGCTGGGAGGCAGACATTCTAACCCCTACGCCACCTTGCTACCCATGTTTGTAGAGTGGTTAATTGTGTGGGTAACTGCCATTCTCAGTAAACTCTAGCGACTGTTGTGAGTCCCAGAGGATCATTAGTTTCTGAAGATCATTAGAAGTTCATCAGTTTCTTAAGCACTCATGCTAGCCCATCTGTCACCATGTTCAAAGTCTCTTAAGTCATTCATCTTTTCCATTCTGCTCATGACTGTATTACTGTATGCATTGTATAAGTGTCCCAGTCATAATGTATGTGATATGTAATAGTATATATGTTACCTATAATTGAGGCTGACTTTATGCAGATTGTCACACTATATTTATGACATCACACTTTATTGGGATATGGTCCAGAAGTGGATATATAACCTAAAAGCGTTCTGAATTTGTACCTGTAATGAGGAGAGGCTCAGTTAGCTTTAACCTTCCATTGAATTGCATTCATGTTTATTTGACATTAAATAACTTTACATGTGAACTGCTCGAACCCTTTATATGACCATATTTATTACTAGAGAAACCCAGCCCTCTATGAGTGGATCCATAATCTCGTAATTCACTTTATGGATGCTTGATAAGAAAAAACAAACCCCAAAACATCAGAAGCCTTTAATATTTGGATAAGACACTCTTGAGGGTATGTGGAAAGCAGTACTCTTAAAACGTCTCAGTTCTTAACAATTACCAAAACTGGCTGCACTCGAAAAAAGGTCGCTCAAAGCTAGAAAGTGAGCCAGAAGAATTTTTGGCCAGCAGCTACCACAGACAGTAATACAGCTACCTTTCACTTTGCTTAGTAATAAATCATCTAAATTGTGAATTTTGCTATGTAATAAGCAAACAGTCATCAAGAGACTCCATAGGAAGTGTGGCCCCAGTATGGATTCACTGCTCTCCATTCAAACTTTATGGCATGGCTCCAACCACTTGGTTTTTTTTTTCACTGCTAATGGTACTGCATATTTGTTGATCACTAAAATGTGTTCTATTGCTTTTGCAGTATCTTAGCGTTTCTTGCTAGATAGTCCTTAGAAGCATTAATTTTGCATTTCCTCTGTGTACTATGACTTTTTACTCCCTCATTTTACTCAATTGCCGAACCACTTTATCCTTATGGGGTCGCACAGAGGCTGGTGTCTGTCTCAGCTGACACTGGACGAAGGCTAACCACCACCATGCCCACTTTTTATTCCTTTTATTTAAATACACTAGCCTGCATAATTTGGCAAATGTTAGTCTAATCATATAACATGGTGTTGTTGGTTAAGTTCTGTTAATATCCTGGTTCTTTAAAAACTCATTCTTATTCTGATAATTTAGCATTATGCTGTATTTCATATTTTCTTGTCCTTGTCCTATGTGCCCCTTTTTAACTTGCCTAAAGGACTGTCTATGGCTCTATATGAGAAAAAGTTCCAGGCTAAGCTGTGTATCATTTACATATTAATATCTTAGAAAATTCTGAAAAGTGCTAAAACAACGAGATATCACTAAACATAAGCACATACTAAATGCAAGAATTTTCAAAATAGCACTATAGTGCCCCAGTTTTGAGTTTAATGCCTAGCAATGGCAACAGAGCAAATTAAATGTTCAATGTCTCCCAATAGTAACACAGATGCTAATTTTTGCTGGTAAAGATATACAGTTATGGGTTGTTTTGCCAAAAAAGGAACCCACAGGTTTCTGAACATAAATAATAAACAATTATAGTTTACTGAAACAACTCAGGGTTTGATAAAATGGATGCTTAAATCCAACAATAGTAATATGGCTAACAACAAAGTGCTGCTGGTTAGCAAGGCATCAGGGAATGTGTTTAAATAATATTCAACCACTTGATGTCTCAAACCATTCTTCATACAAAAACGTGGCCTTGGGATTTATTTGTTGAACCAACACAATTATAATGTAATAAAAATATATCACATTGCAAACTTATGCAAGATGTAAATTATTAAATAAATTAGAATTCTCTTCCCATCTCCTAAAACATATTGGACAGCTCTTCCGGTCTGAGGGATATTTTTTTATTATTTATTAATTTTATTAATTTTATTATTTTATTTATTTTTTGAAATTAGAGGACACTTTAAAGTTAATCTCAATAAAATCTGTGTGTTAAACTCTGTTCCCTGTACACGTATTATTCCCTGTACGCTAATTATTCCTGTATTTTTATTATTCCCTGTATGATAATTATTCCTGCATTGTTTTCTATGCTAATTATTCCTGCATTTTATTCCCTCTATGCATATTCTATGTGAGCCCTTAAATTGATCAGCTTTATTTTCTGTACATCATTCAGACAGAATTTCAGCAGATTTATTTTTTGCAAGTAGTTTTAATCACATTAGAGATTTTCAACTATTCTGCTGGAGGACATCACACCTACCTTTACATTAATAATCTAATGGACTTCCGGAAATGTGCTGAAAAATTCATTTATTCATTTATTTGCAGGACCGCGTATTCCTACAAGGGGGACATGGAGGCAGGAACCGATCTCTGCCAACTCTGGTCAAAGACGGGGTACACCCTGAAAAGCTCACCAGTCCATCAGTAGGTAACACACACACACAACCATTCATACTCACACCAAGAAGCAGGCTAGAACAGTCAATTAGCCTAATGTGCATGTCTTTGGCCTGTGGAAGGAAACCAGAGTAGAAACTCCACACAGAACTGCCCTTTCTGAGCCCGGGACTAGAACCCAGGACCTTCTTGCTCTGAGATGGATGTGCTAACCACTACCCCACAGTGCCTCCTGCTAATAAACTGTAAAATAAATGAAGAGGTTAAAATAAGAAGTGACTTTTCACTTTATGTGTATATGATCTCTGTGATTTTCTCCATGGTATTGATGTTACTGCCAGAAGGGCTGGGTTTGAGTATTTCAAAATCTGACGTCTAAGGACGGCCCTGCGATGGTCTGGCAAGCTGTCCATGGTGTACCCCGCCCTCGCCCAGAGTCAGCCGAGATAGGCACCAGCCTCCCTGCGACATTAATTAGGATTAAGCGCCTTAGAAAATGAATGAATGAATGAATGATCTCTCAAGACTTTTCCACACAACAGTCTCCAGTGTTTACAGATGTTCAGTTCTGTTAGTAGGAACAACATGTTAATAAGATGTTTCTTAAGCTTATTTTCACCAATATTGGATCAAATTGATAAGAATAAGTAAACAAACAGCAGTATAGGTTAATAACAAAAATAACAGTCTCTTTTTTGAGAAAAAAAGTCAATATGTATTGTGGCTACACTTCACTTTGATTACAGCATTTAACCTTTCAGGCATAGTGTTCACATATTTTTAAATTTCTTCACTCACTAATCCATTTCATATGGTTTGAAGTTCATTCATGCTATGCAAAAGTCCAATTTTCAGTGTTTTGTTTATTATATACAATATACTTGTCAGAATGAGTATTTGGTTCTCATTGCCTACAATAGCATTGTTCAATACATTTTCACCAAAAATTATAGAGGAGTAATTTTGAACTTCTTTTTATTAGGAGCCCTTTTAGACAAAAGTGGTGGTGTATAACCTTTACTACACACTACTGTATACACACACACACACACACACACACACACAGACACACTGATCAGTCATAACATAACTCCACCTGACTGCAATGCACTGCTGTATGTTCTGACACCTGCCAGCGAGCAGTTTGTGCTACAGTAGCTCTTCTGTGGGATCAGACCTCTACTGACCTTCACTGTGTATGCACACCAATATGCCTTGAGCACCCATGACACTATTTCAGTTCACTGGTTGTCCTTCCCTAGATCACCTTTGGTAGGTACTTCCTACTATGTACCAGGAACACCCCACAAGACATGTCGTTTTGGAGATGAATAAACCCAATCGTTTAGCCACGACAGTGTGGCTCTTAACAAGGTCACTAAGGGGGTGATCACACTAGAGGTGCGAGAGAAAAGCGACTGACAATAATCAATTTTTTTTGCCAATTTTTTAATTTGCATCAAGATTTTTTGCAACTCCACATGCAAGAAAATATTCTGTGGCTTGAATACATATATTGCGTGAACTTCGCAAGAAAGTCGCACGACAATTTACGAATAATTTGTGATTGGTTTGCAGATGTTTGGCGAAATAAATGCAAATCTCCTGCCGGAAATCAGTCGCGTTTTGTTCGCTTTTCGTTGTCAAACCATTCGCTTTTTATTTGCTTGTTATACGTGTGAACAAAATGCGAATAAAATATGAATAATGACAAAATACACAGAATATGGGTGATGCCAGCAAGTCTCAAACTTTTCTCAAACTTTCCGCATGGAAGTTTGTTGCTTTTTTTTGGGAACAAAAACCGAATAATTTGTAAAATGCAAAATGACAACTTTCCGACCTTCTCACGACATGTGTAGACCGTTTGAGAAGTGTTTGAGGCTACTCCGTGTTGGAGGCTCGTTTTGCAACATTCACAGAAATTTCAGTCATGCTTATCGAGAATGTTGGGAATGTTTGAGAATGAAAAGCAACAGCCTTGAATTGCCATTAGCATCAGTCACTTTTCTATCGCACTTCTAGTGTGATCACCCCCTTAGATTATTATGCTCGCTTATTTTTCCTGCTTCCAACACATCAACTTCAAGAACTGACTGACTGTTCACTTTCTTCCTAATACATTATGTGCAACCGTAATAAGATAATCAGTGTTACGCACGTTAGTTGTCAGTAGTCATAAT
>JAQMYF010000011.1:10839912-10844912 GCA_030014195.1 Neosilurus mollespiculum | reverse complement strand
TTGCCCATCCCTCCCCTCTCCAACATCCAATGAGAAGTCCTGATGAGTGCATCAAGGTCAGCAGCCTGACCGCCACACTCTCCGTCCTCTTAGAATCCCATTAAAAAGGCACTTGAGAGCAATAACACACTGGATCCTTTAGCCATATGAAACATTTCCTGTGTAAGTCAAGAAGGGAGTGCCAAACCTTTTTACATTAGTGTAATTCATGAATACGCAGCTTATATGCAAATGAAATGTATACATTATAATTCAGGTTAAATGGCGAATTAGCATGATTATAGCAGTGTCTGTCAATAAAGTGTCATAAACAAACAAACTGACAAAAATAAACCCAGAAATCATTGTGAAATCAATGTTTATGATAAATGCATCTGCCAGCAAAGAGCAGGTACACAGCAGCGGGCTCCTGCTGAAATAATCATGTATGACCTTGAGCTATGAGCTTTGAGCAAAGAGGGGGAAAAAAAGAAAAAAAAGGAAAAAAATGTACACCAGCATTTGAAAACTTGTGCATGTTTGGGGCATTTTATTAACACAGCCAATAACACACTGTTATCTTAAACTACTGAGCTAATCAACCTGACATACTAAATACTAAATACTAACATTAGCATAAATGAAACATGTATAAACATGTGTAATAAAATGATATTCAGGCAGTTCGACTGTTCAGTGAATTCTGACTTTGCACCTACCATATCCCTCTATATTACTTCCTGTAATCATTATTAGTGGAAAGATTCATTTTCATTTTCTGACCTGCTTCATTCTTTAGTAGGGTTGTGGGGAGGCTGGAGCCCATCCCAGCTGACTCTGGGCAAATGCATGGTACACACCATCACAGGTTTTTTGCTGAGGTACACATGCTTCTTCTTGGATGTCGGTGATTCTGATCCTCCTGATCTTTCTGCTTTCTGTGTCCTGTTGTCTGTCCTGGTGTGCTGATGCTGGCTGGAGTTCTCATCTTGGAAGCCCTTCGCTCCTGCTGATGAAGATCCATATGGGCTTAGATCTGCACTCAGTGACTGTGAAGATGACTTTTCACTGCTGGTGATATAGACTCTCTTGCTACAATTATTTAGGACTTACAGTTGTGGTATAACCAACTGGACTACATGTTGGACTGTAATTATGTTTATCTTATATGGTTTGTATTTTTATGGATTCACCCAGATGAGGATGGGTTTCCCTTTTAAGTCTGGTTCCTCTTACAGTTTCTTCTTCGTGTCAACTGAGGGAGTTTTTCTTTGCCACTGTCACCGCGGGCTTGCTCATTAGGGAAGTGTAGGGGTTGTAGAAAAATTGGCTAAGAAGTGCTTTTAAATTACTTTTACTATGTAAAGCTGCTTTGCAACAATGTCAACTGTAAAAAGCGCTACAAATAAAATTGAATTGAACATATCGTGAGAAGGTCACAAAGTTTTCGTTTTTCTTTGCTTGCAAATTATTCATTTTTTGTTTGTAAGGGAAAGCAACAAGTTGGAGACTTTCACATGGAAAGTTAGAGACTTGCTAACATCTGCCGTATTACATGGATTTTGTGATCATACATATTTTATTCGCATTTCTTTCATACAAACAACATGCAAAAAAAAAAAAGTGAATGGTTTGAAAACAAAAAGCGAACAAAATGCGACTGATTTACTCACTTTTTTTTCAGTCACAAATTGTCATGCAACTTTCACAAAATATTCATATATAAAGCACAACATATTTGCTTACATGTGGAGTAAACCTCCACACAAAAACACCTTTGAACCCAAGACCTTCTTGCTGTGAGGTAGATGTGCAAAGAACTTTGAAATCATGTTGTCCCTAGTGTAAAAACTGGGTTATAAAATGGTTGAAAATTCTATTGTGTGGTGAGATACACAGGAGTCTACGATATTACATGATACGATAGTACGAAATATCATTCATTCATTTTCTGAACCACTTAATCCTAATTAGGGTTGCGGGGAGGCTGGCGCCCATCTCAGCTGACTCTGGGCGAGGGCAGAGTACACTCTGGACACCCTGCCAGGCCAGGTGTGAAATATGCTGCTAAATGATAAAATCCATACTCATTAAATTTATATTGTTACATTTTTAAAATATATTTTGCTAAAATACATCAATGCTGAATCTGACTGAAAGATGTCAGGACATACAGAGCATTGTTGTGTATGGGGTCCTGACTGCAGCCCATGCTGACCTGTGTACCACCAAAAGTGCCTACAATGGGCATGGGAGCATCAGAACCGAAGAGCAGAGCAATGAAAGAAGGTGAGCTGGGCTGCTGACTCGCACTGGATTTACATCAGTTGGAATGGCCTTAGAGGAATTTGCAAGGTTTGCCCCCCATGGATCGGACTTGTTTGTCGAGGTGCTCAATTGGAACGAGGCTTGTAAAATTTGGAGACGGATGTGGACTCATTGTTGTGTTCCTAAAATGAAACCATCAAAGAATATGAAATATTAGCTGAAAAAATATTTAATTAATAAATAATTGATTCTGTTTATTTACCTAGCTAGCACATGAGCAGGCCTGAGCACATGAGCAACTAACGATGCTTAATTAAATTTAAAGACAAGCAATATTGTAGTCTCTCTCTCTCTCTCTCTCTCTCTCTCTCTCTCTGTGCACGGTCGTTAGGACCACAGACGTTTGGGCCAAAGGCTACCACCCTAGGATGTTTGGGCCAGGGGGCCACCTTTAGTTGGGCTTTGGGAAAAGGCAACAAAATTTATTTGATTATTTTTTTAAATATACAAAAACATCTGTGGCACAAACGTCCTAGACCACCCGAAACACCCACCCCCCCTGTCTCTGGAAGCAGAACACACACAAAATAATAAAAGAGAACTGAGGTTTATAGAAATCAAACTGAAACAAATGAAATTCTCACAGACCACCAGTCACACTCACACATAAACAAACAAAAGATTACTTTTGGACTAGAAAACAGACTTACAGGTTATTGTTCTTGGACCAAACGCAGAAAATAGAAAGTTTAAGCACAGGAGCTCCAGTTTAAGTGAGTGAGCTTGGTGTGGTCATGACAAACTACTAAAACACAGAAAACCACAAACAAACTTGTAAGCATGACAATGAGCACCAGATCAGACTGGGCTTAAAAGGATAGAGAAAACAACTAGGAAAAAAAAAACATTATTACTATTATTAGAAGTACATCCTCAGCTCTTTGTGTTAAAAAAGTGATGTGGCTAGCTGTATTTAGATGTTAATAATGGTAGTTTTCTATCTGAAATGCTCAGAGCCATTAGGAAATCTCAGTTTTTGATCTGAGATGCAGCTCCTGACAATAATCACGACGACAGTAACAGTGCTTTACACTTCAACTTGGAAAGCTGACGGACAGAAATGTTTTGGTTACATTTAATCCTCCAAAATGCAGATAAGATGTGCAGGAATGTGAGCTATAGTTCTTGTATTGCTGCTGCATGTGTGCGTGCAAGGCTGGGCATCTTGCATATACCAGACTCCTTTGCCTGACACCAGGTTGTATCACATATTATTTTTCTATAACAGCACTTCCTGGTAGACTCATAAGTCAGTTAATGAAATATGCAGTGTGGTGGTGTAGTGGTTAGATCGTCCTACTCACAGCAAGAAGGTCCTGGGTTCAAGTTTCTGAGTGAACTTTGCATGTTCACCCCAGCTTGCATGAGTTTCCTCCAGGTGCATCAGTTTCCTCCCACAGTTCAATTTAGGCTAATTGGCTGTACCAAATTGCTTGTAGGTGTAAGTGTGAATGGGGTGTGTGTGTGTGTGTGTGTGTGTGTGTGTGTGTGTGTGTGTGTGTGTGTGTGTGTGTGTGTGTGTGTGTGTGTTGGCCCTCCGATGGTCTGGCGAGCTGTTCAGGGTGTACCCCACCTTTGCTCAGTGTCGGCTGAGATGGGCACCAGCCTCCCAGCAACTCTAATAGGAGTAAATGGTTCAAGTCAAGTGAGTCAAAGAAATGTTCCTTTTTGTGCATGTTTTTTACATAATAAAATTAAAACTGCCAGAAAACTGCTACAAAGTACCCCCCTTCCTGCAACATGATCTATCTCCATTGGAGTTTCAACAAAATCCATCCAACAGTTTAGTTTGACTTACAAGCCTCTGGCTATATTCTAAAACACAGGTGTCAAACTCAAGCCCGCGGGCCAAATCTGTCTCGCCAACTCATTTTATGTGGCCCGCAAGTACTTTCAAAGTGTATGATTATCGTACATTATTTGCATCAACCATTACCATGAAACATAATTCAGTGTCCATCACTAGGTGGTGACAAACCTGCAGTGCCTTGCAAAAGTATTTACCACCCTTGGCTTTTCACCTATTCTGTTACATTACAACCTGTAATTTAAATGTTTTTTATCTGAATTTTATGTGATGAATCTGCACAAAATAGTCTTAGTTGGTAAATTCTTAAAAATAATTTTAAAAAATCAAAATCTGAAAATTGGCATGTGCATATGTATTCACCTGCTTTGCTATGAACAGAAAAGTTACCTTTTACCAATTACCTTCAGAAGTCACATATTTAGTGAAATTAAATCCACCTGTGTGCAATCTAAGTGTCACATGATCTGTCAGTATAAACACATCTTTTCTGAAAGGCCCCAGTGGCTGCAACACCACTTAGCAAGAGGCATCACACCATGAAGACCAAGAAGCTCTCCAAACAAGTTGTTAGAAGTACAAGTCAGTGTTGGGTTATAAAAAACATATCCAAATCTCTGATGATCCTCCGGAGCACCATCAAATCCATCATCTTCAAATGAAAAGAACATGCTACCACAACAAACCTGCCAAGAGAGGGCCATCCACCAAAACTAAAACAAAGACCGGGCAAGGAGGGCATTAATAGGCAGCACAGAGACCAAAGGTAACCCTGAAGGAGCTGCAGAGTTCCACAGCAGAGGCTGGTCTATCTGTGCATGGGACCACAATAAGCCGTACACTCCATAGAGCTGGGCTTTATGGAAGAGTGGCCAGAAAAAAGCCA
>JAQMYF010000011.1:10819724-10829768 GCA_030014195.1 Neosilurus mollespiculum | reverse complement strand
TAATTTGGTCTTGGGTACATTCTGGGGGACATTTATTAAAAATTTTAAAACCATAAAAACAATCAAAAATTAAGACTAAAGAAATCAATAATGGTTATTAAAATATAATATTATTCAAAGAATAAATTCTAAAGCCACTTTAATTAATGTCACATAACACTGACAGACATCACGTCACCTATGGCTAAAATAAAGGAAGCTGGAAAAGTGTCCACTGAGTATGCTCAGAAGTAATAAATATTCATGAGACTCGGTCTTGACTTCAGGGTTTTTTCCACTGACGTGTGAACCAATTTATAAATGAACGTAACATGTAATTGGTTTGACAGGCATTTCACCTGTGTTTTATTCATGTTGATAGAATTACCTGTATGGATTTTTTAGGACAATTCTTTTTCTAAGTGCAACCATTACTCTTCTTTCCAGTTTATTAAACCAAGTACAGATATTTACTGGGATGTACATCATATAGACCAAGATATCAAATATAGGGATCTTGACAGACGTTACGTTCAGAGGCCCATCTTACTACAAAAAGCGATTTTTTTTTTGGTGTTAAAGTACAACAAAATAAGCAAAGCTACACATTAAACATCTTTTTCACACTCCAATTTTTTTTTTTTTTTTTTTTTGTAATCAAAAACAGTAGTACGAATTTGTATCATTTATTTGTGATGTCGATAGCTGAACTTGAGCAGATATGTCTGACTTTCATGCTGGAAAATTGGCAATTTTGACAAAAACAGCTCAACAGTCTATCACAGGAACGTTGTAAATGCATGTGGGTTTAAAAAAATTGTTATTCTCTACATTCACATTCTCTCTCACACCCATAGCCATACTCACACTGTGTTCAACTGTAATCTCCATTTCCATCAGAATGTTTAATAAGGCCCCAGGGGATTTTTTCCATTGCACTATGGCCTTTGAAAACAAAGACTACAGACGAAGAAAGAAACTTCAAGCGGAGAAACTGATGACTATGTGGGCCAGGAGTGACTTTGGTGTTAAGATGAACTTGACAACTAAGTTCTGGTGTCTGGATGGACACATGTGCACAGGTTGAAAAGGGAGACAAATCAAAGGGATAAAGATAACAAGAACCATGATACATATAAGAAAATGGAAAAAGAAAAAAAGGGGTAACTTATGAATTGTGCAAAACATCAGAAGTAGAGAAACAAAACTAACCAAGAAAAAATATTATACTTGGATTAAAAAAAAAAATTTGTTACAATGTGAATTGGAAAAGTATTTAAATCTCTTGGAGTAGCATTAGCTATTTTGTGATGGCAATCTTAAGGGTTTGGACTCCACAAGTTCACAGTCAGACAGATGGAGAAAATTCAAGAGTATTGATACCCTCCCACGAATCGTTGACCAATGAAAATCACTTCAAACGCAAGTCATGCAATAGTTCATGAGGTCTCAAAGGAGTTGCAACTGAAGGCCTCTTTCACAGTGGCTAATGTAAATGTTAATGAATCCACCATCAGAAGAACCTTGATCTACAGTGTTGTGCATGGTAGGGTTGCAAAGAGATAGCCACTGCTCAAAAAAAACATTGCTACGATATACAGATTGCTAATTGTCACATGGACGGGACAGAGGACCACTGAAAATTGTTTTGTGGACAGATGAGGACAGAAATTTGGAAAAAGGAAAACCCGTACGAAGTGTATCCCATTTGTAAAACATGGGTGTGGTAGTACCCGTTTTGCTGCATCTGGGCCAGGACAGTTTACCATCATTGGTGGAACAGTATATTCTTAATTACATTGGTGAAATTTAGAGAAAAATGTCAGGAAATTGTGTTAAATTGAATTCCATTCATTGATCAAAATAGAAAATTCACCACTTTCACTCATTTGCAGAACCACCTAATCAAATCATTAGGGTTGCAGGGAGGCTGGAGCCTATCTTAGCCAACACTGGGCAGAGACGCAGACAGCCTGAAGAGCCCGCCGGACCATCGGCGGGGCAACACACAAAGAACCTAGGGGAAATTCGGAACAGCAGATTAGCCTAATTTGCATGTACCCAGAGACCCACGCAAGCACAGGGGCAATATTCGAACTCCACATAGAACCACCCTTACCGATCCCAGGACTTGAACCCAGGACCTTCTTGGTGTAAGATGACATGCTAACCACTACCTCACCATGATGCCATACAGAGAATTCAATATAGAAAATTCAAGCACCACTGTAGCTCTAGTAGAAGGCATCAGATACTGATTATGATATTCTCTCATGGCCTTATGTTAGATAATAAGTACAAGTAAATAACTGTGATGAATTTGGGGGGTTTTTGTTGGTTTTTTTTTTTTTTTGTATGTTTTTTTACCCAACAAATTATGTTAAAGACATTTAATTATTCCTAATAGATATTACTAGATATTATGAGACATTACTTAGTCCTACTTTTGGTGTGATATTACTTTACTGTATGAACTTCTCTCTACAAACACAGCTTGTAACTATTCTACAAGGCTTGGCTTGTTACTATTTTCGGATCTATTTGCATTAGCATGTTTTTATTATGATTATTAAGGCACTAAGGTGGGCTGCACTGTAGAAGGGTGTCTGGCAAAGGCTGTAATTTTAAATGTAATATAAATGAAGTAGTTGGCACTGTTTATATTTGTTCATGACTTTGTGTACTTTGGAGACTCATTCTACCTTCGCCTGCTTGGAACCTGTTAAGTGACTAATCCCTCTTCACTGGATCTGGATCATCAGGATACCATTTAGGATGCCTGTAGCCAAAGTAGGTCCTACTAGTGCCAGGGGCAGGCCGGGATACCAATGTCTTCATAGAGTTATTCACTGTAAAGCAGCTTGTTTTATAACTATGAATTATTCAGTAACTAAAGTTGTGACATTATGACAGTGAGGGAAGTAACTCTCCAGGTGAGGTTCACCAGCAGAAAATGTAAACATAAAACTCTTATAGTTTTTTAACTGCTTTATTTATGAGCTAGTCACTGGAAAGAAACACATGAGCGGCCTATAAATGTACTACTCTTCAAGTTGAGATGGTACTCTGTATTTAACCTCATATTTATTATTTCATTAAAGATCCAATACTTTTAAGTATAGAGCAAGACAACAATCATGATTGGGTTTATCTTCCATTTTAGATGTTTTGATTTTTGATATACTGTAATAATCCCACAAGGAAAATTTGGCTCTGCATTTAACTCATCCAACGTGAGCACACACACTCACACATAAACAGTGCGCACATACACACACTCAGAACAGTGGGCAGCCACACTGCAGCGCCCAGCAAGCAGTTGGGGGTTAGGAGCCTTGCACAAGGGCACTTCAGCAGTGAAAGTGGAGGAAGGGGAGGTGCTGCTCACTCCACCACACATTTTTCCTGTCGGTTCTAGAATCAAACCAAGCAACCTTTTGGGCCCAAACCTGCTTCTTTAACCATAAGCCCACAGCTGGCCCTGAAATGTTTGAACTATAGAACATGCAAAGGCAACATATCATGGAATCACTGAAATCTAAATGTTGTCCGATCATAGCTGTCAGTAATTAAAATTCAATATTAAAGCCTAGATATATCACGTACGAATAGTTCTGCACTGCACTTCTTAGTGTCAGAGACTTTCGTCTACATGCTACATTATGTATTCTGAGGGCAAGTACAAATCATCAGACTACTGATAATGGTGACGTATGCACCATGACATTTCAGGATGTTGCTCATATACATATATATATGATGTGATCATATACATCCAGCAAAACTAACACGAGCTCATTATAGTACCGCAGGGCTACAAGAACAAACAGATGAAACTTTGCTACCATCTAGTGGGCAAAATTGGGAAGATCCATGTATGGAAGCAGAAACATCAAATCCTCTCTCCAGTACACTGTAGAGACGTAATCTGATTACCAGCTGCAACAGCATAGCTGGTATTGTTTTTACGTGTGTGCGTGTGTGTGTGTGTGTGTGTGTGTGTGTGTGTGTGAACGCTCAACTATATCTCAAGAACTGTTTGATGTATCACCATCAAAGTTTTAGGGTAACAACTTGGGACTAAAGGCTGAAATGAGTGTATGAATCACTGTAGGTCAAGTTCAAGGTCAGCAAAATGGCCACCAATTTTTTTAGAATGACTAGGTAGTGGCTAATGTCATTCCCTCATTGGAAGTTTTTATAATAATAATAATAATAATAATAATAATAATAATAATAATAACAATAATAATAATAACAATAACAATACTAATAATAATAATAATAAAAATAACAATAATAATTTCCTTTCATTCAATTTTCCGAACCGCTTTATTGTTTTCCCCATGAAATGTAGGGGATACTATGTTTTCAGGGGCTGTCAGTGTCCACCACCACCACATCCGCCACCGCCGAAGACACTTCTTGTTAACACTCTTGCAGTGCTGGTTCTTTATGGATATATTTTATATTTATGCTGAATGGTCCCTACAAGGTAACCTTGACCTGTTTTTCAAGGTCAAAGGGGTCACACTCTAGAGGGCCGCTTTCCAATTCATACCTGTTATACTTAGTGTTGAGGTCTTCAATACTATTAAAATTGGATCACCATTTTTCAAAATTATTATTTGTCATTTTGTACAGATATATAATATATATCCATGTGATATTTATTATATAGGAAGTGATGATAGGAAAATTCTCTCTAATGGCAAGTCAATGTGGAATTTTCGTACAATGTTCACATTTAGATGCAGAATTCTTGAACATTATGATATGATTGGTTGATGGTAGGTCAGGTTGCAATTTCACTTATTCCTTTACTTTTGCCTTTTACACTACAGTTTAAAAAACCACTGAAGCTGTAATGGTTATTTGTAGCCTGTTAATGAGGTTTAATGTACTCCGTACTTAACCTTAAATCAGCCAGTTACTTTAACAATGAAAAAGGTAATGTCAGTGTCAATGTAATGAGAGTGCACAGTAATTATCTGTACATATTTACAATCAGTACAGGACCAAGACAGTTTCTAACCACAAGTTGATAGAGATTCTTGACCTAAGTAGAAGAGTATTAGCATAGAAATACATTTTTAAAAGATTGATTTTGCTCCAATTTGTAGTCAGCATGTTTGTAATTCTGAAGTAGATATTGTACAATGATATTTATTATGATCATCGACAAAATCATGTCTTAAGGTGGCACAGTGGCGCAGTGGTTAGCACGTCCGCTCACAACAAGAAGGCCTGGGCTCAATTCTTGGGCTCGCAGCGATTCTGTGTGGAGTTTGCATGTTCTTTCCGTGCTTGCATAAGTTTCCTCCCACAGTCCAGAAACATGCACAGTAGACTAATTGGTGGTTCCAAATTGCCCCTAGATGCGAGTGTGTGCATGAAAAGTTGTATGTGTGCTGGCCCTGCAATGATCTGGCAAGCTATTCAGAGTGTACCCCACCCTCGCCCAGAATTGGCTGAGATAGGTGCTAGCCGCGACCCTAATTAGGATTAAGCGGCTTAGAAAATAAAATGAATGAAAATCATGTCTTAAGGATGATTATCGTTCACTCACTTACCGAACCTTTTAATCCTATTAGGGTCGAAGGGGGGATTCGGCTGACACTTGGCAAAGGTAAGGTACACCCTGAACAACTCTCCAGTCCATCGCAGAGCAACACACACACACACACACACACACACACACACACACACACGCACACACACACACACACACACACACACACACAATAGCATCCACACTCACATTCACACCTTGGGCAATTTGGAACAGCCAATTAGCCTAATGTGCATGTCATTGGATTGTGGGAGGAAACCGAAGTAACTGGAGGAAACCCATGCAATCACAGGGAGAACATGCAAACTTCACACAGAAATGCCTGATCCCTGGACTCAAACCCAGGACCTTCTTGCTGTGAGGCAGACGTGCTAACCACTATGCCACAGGATAACAACTAACAAAAAAACAGTATTTATTAAATTACACTTTTTTTTCTTGGGGCGGGGGCGGGGGGGTGGTTTAATTAAAGAAAGCAGCATGCTGGATATTAACTCAGCAAATGTAGTGCATTACAAGCAACACCACTTAAAATTTAAATGCCATGGGACCAAAGTATCCTACCACGTTGAGTACTTTGCAAATTAAAAAACCTAATAAACCCAAACCTCAACAAATATTTCATGGGGGGAAGGTGGAGCGATGTAAAATGTGATGTGGCTGTTTCACAATCAGGGTATACTTTTTGGGTTCACAGTAGCATAAAAATAAAACTCAGTTTTTGTGGTTTCTTGTTACCAGTCAACACCTTATGATACTAGAATATTTTTTGTGAAGTATCAGCGCTACAAGTCTAATGGTGTCTAAATTACTCTGGGTGAAAGTATAACAGGTACATGGTCTCTAGAAGTACATCTGCTTGTAGTGTATCAGAATTGTAAAGAATTCACACCATTAAGAATAACAGCTCACTAAACACATTATCTGAGCAGGTTTCATGCAACATTAGTTGTATATATTATTAGCTGCAGTAACAACAGCATCAGTGACAATCATTGTGGTTTTCTGGAGAAGACAGACATGCTTATCAAGCTGATGTGGAACTCTGCAAAGAAAGTATTTCACATCCAATCCCAATTATATTTTTTAGCAAGCTATGCAGTACTATACTGCTTTAGAAAAAGCAATTATCTGAAAAAAGCACTTCTGTCCTCCACATGTAATGTCTACTTTCCGGAGAAGACATTTTTGACGAACAAAGGATCTTGACAAAGCCACTTAGAGTATAAGTAGAGTATACAAGCAACAATCTTTCTAGATAATAGGAAAATACGCCTCCAAAAGTAAAAGTCTGTTAGTAATTAGGAGTGCAATTCAGAATTTTATCAGGTAAAAGCTACTATTTTTATTACAGTGGAGAGAATAGAATTCTGTACTTGGTTAAAATTTAAGCAATATTTTCCTTTGAAAACACTATTTACTGGAATTGAGAAAAGATTTCACTAGTGTAGCTGAGACCCTTGTATAATTTTAAAAAGGCAACCCTGACCATGAAACAGCCCATGTACACCCTAGGCAGTTCCACAGTGCCTAGCAGCCTGTCAGTCATTCAGGCAGCCACACCACTACACCTCAACTAAACAGTTCAAATGATGTAAATTACGTTTTTCCATAAAGAATGTAATCTGTGACACAACGATATTAACAATATAGCATAACATGAAATGACAGATGTTTTTCTATCATTCAGTATATATTGCACAGTCCTATTATCCTATATTATTATACAGTCCCATATCACCTATTGAACATTTCCTGTTCCACCTAGTGAACATTTTTAAAGAACTCTTCTCTGATGAATGTTTGTTTTTTTTTTTCTTTTATGAGATAAAGCACTCTGCTTTGTAATTTGACAAATTATTTTATATCTTTTAATTATTGGTGAGAGAACAAAAGTAAATTAGTATTAAGGAAAGAGCTTAAGAGCTGGGATATCTCTCAGCAAGAACCTACACATAATGAGACTCTTTCCAAAAAAGACTTTAAACACTGGCTCGACACTATTCAAGGGCTTTGCATTAGTTGTCAGAGAACCTGTTAAAGATGAACAAAAACATCAGCTATTTGGGAAGGGTATGAAATGTTTCAGCATCTCCTTCACAGCCTGGAAGAGCATACTATGTTTGTGCACAGACTACTGTTTCAGAACCTTCTACCATTGACAACTTTCTAGCAGAGGGCAGAAGGTTTTTCTCAAGAATAAGATGGTATTTTGCCCTATCTATTGTCCTTCTATCTTGACAAGTGTCCCAGTCCCTGCAGAGAGATACACCTCCACAAGAATATGCACCTATATTCTTTACTGTAGATATGGTGTTCTCTGAATGTTAAACTGTACTGACTTTCTATGAAATATACGGTTTGGCATTGAGGCCAATTAGTTTGATTTTGGGTACTGTCTGACCATCATGACCCTGTTTTTGTTTGGCCTTAAATTTGGCCATTTGGCCACAGATGTGGAAAGTTGGTTGGAGAGAGAAGCTGGGAGCTGCTCACAAACAGATGTGTGAAGCCACTTGGAAATAGTGGTGAGACGCTGCTGGAAGAGAAATGATCTGCTCTGAAACAGGCAGAATGCTGCTTAGAGAAATGGGCAGGATGCTGCTCAATGGCAGAGGCGGGAAACTGCTCTAAGGAAGAGGCAGGAATCCACTCAAAGACAGAGGCGGAAAGTGGAGAGAAGCAGGGAGTTACTCAGGGACAAGGGTGGGGAGTCACAGAGGGAGAGAGACAGGGAGGCACTCAGGGAGAGAAGGAGGTAGTCACTCAGGGCCAGAGGTGGGATGTTACTCAGGGAGAGAAGTGGAGAGTTACTCAGGGACAGAGGTGAGGAGACACTCAGGGAGAGAATCAGGGAGTTACTCAGGGACAGAGGTGAGGAGACACTCAGGGAGAAAAACAGGGAGTTACTCAGGAGGAGAGGGGGTAGTCACTTAGGGGGAGAAGCAGGACGTTACTCAGGAAAACAAAGCAGGGAGTCACTAAGGAAGAAAAGTGGGGAGTGACAGAGACATGCTGGGAATAACTCAGGGAGAGAAGCAGGGAATCACTCAGGGACAAAGGATGGAAGTCACTTAGGGACAGGGGTTTTGGAGTCACTTTGGGAGAGAAGCAGGGAGTAACTGACAGAGGTGGGGAGGCACTCAGGGAAAGTAGCTGGGAGTCACTCAGGGACAGAGGTGGGGAGTCACTCAGGAAAAAAAACTCAGGGAGAGAAGTAGGAGTCACTCAGGGACAGAGGCAGGGAGTCACTCTGGGAGAGAACTGGGGAGTCACTTAGGGACAGAGGCGGGGAGTCACTCAGGGATTTTACACCACACTTTCTTAACATAACGAGTGCCTTTCGCGGAAAACTGCGTATATCCAAAAACAGCGCCCAAAGGCCATTGCAGAAAGGTTTCCAATTTTACAGTTTTCTTGGTTGAAAAGCATGTTTCCCATGTTTCCTCTTCGTCATCCATCTTGGCCACTGAACGAAACCAGCGGTGAAAGGCGATCTCTGGTTGGCTGATCTCCCCAAAGGAACCAATCAGAATACGCGTTATATATGGCTACAAGTAAACATTGAGAAAAACGGCAGATCACGTATAAACGACACCAGTGTCAATATGGAGCGCCAATTTTTACACTACGGGGCGCTGTTTTTACCAAAATCGATGGAGCGCGATTAATAATGCTCGAAAATCGCAAGTTACAAAAAGCCTGCAAGAGTAGGCTGCATTGCCGTCAGCATATTTCTGCCCTGCAATGGCCTTATTATTATTATTATTATTATTATTCTGCGATGGCCTGGTGAGCTGTTCAGGGTGTACTCTGCCCTCGCCCAGAGTCGGCTGAGATGGGCGCCAGACTCCCCGTGACCCTAATTAGGATTAAGCGGTTCAGAAAATGAATGAATGAATGTTTGTCTTCCATCCTACAAAGTTTGGTGATGCTTGGAACAACACTTGTCAAGATATTATTAACCAGATAAGGTGACTCTGGGGCTGAAAAAAATGAAACAATATCAAGGGCTGAACAAATGTGAAAACATACAGTAAGATTCAAACATAAATATTTTAAAGGTCATGGCTTTAAAGCTGCTGCTGCCTTATCAACCTTAACAACCTTATCTGATTTGACACACTGACTACACTAGCAAGCAAAAGACTGTGACACTCAGCTTTTAACACTAGAGTGTGCACTTATACCAGCAGTGAGAAGAGAAAATCAGAACTGTAAGGACTGTCTTGTTAATTTCTCTTTGCACAAAAAAGTAGGCATTTTTTAATTAAAAACATTTTAAACAAATATATGGTTAACACCTTTTATTAAAGGTCATATATGGCTCCAAAAGTTATTATATATTATTATATTTAATCTACCTATGGTATGGGGCAGTGGTGGCCTGGTGGTAAGGTGCTGGATTACTGATCTCAAGGTCAGGGGTTCAAGCCCCACTATCGACGGGTTCTCACTGCTGTCCCCCCAGTGCAGCTAACTGGGTTATCAAA
>JAQMYF010000011.1:10791493-10806592 GCA_030014195.1 Neosilurus mollespiculum | reverse complement strand
TGATTTACGTCATGGGGACTTGTGGTTTGTCCCCATAAGGAAGCCAAGTCCCCATAATGTGACTGTGTAAACAGATTATGTCCCCACACTGTGATGAATAGCTAGACCACACACACACACACACAACCATTCACACTCACCTTTACACCTAGGGGCAAATGGAGAATATCCTATTAGCCTATATCCTATAGTCCTATAAGAAGAAAACTACACGAATTCTCGGAACTGACCAGAACAAACAAGTCAAATCATCAGAAAATTACAAGCATCCTCTTCAATTCCCAGAGCATTGCTGTGAATTCCCAACTCAAACAACTATAGAGATATTAAATGCCAACCCTCTGCTTCAATAAGGTGTTGGCTTATACCCAGTGAGTGTGTTAGTCACAGTATTTAACACTTTACCATCTTAAATGAACTCCAGAGGGAATATGTCTGAACAAAAGGAATGGTAAGAAACACGGTATGAATTATGTGGAAGGGCGTCCAGGCCTTAGCATTGCACTGTTGGTAGCAGCACGGCCGGAGGGAGAGAAAAATAGAGTGAGAAACTCATTAGTGTAGAATCTCTTTCCAGTGCTGGTGTGATTAATCTGGCAATTTACTCACTCACCCATCTAGCCCCCTGCTGCTAAAGTCAAGTTTGATTAGTTTTCCTACTGGGACATATCACAACGTCCACCGATTCATTTCAGACAAGAACAGACAAACAAGGCAGGGAATCTCAAATATAAATCACACTGTATCCATCTCTTCCGACCGCCGCTGACCTTTACATCAATTACTAATGTATTACAATGCGTGTTTTTCCCTATATCTTAGATGACTGAGATTAAATATCTCAAGGCAAAGATACTACAATGATATTAGTGCAGTGGAGTGTACAGATATCAGAATGAATCACTCATTCACATGTTTAGAGATAACTGTCCACTTCATTCGTGTATTTACTCTCACTCTTTCTTTCTCTCTCTCTTGTTCTTTTTCAATCACACACACACACTCTCTCTCTCTCTCTCTCTCTCTTCATTGTTATTATTATTATTACCAATAGACTGTATACCATTCATTGACATCAAATCATGTCTCAGAAGTTAAGCTATCACACATCCCTGCTTGCTGGTTGCTGCCCATCACCATGTATTTCAATTACAAACCCTATTTTCCATGCCTATTTCCTCATCTAAACTGTCTTTCCATCTACAGTGTCTAATTTGATCAGTCCTATAGGGTGGCATAGTGGTTAGCACGTCTGCTTCATAACAAGAAGGCTCGGGGTTCGAGTCCCATGCTTGGCGAGTGCGTTTATGTGTGGAGTTTCCATGTTCTCTCTGGGCTTGCATGGGTTTCATCCAGGTACCCTGGTTGCCTTCTACAGTCCAAAGACATGCATGTTAGGCTAAGTGGCTGTTTCAAATTAACCCTGGCCCGGCTATGACTTGTCGTGCTGTCCAGGGTGTACTCTGCTCTCGCCCAGAGTCGGCTGAGATGAAGCCAGACTTCCCATGACCCTAATTAGGATTAAGCGCTTCAGAAAATGAATGAATGAAATTGCCCCTAGGTGTGAGTGTGAGAGAGAATAGTTGTGTATGTGTGTTGGCCCTGCAATGGACTGGCAAACTGTTCAGTACCCTGCCTTCGCCCAGTGTTGGATGAGATAGGCTCCAGCCTCCCCCTTAACCCCAGTAGGATTAATCAGTTCACCAAAAGAGTGAGAGGGAAACTCATATTCACATATTTTTAGCTTATTTTAAAATGTAATTCGACTATAAAGTAAGACAGTACGGATATATTTGACTGTCAGGAATCCCAGAAGAAACCGATGGCAGCTCCAGCAGCAAATCTAACTCCATCATCAAATTAACTGTCATCTTACACCCTGAACAGCTTACCAAACCATTGCAGGGTCAACACACATTTTATCCTCATTTTGTTAACGCTAATAATGCACAAATAAAAAGCGAATCATTTGAGAACAAAAAGCAAACATAACGCAACTGATTTACAACAGAAAATTCCCTTTTTTTCTCCAAAAATAACTTGTAAATCAGTCACAAAAACTGTCACACAACCTTCTTGCGACTTTTGCGCAATATACATATTTAAGCTGCAAAATATTCAATTGTATGTGTAGCAAAACATTCATCATCGTTAATTTTGTGAAGCGCTTAAACCTAATTAGGGTCACGGGGAGGCTGGCGCCCATCTCAGCCGACTCTGAGCGAGGGCAGAGTACACCCTGGACAGCTCACCAGGCCATCGAAGAGCAGAAACACGCCGACCACAATGCAGCCTACTCTTTACGAAAGTCGTAGCAAAACATCTTGATGTGAATTTCAAAATTTGCAAACAAAATCACAAAAAAAAAATTTCACATCAGTCGCATTTCTATCACACCTCTAGTGTGATCACCCCTAAGCAAAAAAATAAGGAGCACATTCTTCTGTAATACCCTTCTAATTTAGCACACAATGTTTTCTAGGTATTGACCAATATATCAGCAATAAGAGGTAATTAAACAGTTTGGCAAATGAATAGATGGATTAAAGGACCATAAGGACCAATGTGTTTATCACAGTCTTGCTTTAAGTATTCGGTTGTGTGTTTTGTGCTTATTTTCAGTGCTGCGTGCTCCCCTAACTGGCTTGCATCCTTCCATACCGATATCCAGATGCCCTTGGATTAGTTACCAGTCTGCGGACCAGTCTGAGAAATCAGTTTTAACCTGTTTGGGGGCCAGAGATGTAGTGATTAGGGTGCTGGGCTCAAAATCCCGCAAGACCCCCACCCACCATGCTCAGACCCCTGGGCAAGGTCTTAACCTTAAGTGTGCCTCTGTAAAAAGCCTACCTTCCTTTAACATGTTTGCATGTGAAATTGTTACCTTGTGTTTGCCTTTGTTTCCTGAGCCTGAGCGGAAGCCGTGCCCTTCTTTCTCTTATGTTTCTGTTTATGTGTGAGCCTTCACAATAAGACTCCTGTACCTGCATTCATACCTCAAATTCAAAATCTCGGAAAATTAGAATATTACATTAATTACAATATAATAATATTACATTGTGTCATTGGAGTTGCGGCCACATGTTCTGGACACTCGGGTGAAGAGAGGAGCTAAGCTGTCAACCAATCACCACCTGGTGGTGAGCTGACTCCAATGGCAGGGGAGGCCACCCTCCAGACCTGGGAGACCCAAGCGTATAGTTAAGGTCACCTGGGAACTTTAGTCGGAGTCTCCTGTCAAAAAAGCAGAGCTACAACCACATCCCAATGGAGGCCAGGGACATAGAGACCAAATGGGCCATGTTCTTTGCTTCTATTAGTGAGGCGGCAGCCTAGAGCTGTGGCCAGAAGGTCATCGGTGCCTGTTGTGGGGGCAACCCCCAAACCAGGTGAGGGGGGGCTGAAGGAGGCCTATCGGGTCCTTTTGGCCTGTTGGATTCCTGAGGCAGCAGACGGGTACCAACAGGCCAAACGTGCTGCAGCCCAGGCTGTCGCCGATGCAAAATCTCGGGTGTGGGAGGAGTTCAGTGAGGGCCAGGAAAAAGGCTGGCCTCGAAAAGGTTCTGAACCATGATCTGGCACCTCAGGAGAGGGAGACAGTACTCCACAAACACTGTTTACAGTGAAAGTGGGGAGCTGCTCACCTCCACTGGGAATGTTGTCAGGAGGTGGAAGGAATACTTTGATGACCTCAATCCTACCAACATGCCCTGTGTAACAGGAAGAAACTGGGAGTTCAGCGGTGGGTCTGCGCATCACTGGGGGCAGAATGCCTCCTGAACGCCTCCCTGCAGTGGTATTTCCAGCATGTCCAACTAGAAAGGTACCCTGAGGTCAACCTAGAACACGCTGGAGGCACTATGACTCTTGGCTGGTCTGGGAACACCTTGGCGTCCCCCTGGAAGAGCTGGAAGAAGTGGCTGGGGGGAGGGACGTCTGGACCTCACTGCTTAGGCTGTTGCCCCAAGACCCCTGAACAAGTGAAAGAAGATGAAGATAAAATAAATTAAAAAAGGATTTTAAATACAGAAATGTCAGCCCTCTGAAAAGTATAATTGTCCATATGTACTCAGTACTTGGTTTGGGCCCCTTTCGCATGAATTACTGCCTCAATGCAGCGTGGCATGAATGCTATCAGCCTGTGGCACTGCTGAGGTGTCATGGAAGACCAGGATGCTTCAATAGCGACCTTCTGCATTGTTTGGTCTCATGTCTCTCATCTTTCTCTTAGCAACGCACCATAGATTCTCTATGGGGTTCAGCTCAGGTCAGTTTGCTGGCCAATCCAGCACAGTAATCCCACAGTCATTGAACCAGGTTTTGGTACTGTTGGCAGTGTGGGCAGGTGCCAAGTCCTACTGGAAAATGAACTCAGCATCTCCATAAAGCTTGTCTGCTGAAGGAAGCATGAAGTGCTCTAAAATGTCCTGGTAGACAGCTGCACTCTTGACTTAATAAAGCACACTGGACCTACACCAGCAGATGACATGGCTCCCCAAATCAACAGACTGTGTAAACTTCATACTGGACTTCAAGCATCTTGGGTTGTGTGCCTCTCCATTCTTCCTCCAGACTCGGGGACCTTGGTTTCCAAATGAGAAGCAAAATTTGCTCTCATCAGAAAAGAGGACTTTGGACCACTGAGCAAGAGACGAGTTCTTTTTTTCTTTCGCCCAAGTAAGATTCTTCTGACATTGTTTGATGTTCAGACAAGAGGAATACAACATTTGAAGCCCATGTCCAAAAGCTCCCCCCACACTTATGAATGGGCTTTTTCTGACAATCCTCTCCAGGCTGCGGTCATCCCTGCTGCTTGTGCACTTTTTTCTTCCACACTTTTCCCTTCCACTTAACTTTCTGTGAACTTTCTATGAGACTTTCTTGAGGAGGGTGTCAGTGATGGTTTTCTGCACAACTGTCAGGTCAGCAATATTCCCCATGAGTGTGAATTCTACTGAACCAGACTGAGAGACCATTTAAAGGCTCAGGAACCCTTTGCAGGTGTTTTGGATTAATTAGCTGATTAGGGTCTGACACTTTGAGCCTACAGTATTGAACCTTTTCAAAAAATTCTAATTTTCTGAGATTTTGGTTTTGGGGTTTTCATAAGCTGTAAGCCATAATCATCAAAATTATAACAAAGGTAAAATATTGCAATATGCAATGAGTCTATGTAATATATTAGTTTCACCTTTTAAGTTGAATTATGTATGGCCAGGTGTTGGTTGAGGAAGGCACCATCCTCCCCATGACCTTAGTAGGATTAAGCGGATCGGCAAAAAAGATGAGAAATTATTATTATTATTATTATTATTATTATTATTATTATTATTATTATGATTATTATAATATTAAATGAATACCTATTAACACCATAAGAAAATACATACACATACAGCTTGGAAGAAAGGCACTCACACTTTTCAAGGTCACCCTATTAAAACATGCTACAGCCCACATTTTTTGTGATACAGAATATAATGAGAAGACTTTATTGCAAAAAAGATTCCTACTAGAGACATGCTGATATTGTGACATTCTGGTACTGTAAGGATTTGATATAAATTAAGCAGGGGCAGCGCTAAAGTAATATGCAGTGTGTGAGAAATAAAACACTTTGGGATCTGTTCTTAAAAGAAAATGATTAATATAGGAGTGTCATGGTGAAGTGGAAATAAGTGGAAATACCTCTCTAAAGTTTATTATGTAAGGATATATATATATATATATACACACACACACACACACACACACACACACACACACACACACATATTTATTTATTTATTTATTTTATTTTATTTTATTTTATTTTATTTTATTTAAATTTATATTTATATGTGTGTGTGTGTGTACAGGCCTCTCCTTGAATCACCACATCACCATGGTGGATCATTAGGACATGCAAACTCCTCCACCATGGTGACGTGGTGATTCAAGGAGAGGCCTGTACATATATATACATAGTTCAGAATACCCACCCTTTTTGGAGTCCCTAGGGGTTGTGCTAGTTGTCGCTCCCCCTGGGGACTCCCTCACTGTCCTGGGAGACTTCAATGCCCATGTGGGCAATGACAGTGAGACCTGGAAAGGTGTGATTGGTAGGTACGGGCTCTCCAATCTGAACCCGAATGGTGTTTCATTGTTGGACTTCTGTGCTCGTCATGCTTGTCCATCACGAACACCATATTTGAACATAAAGGTGTTCATAAGTGCACATGGCACAAGGGCAACCTATGCCGCAATTCGATGACCGACTTTGTAGTCATGTCATTGGACTTGCGGCCACATGTTCTGGACACTTGGGTGAAGAGAGAAGCTGAGCTGTCAACCAATCACCACCTGTTGGTGAGCTGGCTCTGATATTGAGGGATGCTGCCCTTCAGACCTGGGAGATCCAAGCGTGTAGTTGGGTCTCCTGGGAACTTTTGGCGGTGTCTCATGTCAGAACTCACTCCTCCAGCAGAGCTACAACAACACATCACAATGGATACAGTGGAAGTGGGGAGCTGTTAACCTCAACTGGAGATGTTGTCGGGAGAAGAAAGGAATACTTCGAGGACCTCCTCAATCCCACGAACATGCCGTCTGTGGAAGAGGAAGAGCCTGGGGGTTCGGAAGCTGGTCTGCCCATTACTGGGGCAGAGGTACCTCAAGGCTTTGGATGTTGTAGGACTGTCCTGGCTGACACATCTCTGCAAAATTGCGTAGTCATTGGGGGCTGTACGTCTAGATTGGCAAACCAGGGTGGTAGTTTCCCTTTCTAAAAAAGGCAACCGGAGAGTGTGTTCTAACTATCATGGATTCACACTCCTAAGCCTACCTAGGAAAGTCTATTCAGGAGTACTGGATTGGAGGATCCGACCAATGGTTGAACCTCGGACTCAGGAGAAACAATGTGGTTTTTGTCTCGGCCGCAACACTCTTGACCAGCTCTACACGCTCAGTAGGATCCTGGAAAGGCCATGTTTGCCAAGCCTGTCCACATTTGCTTTGTTGCTGTGGTGGAGCCTATGCTGTAAAGCGGAGTTTTTTTCCGGTCCGTTGTGGTGAAGAGGAAGCTGAGCCGGGAGGCTAAGCTCTCAATTTACCAGTCGATTTACATTCCTACCCTTTCCTATTGTCAAGGGCTTTGGGTAGAGACTGAAAGAACAAGATCGCGAATACAAGTGACTGAAATGAGCTTCCTTCGCAGAGGTAGGGTGTGAAGTTTTGTCGTCCAGGAGGAGCTCAGAGTAGAACCACTGCTCCTCCGCGTTGAGAGAAGTCAGTTGAGGTGGCTTGGGAATCTGATTGAAATGCCTCACAAATGCCTCCCTGGTGTGAAGTTTTGGGCATGTCCAACTGGAAATAGACCCCGGAGTCGACCCAGAATACGCTGGAGGGACTATGTCTCTCGGCTGGTCTGGGAACACCTCGGTATCTCCCCTGGAAGAGCTGGAGGAAGTGGCTGGGGAGAGTGACTTCTGGACCTCAATGCTTAGGCTGCTGCCCCGATGACCCGACCCCGGAACAAGATGAAGATGATGATGATGATATAGAGAGACCGGACATTATTTTCTGAACCGCTTAATCCTAATTAAGGTCACAGGGAGGCTGGCACCCATCTCAGAAGACTCTGGGCAAGGGCAGATTACATCCTGGACAGCTTGCCAGGCCATTGCAGGGCAGAATAAGTAAATAGACACCCAAAATTTCAGAATGACCACATTTCCCCCCAAAAAAAATGATTTATTAAAACACAACAATACACAAAATTGTGAAATTAGTATTTTGTTGACTGTCACCTTGGCCCATTTAAGTGTTTTAATTCTGTCAGACATGGAATTAATCAGCTGTGCAATTTCTGCCTGTGTGATGTCAGACTACTCTGACCCCAAACAGTTCAGCAATTCCTCTCTTTTATATATATATATATATATATGTGTGTGTGTGTGTGTGTGTGTGTGTGTGTGTGTGTGTGTGTGTGTACTAAAAAAAGTACACAAAATATAGATTTTAATTTTTTTTTTTTTTTGCTTTTGCTAATGATGCGCTTCACAGCAGCAGCCTATAATGCAGAAATAATAAATTGCAGAATGCCACAACTGACCAATCAGAATCAAGTATTCAATAATGCTGTATATTCATTTTTAACGCCAGCATGTCTGGTGGCAGGAGCTGCTATGGCCTGGCGAGCTATCCCGGGTGTACCCTGCCCTCGCCCAGAGTTGGCTGAGATGGGCGCTATTCTCCCTGCGACCCTAATTAGGATTAAGCGGTTCAGAAAATTAATTAATGTCTAGTGGTAGCACAGTTGCGTAGTGGGTTGCATGTCTGCCTCACAGCAAGAAGGTCCTGAGTTTGAGTCTCAGGCTTATGCATTTCTGAGTGGGGTTTGCATGGTTTCCCCATGCTTGTGTGGGTTTCCTCTGGTTACTCCAGTTTCCTCCCAAAGTCCCAAAACATGCACATTAGACTAGCTGGCTGTGCCCCTAGGTGTGAGTGTGGGTGTGAATGCTTGTGTATGTGCTGCTGTGCAATGGTTTTGCAAGCTTAGCCTTCCCATAACCCTAGTTGGATAAAGTGGTTCGGCAAATATATTAAAGAATGGCAAGTCATATTTTTATTTACATAAAGTTACATTTAATGTTGAGGAACATCAAAGTAACTGTTATCCCTTACACTATGGTAGCTACACGCAGTCATTCCATCACCTGGGATTTGGTTGCATTTATCTTTCCCTCACATTACCAATTCTCTGCTAATGAAAACAATAGCCACGACAAGATTCTACCACCACCATGCCTCACATTGCTGGACTGGTGGATAGGGTTCTCAGAACAATGAACAATAGGGATGTGAATCGAACAACAACTCACGATTCAATTCGATTCCGATTCTTGGGGTGACGATTTGATTCAGAATCGATTCTTGATTCAAACTGATTCTTGATTCATAAACATTACAAACAAAGGGAGCCAATTTCAAGAGTAACTACATTCTTCTATAAGAGAGAAAAAAATGATATTACTAGACAACTGGTTTTGTAGATGTACTTTTCCGCTTTGCTAATTCAGAGTTGGTTGGGAGTTTAGTAAAGTGAAGGAGTGTGCGTTGGTCAGGAGATGGTTGTGCTGCTGCTCCGGTTCTTTTAGCTCCGTGTGATGGCGCAAGATGTAGGCTCGGGGATTTGAAGTGTTCCCGAAATACGTGACTTTTATTTTGCGCACCGCATGTGTCATGTCAAGCTCCTTCTTACCCAAAAAATGTAAGATCCAAAGTGCCAGCATTTGCCTTCAGCGAAGACGGCGCTGGCTGTATTTTTTTTCCTCATCCATGTCAAAGCTAGGCTAAAAGCTAGTTCTGTACCTGCCGCTCAATGGAACAATTCACGACGGAGGCCGTGTCTGGACAAATGGTACGCACTGTGAGTAAGGTTGGAAATGTTCGAAAAAACGTGTTCTTAAAAATCGATTCTTGAAAATTTGAATCAATTCAGAATGCTAATAAATAAAAATCGCGATTCAGACATTTTCCGGCACCCCTAATGAACAACGTTTTTGCCACATTTGTACAGTTCCTGTTATTACTTACATTATAATAGCTATAAACAGATGTTTTCCCTCTGTTTTCTCTCTGCAGCAAATCTCTCCACCCTGAAGGCTTACCTGAGGCAGGAAACATTCCCAACTTTCCCTCTGACAATTACAAAATGCCAACTGACAGAATTCACACATTTAAAAAAATCTTTTTGTGTGGCATGTCCACCATACAAGTTTCTGTATAAAAATGGTGAAGTATTAAACAGTGCATGCTAATATGCTGCCCATCCAAAAAAAGTTATTTTCTCTAATATTTTCATAGAGTGCATTAAGCATTGATCACAGCATGTAATATTCATGGCATTGTTGCTCCACCTTTCATATCGGGGCTCAGCAACATTAATGTGACAGTAAAATGAGTGATGAATTGATGACCTGTATGTACTGAATGAGCAGGTTATCACATCAATGGACTTTTTCTTACCTGATGGCACGGATGTAAAATAGGGACTCAAATAATGAAAGAGTGGTTCAGGGAGCATGAGGAATCATTTTCAATCAGCGTGTGGACCAGGCAATCAGCCTAATGTGTATGTCTTTGGACTGTGGAAGGAAACCAAAGTACCCAGAGGGAACGTCACACAAGTATGGGGAAAACATGCAAACTCCACATAGAAACGCCTTCACCGAGACAGGAACTCGAACCCAAGACTTTCTAGCCACTACGTAACCATGGCGCAGAGAAATATTCTATCTATGCTGTTGAATTCTTGAATTTGATGATGATCTTTCTGGAAGCAGATGTTTATTTAAAATTTAAGGAGTTTCTTTCTGTAAGTCTTTAAGACATATGACTCCTACAGCTTCTCAGAAACCAACCACATGACACGCTGCATAGATACATTAACATTTATATAATGCAATGTTAATTTTTTTGTCGTCACAAAGTCAATTTGTTTTCTTAAATAAATTTCATAGAATTGCCATTGGTTATTACTCTTTTCCCAAACGTCTTCCTGTTTGAAGGCATTGATCAAGTTCAATAGTTATTGGGTTGTTAGGGACAGAGGCAGTGTGAAGAAATGAGAAGACACAACATTAATTTTTGGATCTCAGGAGGATATTGAGAATATTGACAATATATTCTCATGCACTGGTCAATAATTAAGCTACTCAAGGTCTACAGACATGTTAAGATGCAAGCTTTCATAGTGTGCTACAGTTCGCTAATTATTGTTTATCCTTTTTGAATCATTAAATGTAAAGGTAATTTCAAAGATTGGTTAGAAATCCAATAAGACACCCTTTATGTTAATATTTCACTGTAAACTTACCCAAGGACTATTACAGCCAGTATTTTAGGCCTGAAAACAAAATTAGCAAAGCACAGCTGCATATATGGAACAGCTGCTGTTCTGCAAATGGTTTGTAAAGAGAAGGAGGAGAACATGTCACTTCCTCTGGCACAGCATGACAGTGCACCTCTGGAGCAAGATTATCTTCCTGCTGTGAATGAAGAGTGAGACACTTATGTGGAAAGTGTTAGCGTTACCAACAGTACCAAGGGTGGCGGATTTAAGTCCCTTGCAGAGATTTTCTGCACTTTTATAAGTGCATATTAAATATATAGTATACACACTCACCACCCACTTTATTAGGAACATCTGCACATCCATGGAGTTATCCAACCAGTCAATCATGTGTAGTAATATGATGCAAAAACAACTATGTTGATACTGGTTGGGAGCATTTTGAGAATGGGGAGAAAAATAATGTGATCTCCGGTTGCACTCTAGTGCCTAAAACGTCAATGTGGTACAGTACAGTCTCAAATGTACCTTTTTTATTTCCACACTGCTTTATTTTATTATGATATATTTGTTCATGCAAGAGGTTTTACTGTTTCAAACACTTCTTACATCCTGAACAACGGAAGCTAAATTTATCTTCTAATTCTACCCACTTTCAGTATAGTGCCTCATATTCAGTACACTTGCCATAAAACCTACCTACACATACAGTACAGTGCAAAAGTTTTAGGCACATGCAAAATAAAAAATTTAAAAAAAATACTGCAAAGATGCCTTATATAAAAAAATAAACAATTAATTTAAATGTTTTTACATAAATCTATAAAGCACATTAAACAATAATAAATGAAACAAAGTCAATATTTGGTGTGATGACCCTTAGCTTGAAAAATTAATTGGTCTCACTTCAAGTTTGTACAGTTTTACAAGCTGTAAGTTCTTTGAAAACCAGCTGCAGTTGTCCTGAAGAAGAACAGACACTTGCTTTTTTATTTGGATGCAAAACCCAGCAGCCCTTTTCTCAGAAAAGTGAACTCTTTTATAACATGCTGCTTTTTTCTGTCATTTAATTTTGAACTGAGTGTAATCTGAATAGTTGTAGCAATAGTGGTTATAGTAGAGGTAGTAGTAAATGTAGTAGTGGTTGAAGTATTTACATCATTAGTATTGGTATTAATTGAAGTAGTAGTAATATTAGTGGTAGTGATATTAGTAATCGTGGCATATGTAGTAGTAGAAATGCAAATGCAGTAGTAGTAGTGGTAGAGGTAGTTATAGTGATAAATGTAGTAGTAGCCGTAGTAGTAGTGGTAATAGTAGTAATAATAGTGATAAATGCAGTAGTAGTAGAAGTAGTGGTAGTGGTAGTAGTAATACTGATAAATGTAGTAGTAGTAGTGGTAGTAGAATATTCTTGGAATTATTGCAATGAACTCACCTACACTACTCAAGTAACCATTTGGAACTAGGAATTGGAATCTTACATTCAATACATAGACAAAGTGAATAATCCAAACAGTGAAACTTTTTAGTGTGGGTATAGGAAATGTAAACATTTTTGGAACACTGCTCAACCAATCAAATTAGTGGACCAGCACTAACGGCTGTACAACTTGCAAACTTATTTTTGATAAAAACTTACTACATAAAGCAGGCAAACAGAGTGTAACCATTATTAAACAAAACAATGTTTCAATCATAATAATGAATGCAGTGATATTACCATTCAGATTACATTCAGACATTTATCGGTCTAGGTCACACAGGGCTTGTTGAGAACCTAATATAAATGCCCTTTAAAAAAGTGTTTCGCTCTACATCAGGCATGATAGAGAAGCCTCAAATTCATGCTTGAGTGCAAAACTTTTCTTGTTTTACACTCCAAGTCTGTTTGCTTTTTCATTAGTACATTTATATGAAGAACAGAAGTCCAAGAAAATCATGAAAGCCCAATTTTTATGTGCTGCACACTTTATTGAAAAATCATAATCTACAAAGATATTATAACTGGCCAGCATGTACGTGCATAGCATAAGAGCAAATTACCCTTACTGTGTTCTAATATTCAATAACATCCTCATGTAAAGCAGTCTAAGTGTGGTACATTTCAAGCAGAAACAGAGGAGGTAACAGGGGAGAGTAATTAATAACTGAACAAGAGTTTTGAATCAGCTTTGCTAAGACGGGACATGGTTTTGGTAGCACTAAGGCAAGATTTTTTTAATGTTTCATTATTACTTAAAGAGTCAATACACTAAAATAGAATAGGCAGAAACTTAATTTTACCTCTTTAGAACTGACTGAAGGTCTAAACTACCAAAAAAGATTCAAAATGAGTGTCAATTCATTGTGACTAGCTCATTAATATATGCGATAACATACAACTGATTCATCTAAAGATGCATACACACAAGAGGATGCCATTCACTGTGACATTGGAACGAGTGACAATATAAAGCCAGTGAATACTAGCAAAATAAAGTGTTGACAGGCAAAAGTGACACAAAGTGGGCTGGTACAGAGCTTAATAAAGCTCAACTTTCAGGCAACATGGTTAGAGCGACTACCAAAGTCTTTGAAATGATGGCATTAACTAACAGATGCTGCCAAAACTTCCCCTTACAGTTTACCATAAGTTAACAGCATCCACAGGTTTGATGCCAAAATGGAAGGGCAGTTCAACCACTTGTATCTAGAACTGTGCAAACTGGATAGAGAAAATAACCTAAACCATGATGCCTGGGTCTGCGTATCCATGATCACTGGCATCCCCCACATTCATATTCATTTATTTTAAACCATAAGTAAGGTTCAGTTTTTCTGTTAACTGACTAACCATGCAAAGGTTTCTGTTAGTTGTTTCTGTTTCCCTCATTGAATAAGTTGTGTTGTAGTTAAATTCTGACAGATAATTAAATTAATTGAAGTGTTAAACTAAACACACGACTCTGACAGTGATCGACCGTATATCTCTGACTGTGCTCACGCAAAGGATAAAAACATGGCAGGCCATATTACACTGATTTGGACCTGAATCTGCTAGGTATTCTCTGGAGTAGTGTTAGGAATCGTTAATGCGCAGTTCACTTGAGTATTGGTGGTTAGGTCGAGCAAGTTATGATGGTTGAAATGGTCTTAACACCACGACAGCCATCAATAACAATAATAATAAAAAAAAAAAGTAATCCACGCCCACTTTAATCCTATAAAAACGCCGACCAATCACTGCCTCATGCTCTGCCAGGAAATGTCCAATCAAAGGATCCTATGTCTGTCTGCCAAGTGTGACCCTACTATACATGAACCAGTAGTTACAACGGAACTTGTGTGTATGGAGGGGTCATGGCTTTGGAAGGGCCAGTGAGGGCCAGGGATGGTTTAATTAGAGCCCTGAAGAGATGCTACTTTCACATTTTGCAAGCTTTAAAGATTACCAATCCCAGCTTTAAGCATCCATTTGGTGTGACTTTTAGTGCACTCAGTAAAACCTCAAAGAGACCCAGAACCATGAACAAATCCACTCTGCCTGGAGGGGAGAGCAGGAGATGATGGCAACGAAAGGAGAGTAATATCAGAGACGCACACCACTTGTGTACAGCTACACAGAATGTACCGAGTGTCATCCACGGCGTGTGAGGAGGAGAGGAGAGGGATTGCAGAGCTGATCGAAACGACTGAGCAAAAAAGTGCTTTCTCTACTGGTGACAAACTTAAAAAAGCCTGAAATTGTGTGTGCTGGAACTGTAGGTACACGAACAGACTGATGATGAAAACATCACCCTATGGAAATATACTGTTAGGCATAAAAATAAATAAATTATTAATTAAATAATATGGCTGTTCAAGTGCAAGAAAAGTGGTATTTCTAAGTTTTTAGACCGCACTTGTTATCTTTTTAGCCAATGTATCTGACGGAACACTACCCCAAATATAAATAAATAAATGTATAAATAAATGAATAATTAAATGAATAAGCAAATAAAGCAGATTACCTTTTTTAGAGGATTTCCCCCTCGTTTTATTTACCTAATTTAGTGGTATCCAATTCCCACCTGTCACATATGATCATCATCAACCAGGGAGAGGTCTAAGCATACACATACACATGCCCCCTCTGAGAAATCCAGTGCTGTCCCCTGCATCTTTACAAAACTGTGGCGCATGCATATGCAGGAGCGGCCGTACATATTATGTGACCCAGTCTGGCAAAATGAGTCACAGTGACCAAAAATTCAAAATTGAGTTAGCCATACCATTTAAAAGAG
>JAQMYF010000011.1:10694869-10707332 GCA_030014195.1 Neosilurus mollespiculum | reverse complement strand
ACGCCCAAGCTGGGAATCGAACCCAGGACCTTCTTGCTGTGAGGCGGACGTGCTAACCACTGCGCCACCGTGCCGCCTAACTCCATCATTTATCATATAAGTATCTTCTAGACTCACCTGTCAAAGGAATGTGGAAAGAAGACAAGCATGTTTGGATCAGGTGTAAGCATTAAAACCATTAGTGATATCACATCAAGTTTTATTTACAAATGACTTCTAGATAATACGCTGCCTTGCCAAACAAAAAGTTGCACACTCTGAAACTTGACTGGACCACCTTTAGGACTGTTAACAGCATGCAACAGTAATGGCATTGTTGCTCCAATTGGTCAGGTCGAGCCTCAGAAACAGTATGTGGCAGTAAAATGAAGTCAGCTGTGACCTGAATGTACTGAATGAGCAGGTAATCACATTAGTGGACTTTTTCTTCCCTGATGGCACGGATATAAGATAAGGGCTGATGTAGAAATAAAAAATAAAAAAATTAAGAAGCAAAAGAGTTTTATTGCAAAATAAAAACCCATGCAAACAGGTCGGGTTTGGAGAGATTTCTCCCCTTCGTCTGTCCGCCTGGACTTTTTATAACTCAAAAAGACAGACCACCATCTCATTGTTAAAACAATGCATGATTAGTTAAACAAGCTGAAGTGACGAGCCATATATTTTAGGGATTAGACGAGGCTGCAGCCCTTCGTTTCCCACTTAGTATTCGTAACCTATGCTAAGGTTGTTTATGTAGTACCCGCACTTATCAATTCCATGTTACTCATTATGCATACACTAAAGTTAAAGAACATGGTCAATGAAAACACAAGAAAACACATTATAAATAAAGTGTAGCCTGGGAGTTCACAGTGGTCAGTGCTTAAGCAAATATACAGTGGGTCCTCGACAAAAGTCAAATTTTGTTGTAAGTTGGATCACACGACTCAACTATGCAAATGCAGTAGCAAAATCATTTCTATGACACATGAAAGCATAACTAGCAGTAACAAAAACATATGGAGGACAAAATAAAATAATAAAATGAAAAAGACGAACGTCGACTATCCATAATGACTTATAACACGAGCATCATAACCTCGAATCGTCTTATGTCAGGTCCATCGCAAGTCAAAGACCCACTGAACAATTGTTTCATATTCTTTATAATAAGATAAATTTCTCCCACAGGGCTTAAATAGTAAAAGAGTGGATCAAAAATTCAGTCCTGACCTTAAAGGTGCCCATTTACTTACCATTATTTTAAATAAACATGAAATACAATGCTATCTCTTGGAAACAAACTAGAATGGGCCAAGATGACTTTCTGAAGCACTCTGGTTATTCCTGTACGCGAGTCTTAATGACAATATAATGACGAATGGTATCAAAATATTATTAACCAACGCCATCTTGAGGTGAGCAAGAGCACTGAATGCATCATGGCTTCCCTGCTGTGATCAGGTCAGCACAAGTACAGAGGACAAGAACAGCAAAAAATCCGTAAGTTATAAATTAACTTCAGACATGGTGTGTGTGTGTGTGTGTGTGTGTGTGTGTGTGTGTGTGTGTGTGTGTGTGTGTGTGTGTGTGTGTGTGTGTGTGTGTTGGTGGGCATGTGAAATGCTATACGCTTTTCGGTTGCAGTCGTATTCCTTTTTCTGTTTCCTAACACTTGATCTCGGTCATTGTGTTGCAGTGCAAGATCTTCCTATGTGGTCTTGTTATTGTAAACAGACACAGAACCAAAATAAGATGTAAACCACGTGAATTGGGGTGATTTCGCAGGGAAAACTTTGTAATTAGCCAAAATGAACTGATAATGGAAGATAAAACACACTATTCACTAGTGAATGTGACCCTTTAACCCTATTGCTGGAGGAGACTTTATGGAGTGGTTCAATTTTTCCATCATCAATTCAAGATGAACCCAAATCTGGATGCAAATAAATGTTGTGATGTTGCTTAAGTTCATGGGTAAAGGTGGTCCAACAAAATATCAAACAAAATATTAGAGACTTTTTTTGGCCAGGCAATGCATTTAGCTGTCAACCATTATTTCTACATGTTTATGTATTCACTTAGATTGACAGCTTTACAAACGTTGCCTTTGTATTTCAGCCTGTAATTTTTCAGCACACGCTCTGACATCTGTTCAAATTCCAAAAACTTTATGAAACTTCTAATTGCAGACAGTGGAGTAGTGAGTATTTCATTGGGTTAATGAACTACACTGACAATGCTCTGGGTATCAATATTTGCAGGATGTATTTGTTAAACTTGTGGGCAGAGGTGGCTTGAAAAGGCGATGGTTTACTGATCCGAAGGTCAGCAGTTCAATCCCCACTATCACTACTGTTGGGCCCTTGAGTAAGGCCCTTAACCCTCAGTTGCTCAGATTTATAAAAATCATAAATGTAAGTCGCTCTGGATAAGAGTGTCTGCCAAATGCTGTAAATGTAATGTAAATGTAAACTTGTGAATGAGACTATACTCGGGAAAAAATTAGAAATGAGAAGGAGAGGTACTGTTTGCTGGGTCTCGTCTGGTGAAAACCGGCTGATCATGATTGGTGTCCACTGTAGTTACACTTGTACAGCATACCAGTGCTGCTCTCTCCACTGAAAAACTGCAAGGCATGGTTTTTCTTTTCCAGATTATTTTTTTTTTTAACTGACAGTATGGATTGCATTGTATGACGAAAACCCAGGCAGTGATTACTACTGTAAGAATTTTTGAGTGCTCCTAAAAATAACCCAGTATAATCAGGAAAGAATGATCCTTATCACAGTCGAATAAACAGACTTTATGTTGCATCGATTACTACTGAAAAAAAGGAAAGGAACAAGGAAGGGTGAATTGAAAATTGGGGGTGGGAGGGTGACATAATACAGATCCAAGTCTTGTCAGAGACCTATTTGCTTGCTCTTTCCCCGACTATCCTCCAGAGGAATGTCAGCAACTCTGCAGCATCTCACTCTGCTATTCCTCAAGGCAGATGTTTGAACCTGCCACCCCTCCTTGTCCATGTTTCTTTCCTTTCTTCCATCTCTGATCACTTAGTCATGTACATTCTACAACCATATTCATTTGCATTGGATCTATGTATTTTAAATTATTATTATCATCCCCACTTTGGTTGCTGTCAAGGCAAACCTTGATCATAACATCCAGATGAAAAAATGTCATCTCTTTGAAGCTTTGGTGCCTGAGGCTGATTAACAGAAAATATTCCAAAGCGAATGTTAAAGAGGAATACAAAGCTCTATCCAACCTTTTTTTTCCGTTTTGTGCCAGGATACTTGATCCCGTACTAGAATTAATTTTGGGATTGGTTTGGGAAGGGGCTAATAATCACAGGCTTCAAACCATGGATTGATTGCACATTTTACTATGTCAAATTTTCACAATGGCAGCAAATCTGTTCTTGGTTCTCAGTAAGCGAATGTTGTGCGAAAAGTGTCCAGTTCACGACACAAGAGATTCAAATCCTTTTTCAGGTGTTTATTCAGCCTTAGGGGAAAAAAAGCATACAATCAATCACACAGAAGAAACTGTTCCAAGAGAAAAATTCTTAGACCAAAAACGACCAATGCAATCGTCTTATATAGTGCCCATTCCACTCTGATTGGTCTATCATGACATTATGTCTCAACATGACCTTATTCTGATTGGTCCCTGAAGACCTCATATCTCAACATGTCTCAACAAGTCTAGACGTCTTAACATATCCCAAGTCTCAACCTGTCCCAAGCTGACCTTGAAGGCTCAGTGCCTCCCTTTGCTTAGGACGGCCATTTTGTTTTCTTTTCAAGGTCCGACATTTTGTTCCAATGCCCCGTGTTCAAGGACAGTAAAGCACTACTTGTACAGAGTGGAAAGAGCCCTACATACAACAATAAAATAATCTTACACACATTTCAGCAAATTAATAAAATAATCTTACACACACTTCAGTGAATAAACTTCTTATACAATAGTCACATAAACCATCCAATAATCAAATAGTTCAGTAAATCATAGAATTGCTCTGCTATAGGTATAATCAGTAACAATTTAAATATATGTTTCATTAGAGATGACATCATTGGACAGTTCTCCATTTCAGGATTACTAATGTCATTAAATAAAGGAAAATGTTCACTCATTACAAAGATATTAGAATTTCTGCATTCATATTCATGTTGATGCTGTTAATGATCATTAATTAATTCGAGTGCATGATAGGGAAGTCCAGCAATTTGCATAAGATTTATGGAGAACCAAATATATGACATTATGACATTTCAAACTGGCAGGCCATAGGCCTTCCACAGTTCATGGTTCAAAACCCACAGTGCCCCCAGTGGCGCCTGATACCCCGATTTCCTCCACTACACTAAATACAGTGCTCCAGTTTTATGAAGTGGTTTTATATACCAGTATGGTGTTCTGTTTCCTCTGCTGAACGCAAAAATCTGTTCTCCACTTTTGAAATTCAAAACAGGAAGTAGCATGCAAAGCTGAACCAATCAGGCTTCTTGACCTGATAGATAGCTTTCACGCAAAAATGCTCTCATTTTTGGTGGAAGCAATCCCCTGACCACCATTTTTCAAGAGGAACAAGGACTGGTTGTCTGGAATGCTCCTGGGATCACAAACAGCTTTTCAGAATTTGAGATGTATAGAACTCTTGGTCTGTGTACAAAAAAAAAATAAAATAATTGCATAATCAAGATATCATATCATATATCCTTACTTATATATAACAAGTGGTCACCTGATCATCACACCCATATTTAGGCTTTTCCCAAAATGCTGCCGCAAATATTAGGTTTAAAGCATACAATTGTCTAGAACAGGGGTCTCAAACCCAATTTATCTGGGGGCCGCTGGAGGCAGAGTCTTGGTGAGGCTGGGCCGCATCAGGTTTTCCACAAGAAAAGCTTTGCTTTTAAATTTTCAATCTTTTCAAATCTCTTTATTTTTATTTTTTAACACAAAATAAGATGAAAAAAATAAATAAACAAATTAAGAATTAATAAGAAAATAAATAAATCAATCAGTAATAAATAAATAAATAATAAAATAATAAAATAATAATAATCTTAATAATAATAATTAGATTTCTCTGGTCAGGGACTATATGAGGTTCCTTCAGTCTTCTATATCTGCTGTATTCAGATTCTAATGTCTGTATTAACAGTTTTTTAACCTTTACCCTTCTTCTGAAAATGAATTGTCCTGAACATGAATGGAACATTAAAGAACATTAACTGTTCTTTTGAACATGGCTTCTCTTGCCTTGAAGTTTCAATCAAGTGTTTAGCCGACGCACGGAGAATGTCACTTCCGCTTCCTTTTTCTTGTAACCACAGCACGGCAGTCGGCGGATAAAAGCCCGGTAGCAGTCTCCTTCATGTTTACGCTCAATGTTCATGTCTTTCATGATGACATGAACACCATGGCATTTATAGATGGTAGAAAGTACCGGGCTATCGAGCGCAAAAAAAGCGACTGTTATCCGCCGTACTGTTGTTACAGTAAAAGGAAGCGGAAATGACACTATGCTACTGTTACAGGAAAAGGAAGCGGAAATGACACCGTGGTGCTTTTGATGTCATTTGTTTTGACGCCTTTTTACATCATACAGAAATATATGTAATGTTTATTGTGTGGGGCAAAGCAAATACAATGCAAATAAAAAACAATAAACCACAGATATCAGTGCGACCCTATAATTGGTCCGGGTTACCGGGGACTGTTATTGCTGATGGTGTCGCTATGTGACTGCAGACTCTACATTCGGCTGCATTGAGTTCCTCACTTTTCTTTTATCCCACCGCGTGCGCATTACTTTGATTTATTTTGTCAGAGAGAGAGAGAGAGACCTCATATTTACTCTCTAAGTGCCATTGACGTGTGTATAAATAGATATATTTATTTATTTATATACGTATATACGTATAATGTCCTGCTGGGCAGCAACTTAAAAACACTTTATTTTGAAGTGTTGTGAATGCAGCGCGTTGGGCTGAATGTCCGCGTGAACCCAACAGAAACAAGGCAGCCAGTCAGGCACGGAAGAAACCTCTCCATGGCAACGCTGCTGTAACTTTAATTCATTGAGAAATGTTTCTCTGCTTGCATCAAACCTGGCCGCTGTCCCACCCCCGAGAGCCATATACCCCACTGTGATTGGTAGGTTCTTTCAGCTCCGCCCACAACACTGTAAGGTGCCATACATATCAAACTCACGAGCCGCACTAACATTAAACTTTCATATTAAGGCGGGGGCCATAAACTATCGTCCTGGGGGCTGCAATTGGCCCACGGGCCGCGAGTTTGAGCCCCCTGGTCTAGAATATCTATGAAAATGGTGCTACGGGTCCTAGCGTTAACCTGTTCCAGGATAACAATGTTTCTACATTCATCACTCACTCATTTGCTAAAGCACTTACTCCTATTAGGGTCTTGGGGTGGCTGGTGCCTATCTCAGCCGACACTGGGTGATGGCAGGGTACACCCTGCACAGGTCACCAGGCAATCGCAGGGCAACACACACCCAACCATTTACACTCGCATTCACACAACCAATTAGCCTACTGTTCATGTCTTTGGACTGTAGAAGGAAACTAGAGTACCTGAGGAAACCCACACAAGCATGGGGAGAACATGCAAACTCCACAAAGAAACATGCGAGCCCAGGACCTTCTTGCTCTGAGGCGGATGTGCTAACCACTACACCACCATGCTGCCCATGTTTATACAGTACAAAATAATGAATTAAATGCAGTGCTGTAAAATAACCCAATGTGAGTTATAGGATTCGAAACTGCTTTTATATATTAACAAACCCCAACATGACATGGAATTATTGACACAGTTGTTGGCAAGCATGATGCTGCAGCATAAGAGAATGTTGCTACAGTCAAGCTTTCATAAACCATTTAGCAAGTTGGGAATTATGCCCAGTGAATGTCTGTAAGGGAGACTGCACCATCAATAAAACCAGACACGTGAAAAATGTTTTTTTTTACCACACAAGACTGAATGCTAAAAAAAAAGTTTTTGAAAGCTGGGATGGTCTCATTATATGCCGAGGTCTCTCATTCAAATGAGCTGTAAAAAGAGCTTTACTAAAACTATACAAACTTTTTTAAAGTCAGTCCTAACAGTGAACAAAACCTTAAACACAATGGATCCAATATTAATGAGCAGAGAAAATCACCAGCAAGTGAAGCTCAGTGCATACAGCATATGATGTTAAGAGATCAACCCTTAGGAAAGGCTGAAGTCTTTATCATGCCCCGAGAGCTAACCAAAAGAACTGGAAAAAGTCCCAAGGACCCCGTTTTCTCCCAAAAAGGTCATTGTTGGAAGGCAAAGTATGAACCCAAGTTCAAGATCAAGTCTATCAACCTCTTACCCAGGTGCCCCAGCATCTTGGGTGCCTTAGCCTGTGGCCCTCATCGCTTTGTTCTAGTGCTGCCAAACAGTGTGCCAGCCTCCTCAACAACAGCGAACCAATAAGCATTCTTTATGATACCTGCTTTTTATCCGTAACCAGAGATATCCGTGTTCTGTCCTCCAAAGTGTTCTTTCTGAAACCTACAATCTCTGCAAGTTGTGGGCAGTGGTGGCTCAGTGGTTAAAGGATCTGGCTTACTGATCCAAAGTTCTGGGTCCACTGTTGGGCCCTAAATCCTCGATTGCCCAGTTGTATAAAAATAATAAATGTAAGTTGCTCTGGATGATGTAAATGTAAATGCTAACTATCTCAATTAGAGCATGACTTAAATGGGTTAAAATAAAAAAAAAAAATCCAGTTTTCACATGGTGGAAGGGGACACAGCACCTTGGCATGCACAATCTGGCACAGCATCAATAAAGAAAGTTCACCATGTAGCCTTCATTCCAGAGGATTACTTTGGACTGTGTGTTTCCCCTTTTCTGCTTTATTTTGTTATAACCCCCATACTAAAAGGCAGGCCACTCTGCTCACTCTGATTCCACACAGCCGCTTGGTAATCACTATTCTCCATGATACTGTTAATCATTAACCTGGGTAGCACTGCTCTGTCTTCTGAAGACCCAGGCCACTTGCTGGGATGCAAATCAACATTTCAGTAAATCAATTTGATCTGACTCCACGGCCTTGTATTAGAAGAAATATTCGGCACACAGTTAACCTGACTAAGTGGGGTATAGGTAGGGACTCTTCTGTGGTGTCTTCCTTTTCCAACCAGCTTTATGACCCTGCAGTCTTGCCCTGTGTTCCTGATGACCCTTATCTGGACTCCATGTACCACAGAGTCAGCAAGTTACCTTTAAAATGTGTTGTTTGACTGTGTACACCAGATCCCTCAACTAATTCTAAATACACACACACACACACACACACACACACACACACACACACACATACACACACACAAAGTGATGAGCGATAAGTGAATCACTTTGCCAATGAGTGACATGCAAACAAGTAAATCTTTTAGTGAACTGCTCATCACCTGCTTATAATATTTTAGCATATATAGAATTTTCCCCTCGTCTCATCTTATCACATTCGCCAAATGATTAATCCTACTAGAGTCGCAGGGAGGCTGGAGCCTGTCTCAGCTGACACTGGGCAGAGGCAGGGTACATCCTCGATTACTCGCCAGACCATTACAGGGCCAACACATACACAGCCATTCACACTCACATCCACACCTAGGGGCAATTTGGAAAAGCCAATTCGCCTATCGGTGCATGTTTTTGGACTGTGGGAGGAAACTGGAGTACCCAGAGGAAACCCACAGAGGCATGGGGAGAATATGCAAACTAAACACAGAAACACCTGACCCTGGGACTCTCCTTGACTCAGACATTTTGACCCATATAGCCATCCACTCATCACCAGGGGTTCTTGTCACCAAGGAATCTGTTGCTATGGTTCACGAGTTTCACATGTGTCCTGGCATGCAATCCAAGCAAGCAATACACTTCTTTGTGTGTCCACACACACTGCAGAGTCTTGTCTAAGTAGTTCTTAATCTTTTTGCTTGGTGTTTCTTCTCTTGTCCCTCATTTGTTGTCCCGTCTTTTCTCTGTATTTTATGAGAAGTAAATGAAAGAAACGAGAAACAAACCCATACAACTCTCCCAAAACTTAGCTTCTATGATGCTCCATCTCGCTATGTGACATTTCTTTCTTTCTTTCTGTCCTGCCCTGTTAATGTGGATCCATTTGATTCTAATTATTACAATGTAACTCTCCATGGAGTCTGAATATATGCATGTGTATCCAAAAACAATGGCTCTGTCTGAAGTATTGCTCTGCTTATAGAATATAGATCATATATTATTTATAATATAATGTCCTATCAAGACCTGTAAAGCTGAATAAATAAAAATCTAAACATTATTTAATGGAATATCAGGGAATGTAATGTGAAGCTGATGACAAGAGAAAGTGTTATATATAATCTAATTATAGTCACACTGCAGTCACACAAGTATAACGTGGCAGAATAATGGTTTGTTTCAGGCAAATAAAGATGAAGAGAAGGATGTGTGCGGCATCATATAGGCTGACAATCCTTTGCCATGGATGCTTGTTACCATGGAACTATTATGGAGATAAAGCTTGGTTGATAACTTTGTAGCTGTATAGACAAACCATTATATTGGTTAAAATAATGTGGGCTCCCTCCGGGTACTCCGGTTTCCTCCCCCTCGGCTTACTGGCTGTTTCAAATTGCCCCTAGATGTGGATGTGAGTGTCAATGGTTGTGTGTACACGGTACATGGTGTACCCCTCCTTTGCCCAGTGTTGGGTGAGACAGGCTTGAGCCTCCCTGTGTCCCCAATAGGACTCAACGGTCTGGCAAATGAGTGAGTGAGTCAGAGTGGTTGAAATCGTTTTTACATCCCGACAGAAATCAACTTATGAGACCTGACAAACAAACGGCCTGAAAAAAATCCGTCGTCTGTGGCCACTGTAGTGCTGTAAAACTACCGACCTGGTGGCTGGTGCTGGGAAATATGCAGTCAAATGCCCTGTCAAGTGTCCCGTGTCCCGGAAGGACCTCAGAGGGCAGGGGAGGGTTTTGCCAACCCCAGCTTTAAAATTAAATTACCTGACAAATAAATAAATGGTAATTGATAACATGCTAACCAATCTGCACGCACTAGTAACATAAATGTTACATATTAAAAAACATCATTGTAGCACGTACTTACCAGAGTGAAGTGCCTACGCGGACTTCCCTAGGTCCCACCGAAACTGCAGACTGCACATGCGTGGTGCCTCATGTAACACCATCCGCCCAGCCGGGGCCAGGCCTCCTTCCATATATGGTAAAAGACGTTGGTGTTTTCGATTTTTCATTAGAGGGAAATTTTTAAATATTGTCGAGTTTAGGCCCCCAAGTTTTAGAAGAACACTCAAGGTATCCTTATTACTCAATGTATCAACTGAAATGACAGAATCTTTTGAATTTCAAGTGTTTAATACAGTGAAAAGATGTGTTATAAAAGACCAGAACTCTGTCTTACTGAAAATATGGATTGAGGAATATTTTAATACTATCTCTGGCATTGACGAGATATTCTGTCCATCCTTTTTTTCTGTTATCCTTTTTTTAATAAATACTTTAATAAAAGTAATATTAAAAGCAGTAAGTAGAAACAGGACTCAGTAATACGTGAACCATTCACAAGACATTTAGATATCAATGAGATATATCGAGATATTGACAGATTCTGACTTTAAATCAAGTTTTGATCACCGTTCTGATCTGGATTAAAATAGGTCTGATGGAGCAAATCGGGATCTCCTTGTTAGCACCACATACAGACACGACACTAATTCTGGTAAAGGAGGTGCCGGTGTTGAGAATTAACTTTCTAATCTATATTGTGAATATACAGGGAGACAGATAAACTGAAGAAGATGTCAATGAGGCAGGGAACGTATTTGAAAATGAATTTTTTTCAATATAAACTGAGCTAGTCGAAGTATACATGAGAAATCAGTATTCTGTAATTATGTAAAGAATGCAAGAAGGACATTGGCCTGTTGCAAAGGTTATGTTGTTTGCTAACTTTTAGGAGAAGTTACACAGCTCCAAAGAAATCTTCTCGTTGGTGATGTTTTTAAAATGTATTTTATATGAATGAATTTGCAATATAGAAGTTATAGAAAAGTTTTTCATGGGAGACAACTCAAAACAGAACACTATGTAAATATCCTAATTAGGGTTCTCTAACTCTGGGTGAGGGCAGAGTACACCCTGGACAGCTCGCCAGGCCATCGCAGGGCAGAAACACACTGACGGCTATGCAGCTACTCTTGACGAAAATCAGCAATGGGTCTATTACATGCCTCTCACCACAGACAGTGAGAGATATGGCCGGCATTTGATAACCCAGTTAGCTGGACTGGGGGGACAGCAGTGACATGCTGTTGATAATGGGGCTTGAACCCCCGACTTTGAGATTATTATAAAATATCTTTTTATATAATTAACTACAAGAATAATAATCATCATTACAAAAAAAATACATATTTGTTTTACTTGCCATATTGGAATTTATAAAAAATATAAATATATCATGCTTGTGTTAAAAAAATAATAGAAAATAGAATTTTCTCAGCTTTTTGTTAATTTTTTTAAATTGAAAATAACTCAATTTCAAGTGTTTACAAAACAAAAATGGATGAAGCTTGAATACAAATGATTTTATGTATGAAAAATCTCTATTGTTCAATATTATCACTGTTTACATGTTCATAAAATCAAATATTCTGTAAATCTTTTAATAAAAGTGAAAATGATCAAAAATGCCAGTGATGGCTTGCGATTTAAAAATGATACTCAAGTGGGGAGTCTTGAAGTTATTTAATGACATTTACAGATTTCTCAGAGTGCAGAAAGTAAACCTTAATAATCAGAAGGGGTCAACAATCTCCTGGAAAATGTGGGGTCCCTTTTATACAAGATGCCTTTTGAATATCCCGATCAGTAGAAGATTTCATGAATGCTTTCTAATATATTTTACTACATGGAATACACACCGCCGACCAAATGAGGATATTGTTCCACATCATCTCAAAGTCATAACTGCAACCCAACAAATGTAACATTATCCATTCAGACTAAATCAGGTATAGTATATAATAGATAGTACTATAATATAGTATATATTAGATAGTAGTATAATAGATAGTAGTATAATATAGTATATAATAGATAGTAGTATAATATAGTATATAATAGATAGTAGTTTAATAGATAGTAGTATAATATAGTGTATAATATATAGTAGTATAATATAGTGTATAATAGATAGTAGTATAATATAGTGTATAATAGATAGTAGTATAAAATAGTATATAATAGATAGTAGTATGATAGATAGTAGTATAATATAGTGTATAATAGATAGTAGTATAATATAGTGTATAATAGATAGTAGTATAATATAGTGTATAATAGATAGTAGTATAATA
>JAQMYF010000011.1:10668428-10687543 GCA_030014195.1 Neosilurus mollespiculum | reverse complement strand
CAAAATCCGCAAGGGATCAAATACTTTTTACTCTCACTGTATATATATATATATATATATATATATATATATATATATTTGTACACTACTCATACATCACAATATTGTTAGTGTGATACTTTGTATTCTATATTCATCCATACACCCACTACCTATTCTGCTTATCCATCAAGGATTTGAGGGAAGCTGGAACCAATCCCAGCTGACTTCAGGAAAGAGGCAGGGTACACCATGGATGGGTCATCAATCCATCAGTGAATTAAAATAGAGACAAGCATTCACACTCACATTCACACCTATGGTAAATTTATGCCTATTCCACACATACACGGGGTTAATTATTCATTCATTCATTCATTTTCTGAACCGTTTAATCCTAATCAGGGTCGCAGGGAGGCTGGCGCCCATCTCAGCCGACTCTGGGTGAGGGCGGAGCACACCCTGGACAGCTTGCCAGGCCATCTCAGGGCAGAAACACACTGACGGCTATGCAGCCTACTCTTGGCGAAAATCAGCAAAGGTTCTTTTACATTCCTCTCACCACAGACAGTGAGAGTCATGGCCGGCATTTGATAACCCAGTTAGCTGTACTGGGGGGACAGCAGTGACAACCCGTTGATAGTGGGGCTTGAACCCCCGACCTTGGGATCAGTAATCCAGCACCCTACCACCGGGCCACCACTGCCCCCAGATGGTTAATTATTTGTTTATTTAATTATTTTTTTAATGGGGAATCCTTTATCTGTACTGCTTGTGCCTCAGAATTGCTGGGGAAGCTGGAGTCAATCCTTCAGGCAAGGGGCAGGTGGGTACACACCAGACATTGAAAAGGCTATCACTGACACACCTATGGTCAATTTACAGTAGCCAGTTGAACTAAAGTTCATTTGTTTGGACTGTGGGATGAAACCGGAGTACCTATAGTAAACTACAGTAGAACTTTATATACAGAAAGGCTTTTGGCTGAGATTCAATCCCCCCGAACCTTATCGGACAAGAACTCTAACTACCGAGCCAATATATTCACCAGAAAATGCTAAAATATGCTGTTTTGTCATATAAATAAAGAAGATAAGAGTGTATACTCTGATGTCAAACCTCCGAGATAGATAGAGATGGAGAGAGTGTCACACTTTCTACCTTTACAAGCCGACGCAAACACTGAAAACGGAGTTTCTGAAAAATTTCACCCTGAAAGTAGATTTGTATAAACTTCAACAGTGGTGACCTAAAATGCATTTTGTTCGTGGCGAAAGGTCAAAATGCATAGAAAACTGCATTTGATGATAGAATTACCTGGCCATAACAAGGCCTGATGAAACGCATAGAAATAAATATATATATTTTTAAATATCCATATATTGTTCATGTGGACAGGGTCTTGAGTAATCACATGTCTGTACTTTGGACTGAGAGGAAACCAAACATGCAAGACCAGCATGGAAACGCGAAACAGAAAGACCTTGGTCTTTCCCCAGGCTCAAATCTAGAATCTCCGTGCTGTGATGCTCTTTTCACCTTTTTTTTCTTCAGCAAATGTTTTGGTCAATTTTGAGACATGGTCATGTTGGAAAGTAAACCAGTTTTTCATTGACAACTTTCTGCAGAGTTTAGCAGATTTTCCACAAGAATACCATGGCGTTTTGTCCCATTAATGTTTTTCTTATTTCTTGACAAGTGCCCTAGTCCCTGCTGCAGAGAAACACCCCCACAACAGGATGCTACCATTATCATGTTTTACTCTAGGTATGGTGTTCGTTGAATGGTAAGCAAAATGTGCTTTCTTCTATATACCGCCAAATAGTTTGATGGTAGAATTACCTGGCCATAACAAAGCCTGTTCACGGAAGGGTCCTATTAGTATCAAACACTTCAGACTTCTTGCTTTTGAACTTTACTGTGCTCTGAGGGATTGATGAAGCCTTTGAATTTTTTGTATCCTTCTTCTGACTTGCATCTGTCCACAACATTATTCCTGAGAGCTTTTGACAGTGCCTTGTCACCCGTAGTTTATTGTTTGCTTTCAGTTACACTTCAATGCACTAAAATGTTCTAAGAATTTCTATTTTTTCATGGTGAACTTAGCAGAATTATTAGAATTGATCACAGGTGGAAGACATTTAGCTTGGTGTGCAGTGGAGAAGGTGATTAGTTTACAAGGGTATATGTATTTTTAGGAAGGGGTGATCCTTTAACCATTTCAGTAATTATTTATTTTGTAATTTAGAAAATACACGTGGAAAATGTGTGTGTGTGTGTGTGTGTGTGTGTGTGTGTGTGTATGTGATCATCTTCAGTGTTGGCTGCAAAGCAACTAAGCATGAATATTTTGAACTGCAATGATTATTTCCTGTACCGATTGTCTTACATTGTATTGCATATGACAGGCTACACCAATGCAGCATATCTACTGCAAGCACAGGAACAAAGACCTCAATCTACATACCTGGATTTCTCTGAAAAGGAGTTAATTAACAGTGGCTGTGACATGTAATCTGTCACCCAATTTCCTTTTATGCGCAGTCAAATGGATTAGTATAGTCTGCTTTGCTATATATGTGTAATTTACCCATACAAACGTGCACCATGTTTCAGAGACTCTCTTAACAACTGCTGCCTGAGTGTCTCCAATAACTCCGGTGGCATGCGAACAGGCTGGTACTGTCTGATTGCAAAGATCTATTCAATGTCTAGTTCAATATTCTGATTGGTCCAGGACTTAAATACTAAGGATGTTTTTTTAAGGACTAGCATTCCTTACAGTCCTACCCTTCATCTTGTCTCTAGTGTAATGAGGGTTTTTGAGATGCATCTACTGACATTAAACTTTTCATCAAGTGAATTCAGCCAGGCCGCTGTGTCCAGTACGTGCTGAGCATGATAGTACTGCTGATGACCATCCATCAAAGGTGGTAGAACAAATAGACTCTCAGAAAATATGATAAATACAGGCAGTCTGGTGATGCAAGATTTTTCCATTGATCGAAAACGATCCAAATCATCTGTTTGGAAGAAAAGCCTCACAGAGAAAGACAGTGACAGGAGGAGCCTTTTTCACGGTGGTGCCATGAAGGCAAAAGAGATGTGCTGCTTTAGAAGATGAGATCCAAACACATCCACCATCTAGAATTGATTCAAGCCCTAAAATTCTTTATGGTGCTGAGATGGCAGTCTGGAGCGTATTGTGATATGCGAAGTATCAAGGTAAACCAAGTTTGACAGACCTTTTAGAACCTTTTCAAGTGGGCCTATTTATAGCCAGTACAGTGATGCATTGGACAGCACAGAAAAGTGGCCTCTGTGTCCACACGTGGGGTTCTATTTGTGCAGTCAGTTTTATAGTCAGAATTAGAATTAATTAGCAAAATTACATATTGGAAGGCTGACAGACACAGTATGCTGACATACAAATAACACATTTAATTTACTAGCAAATGATCCAAAGGTCTGGGGTTCAAGCCCAACTTTCATTGTACAGGGTGTACTCTGCCCTCACACAGAGTCGGCTGAGATGGGCACCAGAATGAATGAATGAATTTATTAGCGGAACTATCTGTAGTGATTGTTTTAGGGGAAATAAGCTGTCTTTCATGTGCTTCTTCCAGTGGCTTCAAAAACTTCTTGGCAAAAAGTTCACATTACACCAGAGTTGACTATGTATCCCCTGAGGCAGACCATCAACCAGCTCCCCGTTCAGAGACAATACCGCCAAGTACATTTTATGAGTATGCAGAAATATAACTTTCTTGCTTATACTGCAAAAACTTGAACATTTATCACCTTTATGTGTTGGCAGCATGGTGGCGCAGTGGTCAGCACGTTTGCTTCACAGCAAGAAGCTCCCAGATTCAATTTCCAGGCTCAGGGCATCTCTGTATGGAGTTTGCATGTTCTCCCTGTGCTTGCATGGGTTTCCTTTGGGTACTCCAGTTTCCTCCCACAGTTCTGAAACATGCACACTAGGCTGATTGGCGGTTCCGAATTGCCCCTAGGTGTGAGGGTGAGTGTGAATGGTTGTATGTGTGTTGGCACCCTGGGTTTACACTGGGGCGGGATGTCTGCAATATCTGCGATTCAAAAAAACATAGAGCTCCACGATTTATGACCACACTTGAATTACAATTGGGGTCGCCTTTCCAAGTTCATCAAGATCCCCTACGATGGCGTATCATAGTGTTTCACTCTGTTAAGGTCTTTTAAGGTCTGTTAGGCTCTTCTGCACTCTACTAAAAATCGTAATACATCGTAATAATTGTGGCAAAAATTTGGCATGATCAGCACAATCATCACAAATCCACCGGGTTCCCTCAAGATGATCATAAATCCATTAAGTTCCCTCAAGATCATCACAATTCGATCCCACAACCCCCCACGATCCTAGCAGCATATAATGGTATATAAGTATTTCTGTGTACGCCTGTACCTTTTCAAAATAACCCTTGATAGACTTTCAGTTTCATTATCTTTTTCATCTTTTAAAATCTCAGACTGTTCTATAATCCATGCTGCATGTCCATTTCATCACTGACGACATCTTGTTCTCAGGCTGAATAATTCTTGACAAACACAATGGCCAAGGACAAGAGGGTTAATGAGGATTCTATCTCAGCGGCCTCTGTCTGAGTGATCTCATCTGCCAGTATCTCTCTTACTTTCTCTTCCATACACACACACACACACACACACACACACACACACACACAAAGAAAATAAACAGAAAGAAAGGACAGTGTTACACAAGTAGTAGTATTACAATTTGATCCAGGTGTAAAATATAATGGCAAATAAAGTTTAACTGAAAATGAATAACTGATGTATTGTTATTGACATTCACTTAAATATATGAGGTGTAGAAATAATACTGTATTTATTTCTTCTTAAATTATTCCAGAGCTAATGTATGTACTGACAATCTGTCATAGGCATTTGCATTTTTTTTTTATTAAAACAAAGGGATCAGAACTGAAAGGATAAAAAAAATCTTGGTATCTATACTTTTAGCACCCCCTTCTCAAGTTTTGTATTGAGTCTTTTGTCTAATACCATTCCAGTTTCCATATACACACACACACACACACACACACACACACACACACACATATATATATATATATATATCATACATCATTAATCAATTAACCCTGGGATTGTGTTACTTTGGTAAATGCAGGTTTCATCTTCTTTTTTTGCTTCAGCCCTGACGAGGAAGCCTTTACCTCGCAAGCGTTCATGTGGGCTAGATTACAAATTCCTGCCTCTGTAATACAATAGAAAGCAGAATTCATTTCTTTGGGAACCAACAGGTCATTGGAATCTAACTTTAATTAGACACTTATTATTGTTTTGTCATACAATTAGAAGATTAGGCTTGCTTGATATTCAAGTGGCACATCAGGCCCATCAGGTTGTGTGGCTATAGAAAAAAATGGGACAATAATTTTTAAAACTAATTTGGAATAAACCTAAGTTGTTAGAAGTTTAAAAACCTTCTGGGGTTTTTAAAACCCTTCTCATTAAAATGAATTGAAATGGCCCTTTTGGTCCCACATTAAGCAACTGGCCATAGTGCAAATTTCATTTCAAGAGCAGATAAATGCTCCCTAAAGAAATGAGCTCATTAGCATAAGCCCTATTCATTTTATAACGTGTTCACCTCTGATAAAGAGATTAAAGAACATAAATTAAAACTTTAGGATAGGTAAGAGTTCATTTGTAACATAGAGTGTATATAAAAAGGCTACTTAACCTGTGATGTTTAAATGAGAACAAGGTAATTAATCACAAAAATGTTCCACATTTCCACAAAAATAAATAAGTTAAAAAAATGTACACAGTGTAACTTACAATAGCCAATCAAACAATTAAAACATATAATAATAATATTATTAAAAAATAATAATAATAAAAAAAAAATAATAATAATAATAATAATAATAATAATAAATTTAAAAAAACACATAATCTTACGAGGGTAAACCGGAGTCACTGAGATTGTTAAAGGTTCACCCCTCATAATAAATGCTTGTAAGCTTAGTCAGGTGTAACTAATGGCTTTCTCTACTGCACACCAAACTGCCTAGCTTCTACTTGGGATAGACTGTAATAATTTTGATTACTTCTATATCTACAGGATTTTAGTACTTGGAAATGTAACTCAAAGCAAGCAATCAACTATGGGTGACAAGGAACTATCTAAGGATCTCAAGGATTAAGTTCAAAATTCAAATTCAAATTTATTCGTCACATACAAATTATACACAGTACAATATGCAGTGAAATGCTTAGTACGACTATCCAGACTGTAAAGAATAAACGTTGTGGATAGCAACAAGTTTAGAGATGAATGCTAAAAAAAAAAAATAATGGGTTTATCAATGCCTTGGTGTGACATGTGGAACTGGGCATGCAGAAAAAATGCTGGATGCAGATCTGAGAAAATAGTTTATCAAACTGAGGGGACCACTAACAGGAAAATAAGCAGGCAAAAGGATCTCATTTGAACAAACAGAAAGACCTAGTGTAGTGGGTGGACAGGGAGGCAGGCATGACACTAAGAGCACAGTAAAGTCCATAATCAAGAAGTTGAAAAAAAGGGAAAAAGTGCTGGACAGTGTGTGTCTTAACATTAAATAAGCATGCCTCAGCTTATTTTTTTTAATTTATTTAAAATAGAGTGCCTTCATTGCCTTCAGAGTGCCTTCACTGTACATTTTATTGCTCTCTGGTTAGAAATAATGCTCACACTTATCAAGTCCATGATAGTAATTATTAGAATATTATCGAAACATTACAATTTTGAGTGGAAATCAAAACTTTGTCATAAAAGAAGTCATTTGTATAACTGCACTGAATATAATTCAGTATGCACAGACGATCCTATAAATTTAAATATGATAAGACCATTATTCATAATTCGGAGGAAAGAGAAACTCTGGACCCAAGCGCATCTTTCCTCTGACACTGTGGGAACCCCAGCACAGCAAGGAGCAGTGGTAAAGGGCATCTGTCCAGGATAGAAGTCAAGCAATGTGAAATAAATTAGCCCTCCCACCCCCCAATCAAGTGGAGAGCTGAATTAATGATCCATCTCTTTAAGATGATCCTCACTGGAGTGAAACACTGTGAGAATAAGATGCACATGAATAACTCATGAGAACTAAGAGGGGGTACATTCAATTTCCCCTTTTTTCTTTTTCATGTACTCTTCCACGCTGTCAGTGTCACTGTTATATCTACAGACAGCTGAAGGTGACTCAATCTAGAATATGTTGCTTTGCCTGGCTCAGAAAAGCAAACAAAACGTTGATGCAGTGAGATCACCAAGCACTGACGTTATTCCCGACATCAGGAGGCAGAGAAGTGATGTCATCCTCTAAGTCCGTAGAGAGAGCAGTGCTGTCATTACTGAAGTCAGGAAGCAGCGCTGCAACACCTTTGAAGTCATCTGACACGTCTGCGAAGCTGAAGTACATAAAAACTTGGAACTGTACAATTGCTCACACAGAACCATGGTGCAGCCTGGGAAATAAAGTCTTTTATATATTCCAGTAACATGAATGCGCCTGTTTGTGTCTGTGGTAGCCCTGCAATTGATTAGCAGCCTGCTCAGGGTGTAGCACACCTCTCACCCAAAGTCAGCTGAGATTGGCTCCAGGTTCTCGGTGACCCTGATGGATAATTTACACTGCCTGACCAAAGAATTTATGCATGTTGATATTTTGTTGGAACACCTTTAGCTTTGACTACATTACACTATGTAATCACTATGGCATTGGGGCTTTAGTTGGTCAGATCGAGGCTCAGCAACATTATGTGGCAATAAACTGACGTCAACTGATGACCAGCTTATTCCATTAATTGACTTGATGACACAGATATAAAATTAGGGCTCATATAGTGTAAGAGTGGTTCAGGGAGCCTGAGGAATCATTTTTACACATGAAATGACACCACAGAGTCCTGACCTTACTTAACCCTATTGAAAGTGTTTGGGATGTGCTGGAGAAGACATTATGGAGTGGTTCAGTATGTCATTTAATACATTTCAGTACGTTTAATACATTTCAGTAGGAAAATGTATTAAACATCATCATACAATAAGGTCAATAGATTCTAAGTGTCCAGTAGCAGAGTACTTTTGGACAAACATAATGAAAAGCTAGGCAGGCCATTAAGAAGCATCATTTTCACAACTTCTAATTCAACCTCAAGTGACTGTCTTCTGCTATATTTAGTGAAAAATATTGCATTCTCAGACAGATTCCTTTTCTTGGAGCTAAGTGATAAGTAAATTTTCAGCCGATTCTGCCCTTAAACTTACTATGGCTCCATAAGAATAAGATGTGGGCAATAATAATGTGGCTGTTTAGTGTGCATACTCAAATAGGATTTTATATTTCACTTTTATATAATTTTTTTTAAATATTTTATAGTGGTATTGAACAAATTACCAACGTTAAGTAAAATTTTGCCAGAGGTAACTCTCTAAGCCTTGTCTAAGACTGTCTGTCATTTTCTGGCTTTTCCTCCCAAGAGTTACCTTGTTATCTTATAAGCAGAATTGCTGAAGTCAGTCAGAATGCACGGTATGCAGTGCCATAGATGGCTGATGCCAAAAATCTGGGAAAGAGACATTGTATATGCGCAATGTCCTTGAGCAGTAAGCAACCATAACAAATTTAGTATCTGACTGCACTGAGACCTATGAGATAATCATTGCTATTCACTTCACCATCAGCGGTCATAATGATTTTAATGTTATGGATGTTTGGCGGATGTTCATCTTAACACACAGACATACGTAGAATGTTTTTGTTGTTGTTGTTGGCTTAGTTTTTTTTTTTTTTTTTTTTACTGTTTGATGATGTCACCTCATTTATGACCCTCTAGCTCCAAACCAGTCACATTGGTCAATTTTTAAAAAAGGCATTTAAAATAAAATAAGCTTGTAAAATGATGCATATATTCCTTTTTTAATATGACAGAAAAAAATTGACCAAGATATAAATACATAAGATTTGAACTGTGAAGGCTATGGAAAAGTAAAAAAAATACAGAAAATCACACTTTATAACATAAACTCTGTCCAAATAAATTCAACTTCAGGATCAAATTCTGGTCCAACTCACATTCATCTTTAGGCATAACTTTAAATATGGATTCTACTCCTGATTCAGAATCTATATTTCGGCACAGATTCAGACAGAATTTCAGAGAAATACAGGGTCTCAGGTTTATAAGTAAGCTATGAACAACCATAGATCTCCCACAAATTCCTCATAAAATTCATATTCCTACTCTTTTTCATTCTCAGATTGACACTCATACTTAGACTTATTTTTATACAAAGACTTCAGTCCATGGTTTCTAGTATTAGCAAAATGCAGGCAGAGATCCCAACATCAGTTTAGACATAGGTTCATACACAGAGTCATCTTTATACACAAATTCAGATTTAAACACAGATTCAAAGTTAAATACAGATTCAACAATTAAATACAGTTAAATACAAGTCCTACACTGATACCGATTCCAAAATGGGCTTATGCTAGGAGTAAGATAATCATAGACATAAGCTTACACCTAGGTTTAGATTTATCATTGGGTGATGTTTGGAAGTGCTTGGAGACCATTCCGAGCAGGTCACCACCAACCTGCTGATGTTGTTTTTGAATTAGGAAGCAGAGTACTTTCTGGAGCACCGCCTGCCCTGTGTTCCTCAGGCAAGGGTTCTGAAGCACAGATTCCATGTCGGCCTACACTCTGAAAGATTCAAGAAACTTTATTGTCATTTCAACCACATATAGCTGACGCAGTACATAGTGAAACGAAACAGCGTTCCTTCAGGACCAGGTGCTACATAAACATACAACAGGGATCAAATCAAAATTTGTACAACAAAAACAACACAGAGCTAGGACCAGTTTTTTTGTCCTAGCCACATAAAGTGTAAAGTGTGCATCTATGTGCAAACAGTGCAAGACTGTTACAGACAGTACAGTGGAACAACAATACTAAAAAAAGAAAAGAAAAATACAACACAGGAATGAGACACCGAAAGAGTGAGAGAAAAAAAGGATGGTATGGAATATGAAAAATTAAATAAAGTTTAAAATGAAATGAAATAATGTGCAGAGTAGTATCGATAGAGGTAGTTTCAGTTCTTATTAGTCTTGTACAGTTCTGGGTGTGTGTGTGTGTGTATGTGTGTGTGTGTGTGTGTGTGTGTGTGTGTGTGTGTGTGAGGGTGAAAGAAATTTTTGTGTGATTCAGTCCTGGGTGTTGAGGAGCCTGATGGCTTGAGGAAAGAAACTGTTACTCAGTCTGGTCCGAATGCTCCGGTACCTCTTTCCAGATGGCAGGAGGGTTAAGAGTGTGTGTGAGGGGTGTGTGGGGTCATCCACAATGCTGTTAGCTTTGCGGATGCAGCGTGTGGTGTAAATGTCCAAGATAGAGGGAAGAGAGACTCTGATGATCCTTTTAGCTCTACTCACTATCCACTGAAGGGTCTAGCGATCCGAGACGGTGCAGTTCTCAAACCAGGCAGTGATGCAGCTGCTCAGGATGCTGTCTATGGTCCCTCTGTAGAACACAGTCAGGATAGGGGAGGGCAGATGGGCTTTCCTCAGCCTCCTCAGGAAGTAGAGGCACTACTGGGCTTTCTTGCTGATGTAGCTGGTGTTGAGTGACTAGGAGAGGTTCCCTACCAGATGAACACCAAGGAATTTGGTGCTCTTGACGATCTCCACAGAGGATCCATCGATGAACAGCGGGGAATGGTTGCTCTGTGCTCTCCTAAAGTCAACAATCATCTCTTTAGTCATGTCGACATTCAGAGACAGATTGTTGGCTCTACACCAGGCTGTTAGCCGCTGCACCTCCTCTCTGTAAGCTGACTCGTTGTTCTTGCTGATGAGACCCACCACGGTCATGTCATCGGCTAACTTAATGATGTGTTTGGACCTGTGCATTGCTGCACATTCGTGAGTAAACAAAGTGAACAGCAGTGGACTGAGCACACAACCCTGAGGAGCACCAGTGCTCAGTGTGGTGGTGCTGGAGATGCTGTTCCTGATTTGGACTGACTGGGGTCTCCCAGTCAGGAAATCCAGAATCCAGTTGCAGAGAGAGGTGTTCAGGCCCAGCAGGCTTAGCTTCTCAATCAGCTGCTGAGGAATGATTGTGTTGAATGCTGAACTAAAGTCTATGAACAGCATTCGTACATACGTGTCCTTACAGTCCAGATGTGTGAGTGCCAGATGGAGGGTTGTGGTGATGGCATTGTCCATACAGCGGTTAGGACGATACGCAAACTGCAAGGGGTCCAGTGCAGATGGTTGCTGTGACTTGATGTGTCCCATGACGAGCCTCTCAAAGCATTTCATCATGATTGGTGTGAGTGCGACGGGACAGTAGTCATTGAGGCAGGAGATCGTAGACTTCTTAGACACAGGGACGATGGTCGTTGTCTTGAGGCACGTTGGGATGATGGAGCTGCTCAGTGAGATGTTTAAGATGTCAGTGAAGATCTGCTAGCTGCTCTGCACACTCCCTGAGCACTCTGCCAAGAATGTCGTCTGGACCAGCAGACTTCTGTGGGTTGACTCTGCGTAGAGTTCTCTTCACGTCAGCCGTGGTGAGACAGAGCACCTTTAGGAGGAGGGATGGTCTTTCTCGCTGTCGTGCTGTTCTGTGCCTCAAACTGAGCGTAGAAGTCGTTCAGCGCGTCTGTGAGGGAGGCATCACTGTCACAAGCAGGTGGTGTTGTCCTGTAGTTGGTGATTGCCTGGATGCCCTGCCACATGCACCGGGAGTCTCCGCTGTTCTGAAAGTGTCCGTGGATTCTCTGGGCGTGTGCATGCTTCACCTCTCTGATGGCTTGGGACAGTTCGGCCCTTGCTGATTTTAAGGCCGCCCTGTCCCCTGCTCTGAAGGCGGAGTCTCTCAACTTCAGAAGAGCTCGTACTACTGCAGTCATCCACGGCTTCTGGTTGGAGCGTATGATGATGGTCTTGGAGACGGTCACGTCATCGATACACTTCCCGATGTAGCCAGTCACTGACGCCGTGTACTCCTCCAAGTCAATAGAGTCGCTGTTGGCTGCAGCCTCCCTGAACATGTCCCAGTTAGTACACTCAAAACAGTCCTGAAGAGCAGAGATGGCTCCTGCTGGCCAGGATTTAACCTGTTTTCGAACCGGTTTAGAGCGTCTGACGAGTGGTCTGTATGTTGGAATCAGCATCACAGAGATGTGGTCTGAGTAGCTGAGGTGGGGTGGGGCTTCGCACAATACGTACCGGGAATGTTTGTGTAAACAAGATCCAGCACGTTCGCTCCTCTCGTAGCAAAGTCCACATGCTGATGGAATTTAGGGAGCACTGTTTTGAGATTTACATGATTGAAATCTCTGACACTGATAAACAGTCCGTCCAGCCTCCTTAGATTTAGCGTTGGTTGGAATGTACACTCTGATAATAAAAGCGGTGGTGAATTCCCGGGGTAAATAAAAAGGTCTGCATCTAACAGTCACAAACACCACTACCGATGAGCAGTATTTAGACACAAGCACAGAGTCCTTACACCATTCCGTGTTGATGAAACACACACGCCACCACTGCGAGTCTTACCGAACAGAGCTGCATCCCTGTCGGCACGGCTTTCAGAGGCCAACAACAGGCCAATCTTTCAGACTCTGGAGGACACATTGGAGTGCAGGCCACCCAAGCCAGCCTCTGGAAAAAGCTCTGGTGTGCAACCATCCTCTATCAAATTTTACAATGGCTGTAAGAAACTGTGGTTTGTAGGCCTCTCCAGGTCTCCATCTACCCAATAGGAGACAAAGTGATGAGAACAGCTACAAGAGTGGACTCATCAGAGAAAATGACCTTACACCAGCTCTCTAGGTTCAATCCTTATGGTCTCTTTCTTGATTCTCATTGATGTATGGAATTTTTTTCCAGCTTTACATGACTTTAAGCCCTCCCAGAGAAACCTTTTTAAAAATGTGTCTGCAATATATATATAAAATGTCTCTGGCAATATAGCCAGAACTGGTCCTTTCTTTGTCCATACTCAAAAATTTTCTTTTTAAGTTTTGGCATGATAAATAGATATTTTTCTATTACTAATCAATTTAATCTACTACTAGCTTTGTTTCTGCCAATGATGACCACAGATACATTTTTTATACTTCTCATCAGTTAAAATGATTTGGAATAAGTAATCTCCTAATCAGTACCTCATTAAGTAAAGTTAGATGTGCTTTTACCAAATCCAGCACAGACACTGTGCTAAAATGTCTGCCATATATATGCATGCATATTTAAGAAAACAATTGAGTATTTATATACTATATATTATATACATACTTTTTTATGTATTATACCATACAGTGCAATACGGCACAATACAAAAGCAATATATTGTTAACTAAAAGGTTTGAAAAATGTTTTTAATTATTATTATTTTGTTTGTTTATTTGTTTGTTTAAATGATAAATAGCTCAATACTAACAACTTTAGATAGTTTGGAATCATAAATAAAATAAAGCATGACATCATTAATTCATTTTAAAATTGTAAGAGGCCACTTTTATTGTAGCTAAATGTTCTGCATCACTGAGAAGAGAAAACAGTGCCCTACTGTTCACTATTGAGCAGAGTGTGAAAGAACATTAGGTTATACATAAAACTACTGTTCCTTGAAGGTGAAGAATTATGTACAAAGCTTGCCATGTTAAAAATTTTCATGTAAATACCTATCTGCCATACAGCTTTGAATGGGGCTTCTGCGATATACCCTGTACCATACCACGTTCAGCATGCTCTTTCAAAGTTCTGTCACTAGCACACACGATATATAAGACAGTTTAATCCCTCAGTTTATTTGTTTTCTACTTTCTGACATTTAATAATTTGTGTTATACTTTTTGTGATTTTATTATTTATAAATTTTTTAGCATATTCAATTTACTTCATTAAAGCTTAAATAAAAGAAATTGGTCACCTTAACCAATTACTGCCTGATTGAATGAACACATCAAACCACGCCTTGCCACAGCATGGACTTAGCTAAGCAAAGTACCTTTGTGAACTTCTCTAGGTCCCATCAATATTGCACTGTGCCCATGCATGTTGCTCCATGTAACGCCACGCACTCATCTATGGTCAGTCTACCTTCCATATATGGTAAAGGACTGTGCATCATGACTGATTGCATTTATGTGTTCACAAAAACTTTTTTTTATCGAATGAAATTTGTAAAACCCTAATATATTTTTATTATTAGTCATTAAAAACCATTTCGATTGCAGTTACGCTGGAAAAAAAATTCTCAGTTGACTGGAACATCAGCCCAAAACTATATTCTGCATTTTAAGAGCCTTATGAAAATAAGTTGACTATTGGAGTATCACAGTAATGGAGTGCAGGATTTCACTCAGTGTTGTTTTATTTTATACATTTAAATAGAAAAAGTTATGTTTACTTTTGACTTTCAGCTCTCACAATCATACTTTCCTCTGAATATCCTTCATTCTCAGTGAATGAATAAGCAATGTGATGCAAAAGAAAGGTTTAAAAACTTAAATTAGAGGGGATAACTGGCCTATGAGGAATTTTTCCACTTGTTTGTGAATGAATTAAAGAAAAGAGCGGTTCAGGTATCAATGACTTGTCGTTGCCATTTGCAGCCATGTCATTGATTTTTGGAAATTGTAGGACTTTTTTTTTTAGTTAAAAAGGTTCAGAATGCAACCAAAATCTCACACTCTCTTTTTTACACCATCTTGAACCAAGCTGACAACCTGAATGTACTTTTAATGTACCATTAATGCACTTTTTTCCCCGATGGCGCATATATAAAATTGGGGTGTAAATAGTGAAAAAGTGGTTCAGGAGCATGAGGAGTCATTTTCACATATGAACTGCCACCACAGAGTCCTGACCTTAACTCTATTGAAAAATCTTTGGAAAGAGCAGGAGAAGACTTTATGGAGTGGTTTGATTTTTCAGTCATTAATTTAATATGTCGGTCAAAAATTAACCCAACTCTGCATGGAAATACATGTTGTTATGTTGCTTACGTTTGTTGAAACAATCCCATGGTGATTACATACTATTAGCAAGGCTAAACAGTAAAGCACTGAACTTTGTTTTGGTCAGGCAGTGTATATTTACTATTCTGTTTAATGTTCCTTATGGTGCGAGTATTTTGTTTCCTAAAACCAGAATAGGGGCAGTGGTGGCCTGGTGGTAGGGTGCTGGATTACCCAAGGTCGGGGATTCAGGCCCCACTATCAACGGGATGTCACTGCTGTCCCTCCAGTGCAGCTAACTGGGTTATCAAAGGCCGGCTATGTCTCTCACTGTCTATGGTGAGAGTCATGTAAAAGAACCATTGCTGATTTTCATCAAGCGTAGGCTGCATTGCTGTCAGCATGTCTCTGCCCTGCGATGGCCTGGCGAGCTGTCCAGGGTGTACTCTGCCCTCGCCCAGAGTCGGCTGAGATGGGCGCCAGCCTCCCCGTGACCCTAATTAGGATTCAGAAGGATATAGGACCCTAAGTGGTTCAGAAAATGAATGAATGAATAAAACCAGAATATGGATGCCAATGTTGCTGTTTTCAGATAAAAAAACATGTGGTGATTTATATTTATATATGTATATTCACAGTATTAAAATAAAAATGGGGGGAAAAAAAAATACAACAAATAAATAAATAAATACTACGATGGCCAAGTTATCTAGGGTGTACACCTCTCACAGAGTTGGCTGAGATGGGTGTCACAACCCTAATTAGGATTAAGCGGTTCAGAAAATAAATGAATGAATGAATACTGAGATGGCCTGTCAAGCTATCCAGGGTGTACTCTCAAGCTGGTCACATGGATTATTCTGACTCTGCATACAGCCTTTTTGCAACAATACAACAATGTGTAAGTACCCTGATCTTCTCTTTATGTTGTTTTTGTGTCCTTCTGACCTTTTAGTGTTTTTGCTCTTAAGATATGAGTAATCTTTATATTTTGCATTTCTGCACTTTTCTAGTTTCAATATTGCTCAAGCTCTGCTTCACACTTTTGCATTTCATTGCTATTAGTGTGCCACTGACCAGGTGCCACAGTGCCCTAACATCCTACTTCTGCTTTTGCCTATGTCACTGTGACCCACTCCTTCTCTCCACACTGTTTTTCTTCTATTTTGGTGCATACCCTGGGTTTTGAACTTTGTTTAAGATTATATTAGGATTAAATACTCTCATTATATGCAACTTATTTATCCCACTCTGTTTTCCTTCTCCAGCTTAGTCAGCTTGTTGTGGCATTCTTCGCGAAAACTCCCTGCAGCACCTCTGTCGGACCTACCCACCTTGTCTGTCCTCTGACCTTCTTGATTACCTGGGATTCCTCTCTGCCACCTGGTTCGAGCCCACACCCCCTGGGCTCCAATCTGTGCCTCGCCTTCACTTTACCCAGTCTTGAGCTGTTACCCATGCCATCTTCTTCCACTGATCCTCCAGTCCCAATAATCCCTTTAGATAGGCTGGCTGATTTGTAACTTCACATGCCTCTAATAAATTTCTCTTTATCTTCTTCCAGTCTCAGTGTGGGTATTTCATTAGCACACCGATATCAATGACCTTAACTTAAAGATTATAAGTGATTATTATAGCTTTTGCATTTCATTAAAGCTAGTTATTTAAACACTTGCCAAACATTCTAGTAAATAAACTCTTCTTTTAGGCAAAGTATAGGCAAAGTATTGCTAACTTAAAGCTCAGTATAATCTTAAAGCTAAGTTAAGCAAAATGTAAGATTTTCTCCCGACATCATTCCCCCCTTTGAGACTATTAGTCTCACATTCACTATGTATGTATCTTAACTTCACCAGTCTGTGTTCTTGTCCCAAACAGTATTAACATCATCCACAGTGCACTCATAATTTTCATGTATAATAACTCTATTGGATGAGGCATTTTTCTTCCAAAGATTACTGGCATTGGTCTGCACCGGCATTTTTGTCTAGTGTGATCACATGATCAGAGTGCACAGACACAGATATGTCCCCATCTTGTGTCTGAATGTCCATAAGCATGTTTTTCTCATTTGTGTCCATCGACTGAGAGATGCCACTTGGTGCCTGTCCTTTACATCATCTTCTACAAACTACTTTTACAGCGCAATGACTACACCCACCCCTATTGCTGCAAATACTCCGTTGATCATGGTGTCTATGCGGCTGCCTGCACATACTGCATCTGTAGAGTCTGTTCCATGAATTATTTCAAAGCTTTTCCAAGCCAGTTTACACATTCAGGGCTGCATTTTGTGTGTTTCACAGCATTGCTCAATACAATAAGGGAATCAAGGAAGTCAAGGGAATTTGTTGCTGTTCCTCCTAAAGAAAACAGCATTACATACTATTACTAGTGTGGCTTTCTAAGGATTTAGTTCATCATTTTATACTATTAAAGTTCTCTTTGACACATGTCATCTCATAGCCACATACTCTCATCCCCCTCTCCTTCATATTGGGAAGTTTAAGGATAAAGGAGTGTATGTCTATCTGGACTACTCTAAGGCCCCCCTTATGTACCCTATATAGATCTACTCATTCAGATTCATCAATTTTAAGCTGTTTATAATTCCCTGGTCGATTGTGTATATATATTGTTCTGTTGTACGCCTTCAGTCTTCTCCACAGATGGGTAAAGACTTTGTATTGCATGTACGTAAGAATCATTACACCTCCTATACCGAGGGTGGCCACATCCAAATGATCAGGGCGTACAGTGATCCGACCGCAACAGCATGGGCAATGACACTGAATGTCACGAAATATATGATTTTCCTCCCTTTCCTGGCTGCCATCAGAAGCGTCTCCCACTTGCATAATGGCTTCAGCTTACTTTCCATAATAAACTCAATCTTGCAGAGCACACAGCTGCACGTGTCTGATCTCTTAATCCACTGTTGCAGACATGCCTGGTGTACAAAACATAGGCTACCTTTGCAGTGGCATGGTGAAATCAACGGGTTATCCTCATCACCCTCACCATGACACATTCTGCAAATGTCCTGATTTGAAAGGCGTGACTGATAGTTGCGGGATGGCACAGAGAGGGTCCACAGGCTCAGTCATTTTACAGCTAGGGTTCCTAGAGAAAATGGCAAGATAAGGACATATGTGGACATGTCATGTAACACTCCGTCATGGACCTCTCATCACTACAAGGCCTAGGACTATCTATATATTCCTAAGAAACTCCAAGTTCTGTATAAATTATATGACCTTTACAATTTAAAGTTCCATATAATTATACTTTTTTATAAGTCTAGCGTATTTTATGACATGGTTGCAATCTCTTTTACCTAATATACCACTTATTTTTCTGAGCCTAATTACACATTTATTTTACCCCTGCACTCCCATTTTCTATTATTTCACATATACATGACTACCCCCTGTTATTATGCCCTTGCAAGCTTCTACTCAGGGTGAACCAGGAATGGGCAAAAACCCTCATATGCAATTTGCGAAGGAAAATTCCCAATCTGCCCGCATAACATGCACGACAGCCCAGTTTCCCAGGGTCACCAAACACATAAAAACAAATATATTCATAAGATGTATATACAGAGTATCGAGTAAGCATAAAAGCTAGTGCATTGAGTCCAGCAGGAGTCAATACCACCACCAATAGTGGGTTTTATATAGTTCATGTATCCATTTTGGTAAAGGCAGGTTAATCCGTTGACATGTCCATAAGGCAGTCCATATGATTGACTACATTAAAAGTTTGTGAGATTTTTCCTGAGCAACCTTAACGTCAGAATCTGCATGCCAGTCAGCATACCAGTCCTGGGGCCTTTTCTTCAACCTATTGAGTTGTTTGCACTGTTTCCTTGAATAAAACCCCACAACTTACACTGTAATAAATGATTTGTTGAATCAACTTAACTAAGTCAAGTAATCTTGTTGCTTTGACTGAGTTAATTTGAGTCCACTTATAGTGTCAAACTTATTACACTTCAAACCATGAGTTGATGCAACAAGCAGTCTATTGACCTAACTTCCTGTATCAAGTAAGTTGGACTAGAAATTATTATTTGAGG
>JAQMYF010000011.1:10580617-10597252 GCA_030014195.1 Neosilurus mollespiculum | reverse complement strand
TATATGTGTGTGTGTGTGTGTGTGTGTGTGTGTAGTTTTAATAGACCTTAACAGAGTGTAACAGACCTTAATGCGCCATCGAAGGGATCTTGATGAACTTGGAAACACAATTCCTTCAAGTTTCATCCCTTGCATGCACCCTGCCTCCTTTTTATACCCCAATCATGCTCCAAGCATGCTCATAAATTGTGGAGCTCCATGCTTTTTTGAATCGTGGAGATTGTGGACATCGTGGCACCAGTGTGCAGTACTCTGGGACTGACGCAATTCACCCCAACCCTGCAGCTTTATTCTGATTAAGTCTTTTAAGGCCCCCTCCTAACTTCACTGACTATGACAATGACACAGCTCACAGCACCACTTGCAAGACTTGTCAGTGATGATGAATGATTGTGAGAATGAGGCAGTGTAGCATGGTGGCAAGGCATGAGTGAGTATTTTGACTGCAGGGGGATGTATGTAAACAGCTAATGGACCTGAGAATGGATGATGATGAAAAACATCAGAATGCATGATAAATGGGTCATAAATCTGGCTTCATGATGGTAAATGACTATTTTTGCATTGGGCTATATAACACATAGCAGGCAATGTTGAACAAGTTCGGATTTTGTGCATAAGAAACACCAGTACTCACTAGAAAATGCATTTATCACACTTACATGCCTACAGCTATGGAATGGTAAATTCTGTACACTTTTAATTGTTCTGCTTGATCACTGCCACTCTCATTTACATAAAGAAACACCCCCAAATTGCCATATATGGTAAAATCCTTGCCTTTAAAAAGCCCTGCAGCCTGCTAGAGGTACTGCTTGTTGTGAAGTAGATGGAGCATGCTAAAAGACTAAGAAGATAAGCTTGAGGTGGAATTACTATGGCATGAAGTAGAGGAAAACAGAAACAGTTTATTTGATGCTGGTATGGGAGCAGGTAAAAACGGCTGTTAGTGTCATGACACCTGTAGTTAGATCCATGGCAGAGGTGAAGTAAAAAGGGTTTGATTTAAAAGAAATGCCTAAAAAAAAAAGAACCACAACCTACAAAAGGTACTTTGTAACTACTGGAGAGGAGTGTGTACCATTTCAGTGTCATCACTACAGAAAAAAAAATTGATCAGAGATCCCTGAAAGAGTGACTCGATAAAACCGATTCGATCAGTTTTTAGGTTGGGAGTGAGCATGATGGGTCTGCGACCGATATCGTCGACAAAATCGCTGATTGTCAGTGACTGCCAGCGAGGAATCCATCCACCGTGGACAATCATCCCATTTTTTGAAACCTGTTTCCAAATGTTGGATGATTACACACGATAATCTACTAATTGATGACTGCCGCCAACTATTCGCAATGATATTGCTGACAGTCTGAGACAGTTGTGGTTGATCACAGACAGTCGCAGATAGTTGGGGACTTAGCTGCAGACAGTCTCCGACTTAGTTGCCGACCATCAGAGATTTTCATCTGAGCATTATATTATTTGAGTCACTTAGGACATCACATACACAGTTGTGCTTGGTCTGAGACAGACTCATCTCAAATGAGATCGGGCGTTAACTGAGCCAAAGAATTTTCTCTTCACATATACAAATTTCTCACAGCTTGGTGATTTTACGGCTGTGTGTACAGTGTATGGTTTCAGTTACATTTATAAATCCACCACTACCATATTTGGAAATGTAATGTTTTGTAGCGTGAGCAATAATGGACTTTTTTTTACATCAATACTATGCTCAATCATCATTAATTCCCACCTTTGTATCCTCTTACTGAAATGTGCACATGGCTAAAAACCTTATAATAAAAATAAGCTGTGTTACAGAGATGTGTGTGGCAAATCCTCAAGCTGGGAATAATTCCAATTAATCTTAAAACACCGAATCTCTATGAATTGATGTTATATTTAATCTGTCACCTGTCTGAATTTGACGTGAGCGCCACAGTGAGCAATGACAGTAAGTGGGATTAGAGTTCCTCATAATAAGTTCACCTGCTGTTATGTACGAGTTGTTGTCTAACTTGTGTGAGAATAAAAGATCATATAAACCTGTGTACCACAAGCAGCCTGGAAATATTTTTTCAACAATGTGATTTTACTTGAAATAAAAGAATATTCCCATGATCGGCGAGGGCATTTCTGTGTGAAGTTTGCATGGTCTTTCTGTGTTTGCATCGCTCTCCTCCAGTTTCCTCCCACAGTCCAAAGACATGCACACTGGGCTAATTGGCTCATTTTGATTGCCACTCAGTGTGAATGTGAGCCTGAATGGTTGTTGGTCTATGTTGGCCCTGCAATGGACTGGTGAGCTGTTCAGGGTGTACCCTGCATTTCACCCAGGGTCATCTGGGATTGGCTCCAGCTTGCCTGTGCCCCTAAACAGTATAAAGCAGTTCAGATTATGAATTAACAATTGATAAAGCCTGAGAGGCTAAAGCACTGGGGAAAATAGCCACTTTATTAGAATCATCATACTAGTAATGGTTCCTGAACAGCTGACCAGACCATTGCAGGGCCAACACATACACACAACCACCCACACTCACACCTAGGGGCAATTTGGAACAGCCAAAGAGTTTTTGGACTGTGGGAGGAAACCAGAGTACCCAGAGGAAACTCACGCAAGCACAAGGACAACATAGAACCCTTAACTGTTGGCAAAAAAAAAAGGTTTGATTCAGGAATACATGCTGTTTGCCTCTAGTATCTGAATCAGTTGTAATTTTTTTCAATCTTTAGTTGGCCTCTTCTGCTGTTGTGGCCCATATACCTCAAGGTTTGACGTGTTGTGTATTTGGAGATGGTTTTCTGCTTTTCTGCTCACCACAATTAGAAAGAGTTGTTATCAGTCATATCTGGAATTTAACTTGCAAAACTGTTGCTAACTTTTTTATGGATTTTGGTGTTTTTTTCCCCCTCCACTCTATTCTTGGTATATACTAGACTCTGTCACCACTCTGCCATGGTCAGAGTCACCAAGATTACATAAATTTTTTTATTTATTATTTTCTGTACCATCTATCCATTTCCTGTAGCATGTGAGCTGGAGCCAGTCCCAGCTGGTTTCAAGAAAGAGGCAGGGCAGCCATAAGGACAGGTCATCAATCTGGAGCTATAATATAGAGACAGGCCACTGGAACAGCAAAACCACTGATTTCCATTTTCAATCTGTAACCAAGTGATTCCAAGGGTAGTATCCCAATATCAATACTGTTACTTTAAACAGTCTCCTTGTGTACAGAATAACAGGAAATCCTTGCGATTCATATATTAAGAATTCACAAGCTGTACTTGAAAGCTTTGGTATTACAATGAAAAAACTATAAAATATTTCTACATTTTGTCTGAATAATTTTCTATTGTTATTAATGGTTTATATTATAAACCACAGGTTCCATCAGTCTCAAGAATGTCCAACAGTGCTTTCATATGCTTTACCACTGAAAAATAGCAGATGGTCAGTTTTTTTTCTATTGTTTATTGTGGTTTGACGGCAGAATGGTGACAACACTAGCATTATGCTAGTGATGAAGGGCAGAGCGTTCCTTTGAACTTGAAAGTTAAACTTGAGGAAACATTCCTTTAGTTTTAGTGGTTTTACCAATCAAAGCTTTAAAAAACTTAAATTGACAAGAAGGTGTCTAATGTTTAAAACAATGGGCATCATGGAGATACTAATTATAGCCATCTGAGATCAAACCTGCACACACACACACACACACACACACACACACACACACACACTCATACACATACACACACACACAGAGAGAGAGAGAGAGAGAGAGAGAGAGAGAGAGAGAAATCTGTAGCTCTTCAATTCAGCAAAGGTAACATTTTGCCAAGCAGATCAGAAAAGTTAGGATATTATTAATTTTTTTCAACCTTTAAGTAACCAACATATGTACAAAAAAAAAAAAAAAAAATCACTGACCAATGAAACAGAGGCATATTTATCTTTTTTTAAATTACACTTTTGAATCATTTGGGAAATAAGGATACTGAGGGGATTGGCAGTAGGCCAGTCAAGCACATCCATTCTGTGTCTACAAAGTCAGACTGTTGTAGCTTGTGGAGGCCTGACACTGTCATGCTGAAATAGGCATGGACATTTTGGGAAGAGATGTTAACTTAATGGCAACATATGTCTTTCTAAAATCCTAATATATGTATCCACAGAATGGAACTTTCACACTCATACAACTCACCCATGCCGTGGTTACTGATGCCTCCCCATATCAAGATGCTGTCTTACCTTTAGCTGATTTCTCATTGTTGTATGAAACGATAGAGCTTGGTTTCAGTTAGGAATGGAACAGAACTCTGCTTGAGAGTTCTTAGAGTTTGAGCACCATGTTAAACTCTGCTGCTGCAACATTTTTGTCAGTGAGATTCCCACCTAACTGACTGTTTCTCTGCATGCCTCACTACTGATCTTGGGAGTTTAGCAAAAGGGTAGAAGTTAAAAGAATTAAAAAAAATAATTAAATAATATAATAAAGCTTGAAAAAACAACACTACTTATAGTAATGGATATTGATTTTTCTACTATGAGGATCAATTCTCAAAACTGACCTATCAGGAATAGAAATATCGGTCAGTGTAGCCCTGTAAGTTCTGCATCAAATGTAGCTCTGGCACCCCCCAGTCCAAATATGTGAGATGTCTGATGTGACTGCTTTTTTTGAACCCCTCCACCTTGCTTTTGCAACCCTTCACCAGATTCTGATGTACCTTCTGCAATTATACTCTTGTCAGTATATACACAAACCAGAATGTAAAGGAGTTATTCAATCGATATGTCAGCATTGTGTTGGAAAACCAACACAATTATGTCAAAGGTGAATTTAAAATGACAAAACAGTTTTTGCAGGATATTAAATAATGTATATATTTTTTATATGTAGTGCATGGGAATTTCAATATTTTGATTACTGTAAAAATTTAACACTCATGGTGGTCCCCATAAACTTTTTTCACTTTGTCAAAATTTCACAAGTGTGATTCCCACCCATAGTGGAACACTTTTAGGCAACGGATGGAGAACTTTGGAAATGTTGGGGAAAATGATGCACCCTACAGTAGGGGAATACATTAATGTTTTGTTAAAAGCAGTTGGGTATTTATTCTGTCACAGTGCTAAAAGCTAAGGGCAGTGGTGGCTCAGTGGTTAAAGCTCTGGCATAGTGACCTGAAGGTCAGTCATTCAAGTCCAGGTGCCACCAACCTGCCACTGTTGAGCCCTTGAGCAAGGACCTTAACACTTAATTGCTTAGTTGTATTAAAATGAAAAAAGTTGGTCGCTCTGGATAAGGACATCTGTCAAATGTACAGTAAGTGCACTGCATCCTTCTTACTAAAATGACTTACAGTAGTTCTTCTTTAAAAAAATGTTACAGGACTTATTGTTGACTTGCAAAAGAAAAGGGAAAAAAACGAATGAATCATCAAGCTTGTGACAGCTTCTCTGTTACGATATCAACAGTGATTGGATTTTATAGTGTTGTTCACATGATCATATTTGGGAAATAGGCCATGTCTCTGATTCTTCTCATCACTGAACTTACTCATCAATCAGTAGAAAGAAGACTATAAACACTAATTGACCTAATTCCTCAGATCAGACTGCCTGGAATGTAGCTTATCCATCAAACAGTGAAGTCCAGAAGCTGCCTAAAGATTAACCTTTGCTTTGAGATTTCTCTTGACATCTGAGCATAGAGAAAACACACTCCTGTGCACCTAAAGCCTGTAAAGACAGTTAAGCCCCTGACACATTTTAACGATTTGCAGAACTTAAGCGACGTATGACAAATCTCTATAAAACGCAAGCATATGCTGAACTATCGATATTATTCCAGTTTTGTATACCTAACTTATTAGTAACTTATCCAGAACTTATCGAAAACTTATAGCTAACTCATATCAAACTTATTTCCAGGGTATATTGTCGTATGTAGACGTACCTGATGTGTTCAGTATATGGAGTCTCATTCCCAACACTTATATAAACATGAAAAAGTATGCATTTGGGGTCCTGTCAATCTTTAGATCAAAATACTTGTGTGAGGAGGTTTTTACATCAAAAAAGAAACATCACTGGTGCCTCACAGAAGACAGCTTGAGATCCTGCGTACAACCCTGATATGGAGACGCTGTGCAGTCATTCAGTTCACGAGCAGAAATCACATTAACAAGGTAAAAGAAATAATTTAATGAGCTATTATTTTGAAAAAATATATTTTTATATCGGACCCTGAACTGATGTATTTGTGTTTCATATTCAGGTTGACTGTTGACTGTTGTACGCCATGTGAAATTAGAGAATAACGGCACATTGAAATAGACATTAACATATAAACTAGCAGTTTTTGTTTGCCCTTATTAATGAATGTAAATATGCTGCAGCTGTAAGATTTTACAATGTCAGTGAGCTATGATTTCTTCAGCATGACCGTGATGTTGATACTGCAATGTCTAGTGCTCATCTGATATGCCTTTTATACGTCACGTGATCGATCGTTGGGGATACACTGCATAAGTAAGACTATCATTGGTCATAAGTTGCGAACTCTACCAACATGCAAGGAATTTGTTCGTATAAGTTATACGTAGGTTCAAAGTATGCTAGAATTTATATTCAATTAATGAGTAACTTACAAATAACATGTGAATGATTGCATAACTTAACAGCTTATATGAGTGTGCTGTAACTTACACAAAACTTACCCCACAACTTATTCGATGTATGCCAGCATATTCGCCAAATTTCTCATACGTCAGCATATGCTGGCTAAATCATCAATGTGTGACAGGGGCTTTAAGACTATCAGCTTCTTAGATAAAATGTTTACTCATTAGTGACTTGTTTTTCTTTACAGCACATTTAAAACAATGCACAATTTCACCAGTTCTCATAATGATGTCAAGAAAACTACTTACTTACAACTTACAACTGAGTATCTGTGTTATCCCCACTAGCTCATTTATACCAACTGCCCCCTGCATAAGTCTCATAAGTTCTCATCTGCCAAACCGCTTAATCCTACTAAGGTCACTGGGAGGCTGGAGCCTAGCTCAGCCGACACTGGGCAAAGGCTGGGCACATCTTGCACAGCTCACCAGACCATTGCAGGTCCAACACACACAATAACATTCACACTCACATTCACACCGTGTGGCAATTTGGAACAGCTAATTAACCCAATGTGCATGTCTTTGGACTGTGGGAGGAAACTGGACTACCTGGAGGAAACCCACACAAGAACAGGGAGAACATGCAAACTTCTGGCATTTATGACTAATTTATGCTAGCTTGTCACTGTTAAGCCCTTTGCTCAGTGAATATTTGGCCCTCGATCACCTTTAAAATAAGTGATGTGGCCCTCAGTAAAAATGAGTTTGACACCTCTGCTTTAGAGCTTACGTTTTATTTTCACAGATCTCCAAAACTGAAATGTATGATAACAAACTTAAATGTACTTAAATGCCATGCTGATTTTTTTTTTTTTACACACTTACAAATTCCCACTAAGAACAAAGTTACTGTCGGAACAAATAAAAAGCTTTGCATAGAGTGGCACAGTAGCCTCAGACTGTTCCTACTTAGACTTACTCAGTAGCATAAAATATTGATACTAATGCATGCTATTTCCCCACATTTATTTTTGCCTGCCTCCCACAGGGAATTAACTATTTAATTTCTAACACAAGACACATGGATCTCCAACCTGATGGACCAACATGTTACTCAAGAAAAAAGTCTGATTATTATCATTGTCAATAAGTGGGAATATGGAAGGTAGGCATTAACTACAGACCGATCATTGTCATCCTTTAAATATGAACACACATGCATTCATGCAGTTATCTAACCAGCTAATTATGTGTCAGAAACAGAATACATGCAACCATGCAGATTCAGAGGAAGAAGTTCACATCAAACACCAGAACTGGGAAGACAATGTTTTTGAATATCTCAGAAACTGCTGATCTCCTAGGATTTTCATGAACAGTCAACAGTCTTGAGACTTTATAGAGAATGGGGTGAAAACAATTTTACATTCAGTGAGTGACAGTTTTGCAGCCAGAAACATCTAGACTGATTTGAGCTGACAGGAAGGCTACAGTAACTCAAATAACCTCTCAGAATACACAACAAAACTAAATAGCAGTAGCAGAGGACCACACTGTGGTACACTTCTGTCAACCAAAAAAAAAAAAGGTAATATGAGGTTACACTGCGTACAAAGTTGTACTAACAAGACACTTATCACTCCTTCGCATTCATTTGCCAAACCGCTTAATCCTACTAGGGTCACAGGGAGGCTGGAGCCTATATCAGCCAACAATGGGCGAAGGCTCAACAGTTCACCAGACCATCGCAGAAGAGAGTTGAAGTAATAAACAAACAAACAAACAAACAAGCAAATAAATAAATAAATAAATAAATAAATATTAATAATAATAATAACAACAAATAAGTAAAAAAAATAAATCAAAGGTTTATTGTGAGTTATTATCTTTACATCTATCTATAAAATGTTCACACACATACTTAAGTAATGATGACATGTCTGATTTTTACTCACTAATTTTTTATGAGCTCAAAATGTGGCAGCCAGATCATCTAAATACTTATACTTATGCAGCTGTGCAATATCTTTAACTTATATATTTTTACAGCCGCATACTGAGTTCCAAATGGCGTCACAGTGGTTAGCATGTCCACTTTACAGCAAGAAGGGCTGGGTTCGATTCCGTTTCTGTGTGGAGTTTGCATGTTCTCCCCCCTGCTTGTGTGGGTTTCTTCAGGATACACCGGTTTCCTCCCACATTCCAAAAACATGTTTGCGAATTGTAGGCAAATTGGTGTTCCAAAGAATGTTCCAAATTGCCCCTAGGTTTGAGAGTTTGTGTGAATGGTTGTGTGAGTGTTGGCCTTGTGATGGCCTGGCGAGCTGTCTGGGGTGTACCCCGTCCTTGCCCAGAGTCGGCTGAAATGGGTGCTAGCCTCCCCGTGACCCTAATTAGAATTAAGCAGCTTTGAAAATGAAGGAATTAATGAATGAAAGCAAAACATTATCCATTTCACATGCAGATCTCTACTGCTATATTTTAGCTGATGCACTCTGGGTACCACCATACTTGTTCACAGTGTCTGTAACAAGACTGAAAAAAAAAATCCTACTTTAAGCGCATTCATCGGCAAAAGCAGGGTCTTTTTTAAATTTTTGATGTTAAATGGTGGAACCTGGTGCAATCTAGTGGAATGTCTTGAATGTTATTATTAATATTTCCAAATAATACTGTTTTCTTACCATAACACAAATGATCTTTACTGGGAATTACCGTGAAACCTTTTTAAATTGTCTTATGAAATATGTAAATGCCCAATTGTTATTTTGTATGAGATTCTCAGCTTTAAAAAGGTACAAGCAACACAATAAATTGCAATTAACACAGTCAAGAGCAGAATAAAAACAAAAGCAATTATATACATAACTTTTAAAAATCAATATATAAGATAAAAATATAAACTCTAAACACCAGTAAATAAAAACTGAACACTGGTATGTACATTAAAGGCACTATGAAATGAATAAATAGCAGCAGTAGAGTGGATATAAACTACAATGTCAATAAAGTAAAGTATGGAGATCATTCATGTATCAGATTTACCGCATCACAGCAATTGTATGGCTGGATGTTTGATGAATAATATTTTGTCACACTTCCCAGTTCAGGTATTGAAGACTACAAAGCAGCAGGTGGGTTGTTTCACTCAGTTTATTCACTTAAATTAATTTAAACTAGCCCTTTTCAGATGCCTTTTTATTCCTCACTATGATGCTTCTATTGTGCCAAATCACACACACTCAAACACACAACCACACACTAATAGAGTTGTGCTGGTCAGTCAACGGCCTCTCTTTGCCTTGGCTCCCGCCCCCTCCACCATGACCTCCACCATTCCTGCGAATAAGCACGGTTATTAATTACATTTGTTCCAGGTGTGACTTATTTTCCACTCACCTTATTTCACCACCCCGTTCTGCCTCCACGAATTTGTGCTAACAAGATACATTAAATTATTTTTGATGTGATGGCCATGCACAACTTTTGAATATTTATAACATGACTACTCTCTTTGAGTAGCAACTGCTGCTTCAACATATTTGTTGTTAATAAGCTGCAAATACACCTACTCAACAGTTAGCTAGCAGCATAAAATAACACAACATCCCATTCATTTGCTTGCACAGTCCTCATTAAAGAGAACAAGCAGACAGATAGGAGGAAAGCCTGGGGAAAGTGGCCCAGTGCCACATTTTCATTAGCCCCTGAAGGCAGTGATGAAATATACAGACTTTGCAAGTTATTGAGCCACAATGAATTGTTTATGACTGGTTTCTCATTAAAGATAACCTAGTTGTAAAGTACAGTTTGTTGAAGTAAGTATGAACATTTCAATTGTAATATTACATTAAAAAGGAAAACAATCATGACATTAAATCCAAGAAATCAAATAATTGTCCCTCAAAAAAGTGAACCAGTATTGGTCATCCTTACAGCATAATCCGTGCCTGTGTAAAGCGTTAAGCAATACAGATGCTTATTTTAACATAAATGACCATCAAAAGCACAAAACTAGTAATTTTATCCACTAGATTACTAGCATTGTATGCTTAATTTACATTTACATTTTAGGGTGAGAATGCTGCCAGAGATGTGCATGACGGTAAATCCAAAGTGGCTAATGCTGCTAACATTTTGCCAACTTGACTTTCTTGTCGTCCGTTGGCTTAGGAACAAAATGTTTTTTCCTGATTTCTGCGCTTGTTGTTTGTGCAGCTCAGCACTGGCCAATAATGTGTTATGCTGCATGGGTCAGTGACGTGGCCCAACCAATCCAAGGACTTCGCATCATTTCTAGGCTGGAAAAGCCAATCAGAAAGGCAACATGTCGCTGAGCATGCATTGAGTCCTAACACTTTGAAGATGGGTATGGACTGATGTTGCCAGAAGGAACTGCTGATGTTATACGAGATTGTTTTAAATAGCTAATTCACCACAGGTACCCTTTAAACCACAAAAATGTTGTTTCGTTTGTATTGTACAGTAGATACAATTATGGAAGTCTCTATTTTGATTGGCCAGGTGTGAATTTTCCATAACAGCACCTTGGAGAGTAGCACCAGCTATTTATATTAGCACACGTGTTCTTATTGCTTCTAAAAATCACTGTTACAGGCCCACCAATTTGACTGGACAACAGCCACTTCAATAGTGCTGATGAACATTCCACTGTTTGCATTAGTCTGACTGTCTGTGCTCATTACACAAAAATAACAATTCTAGAAATAGTTTAGTGAAACCATTACTACTACATATTGTCAGTCAGACTCCGTATTTCATTAGGGATACAATCTCTTCATGGGCTCCCAAATGGAGCAAGGGAAAAAGTATAGCAATATAGCAATATCATCCAAGAGTTTGCGTTGATGCACACACCATCTGTGGGCAGGAGCTCTAGGAGAGAGAGGCTTTTATAAGCGACACTAGCCAATCATGTGCGTCTTGAGCTTATGTATATGAAGTGCTGGATATTGATTTCCTCCAAGTGTAATACACTTGAGTTCTCATTAATAATTAGTTGCAATCTGAGAAAATTGAAAGAAAATGCAAAGATTTCTTATTATTATAGAAACTGAAACAAATAAAATAGAGGCTCATGCGTCAACACTCAGACTCGCACAGAATAAAAAACACAATCTAACTCAGGGAGGCAGACTAACCTTCGTTTAGCAAAAGTACAGGAAACATGAACAGGAACATGGAACATAATCGCTTTAAACGGATAAACAAACTAACAAGACAGGTGATACAAATAAAAGTGGAAATCAGCTAATGAAAGGCAATAAAAAGAATACCCAGTGTTAACCTTTCCTGCTTTCACTTCACACAATAATCAGTAAATGCAAGGGGAGACACATTTATTTGTTTCCTCCAGGACTGAAGCTGATGCTAACAAGTACACAATCAGAGGCTGTTCATCCCTTAAGGGAGCCACACTACCCCTGTAACACCAGTCTCGGATGCCTATCAATAGTAATATCTACTGGAAACTCTGCTTTTAGGCAGAGCCAACTATATATATTAGTTTTGGGGTTTTTAAATGTTACCACTGCTAAGAGGAACTCTGCTTTACATCAAGCCTCATCTCAGCACTCTGCTGTTGGATATTTGCTTATAACAGCATTTCTCTTTGTGATTTATTCTTATATCTGACCTGGAAGCATGCACTTACACATGCACCACTGTGTGAGCAAAGCCTTTGATGTGTCCTGTCATGTTTTAACTTTGGCTATGCCGTTTGAGGACTAAAAAAGAAAAAAGCAATTTATTATGGCAAAGATTGCTAGTTAAAGCTGATATTTAAAATCTGGAACAAACCATTATTTTCCAAAACCATTTTCTATATAATGAAATATATTCCACCAGACATGTGACTATATTTGAGTACTAATTCAATCTAGTTACTAATTCAAACATTGGGTGGTGATGGATAACCAAAATCAACACTATACCAGGAGTAGGTACATACAACTTAATTGTGGTTGGAAAAATTAAAGGACATGCTGCTAACAGAATTTTGAGACATATAATTACTCCCATTATTAAAATATTGAATTGAAGGAGCAATCATGTTAATTGTTTCCATAAATTACTATAAAAAAAAGTTAATGACAATGGACCCTATTGGTAAAGCTGATGTTCTGTTTTTGTGAACAAGTGACACAAAGTTTTTTAGCAATTCTTAATTACGTTCTGTGTTGTGTGAAATATAACTGCACTGCCTACCTGTGGATCAAACGGGTAATGCTTTTGTCACATAACCCATCAAATCCTTTTAAAAATAGTCACAAGGCAATGAAATGAATTAATAAGACAATTTAAAAATCCACTTAGCATGCACATGAAAAAGCCATTAAAGGGTGGTGATCGTGTTGCTATTGGTAGAAATAGCTTACTAAAAAATATTAAGAAAATGGTTAGAGGATAAACTTTCATGAGTTTGCAGTAAAGCATTAAACTTGTTTTCTGTAAGTTTACACTGTTGTAATGTTTTATGCCATTTCAAATTTGAATATAATAAACACCTTTAAATAATATACAAATCATAAAAAAATACATAACAATAGTACAGAAATATCATTATACATTTATGAAATAATTTACACTGCAATTCTGTAGCAATTGGTTTTTTTAAATATCCGTTCTATAGAATGCTGTAACCCCTCAGCCAGGACACCTCAAGCACATGGAGGACGAAAGCCATCCCCCATACAAACAGTTTTGGACAATCAACATTTTATTATCTTCCCTATGTACAGGTTTAGGTCATAGGGAGTGCCTATACAAAATTTATGAGCCAAGCATATGCATGGACAAACATTATATATGTTCAAGGTCATTGTGCCAGGGTCAAAGGTCACATATGCAAATTAGCTACCCCACGCACAGTTTCAGGTCATATAGAGTGCCTATACAAAATTTCAAAAAGCTATCATGCATATGAGCCAAGCAATGGCCCGTGTTCAAGGTCACTGTGCCAAGGTCAAAGGTCACATATGCAAAATAGCTACCCCACACACAGGTTCAGGTCATAGGAAGCGCCTATTCAAAAGTTCAGAAAGCTGGCCTGTGCATGAGCCGAGCAATGGTCGGAATAAAGTTATTTATTAAAGATAAAGCCCACCTGCCATGCCAACGACAATACCCCTCCAGCCATAACTGGATGAGGGGTAACTAGTTCTCATAAAGGTACAGCAAAGGTGTGTTCACATAAGACTGCTGCTTCTAGTTTAAAATTTAAACAAAAGCGTCTCTCTTTAAAATATTTACTGATATTTACATTCTAGACACTCAGTTCCATTATTATTGGCACTTGTAAACGAATAGTAAAAAATAACTACATGAAATACCTCCGTTAATTTTCATGTGAACTGATAATAAAAAAGCGACAGTTGGTAATTGAACAATTAAAGCATGAGGTGGACGAGGTGGAATAACGAATTCATTAATTTCTGGTAACAGCACATTCTCTAGTGCTTTATTTATCTCAGTAGTTTAACAAAGTAAAATATATATATACTTAATTTATTTATAAATTAAGTTTAAATAATAATAAATAATTAAAAAAAAACATTTTCTGCCTATTTTGTGGGTGCTCTTGATCAGTAATGAATTTATTTATGATGTCACATGTCCAGGCAGTGGCTAATATGCATGAAGACATTCTAAGCTTTAAAGAATTTCAGGTTTTCTTAATCTTTTTCAGTGCTTAGAAGATTTAAATGTTATCATTTTTTAAACGGTTCAATACTGTTTTAAAAGGCATAGGCGTAGTGGTTAGCATGTCTTCCTTACACCAGCAAGGTCCTAGGTTCTTTTTTTATTTGATTTGATTTTTGATATACTGCACACACACACAAACAGTGAGCACACACTCGGAGCAGTGGGCTGCCACACACATTGGTGCACCCGGAGAGCAGTTGGGGGTTAGGTGCCTTGCTCAAGGGCACTTCAGCCATGAAGGTGGAGGAAGGGAAGGTGCAGCTCACTACCCCAGCACCACACATTTTTCCTGCTGGTTGAGGAATCGAACCAGTGACCTTTCAGTCCTAAAACCGCTTCTCTAAGTGTTAGGCTACGGCTGCCGCCATCTGATTGTCTGTTTATGTCTGGGGTTACTAGAACAAGTGAAGATTTAGAAGAGCATTGAGAAATACATATCAAGAACACTTGGAAGAGGAGGGAACATTGTGTAACCAGTTTGCATGAAAGCACATAAATCAGCACAGCTGAAGCCTAAAAGAGATGAAAATTAAATCAAGTTAACGCAAAGTGTATTTCATTGCAGATGATGTGATAAGAATTTCCGTGAAGACATGCATCATCTGCCTAAATTAATGCACGTAAACAACTGAGGTGGAACTCATTAGTGCAAGTTGAAAAAAATGAACATCACATTTTAACCCAATCATTTATTTAAGAGACAGCTTACAGGCAAAATGCTAATTTAATCTACTGCAGATTTCTTACAAGTAAAATAAAATCAGAGGACGTGTAAAATCTCTGGCATGATGGCTCTGTTGTTAGCAGTAAGAAGGCTCTGGGTTTGAATCTCTTGGCTAAAAAGAGCCCTTTTTTTGAGGTTTGCATGTTCTCCCTGTTCTTGAATGAGTTTCACTGGGTCCTCTGCATTACTCCCACAATCCAAAAACATTCACATAAAGTCAGCTAGCTATATGCTAAATTGCCTATAGAGGTGAAGGTGAGTGGGAGTGGTTGTATGTGTCTGTGTTAGCTCTGCAATAAGTCAGCTGGAATCAACTCCAGCTTCCCCGCAACCCTAATAGATAAGTGATTATTGGATGGATTGTGTAAAATTTTAATGCATTCTTTTATTTAAAAATAATCTATAAATGTTTACTTAAAAGTAACTTTTGTTGTTAATATTATAAATTAATAATAGTAATAATAATAATAATAATAATAATAATAATATGTCGTGTAGTGCTGAAGGCAACAATTTCAGCTAAGACTTCCTGACTAAAATCTCCATAGGACCCAAATTCTCTGCACCTGGATTATATTGTGACTAATTATACACAGTCTGATCTCTCTCAGGGTGGCATAGTGGTGTACAGGTTAGCAGGTCTGCCTCACAGCAAGAAGGTCCTGGGTTCTAGTCCCAGGCTTGGGTGTTTCTGTGTGTAGTTTGTATGTTCTCCCCTAATTGGCAGTTCCAGATTGCACCTAGGTGTGAGTGTGAATGGTTGTGTGTGTGTTGGTTGTGCGATGGTCTGGCAAGATGTTCATGGTCTACCCCACCTTCGCTCAGTGTTGGCTGAGATAGACTCCAACGTCTCTGCGACAATAGTAGGATTAAGCGGTTCGGCAAGCGGATTATTTTTTCCCCCATTATTTGTAAGCCCTATAGACTGTTGTGTATAAAAATTCAAACAAATCAGAAATACTCTGGTACCAACAACCATGCTACGGTCAAATCACATTTTATCATATTCTGATGTTTCAACATTAACTGAACCTTCTGAACTGTAACTGCAAGATTTGATGTATTTTGCTGCTGCCATATGAATGTGTGATTGAATAATTGCATGTATTTCATCTATACATAGTTTATTACATGTTTTAATTATGTTTTTTATTGTATTATTATATTATTTTATTATATGTTATGATAAATGTTAAATAATAATACTCTCTAAAACTGTAACACAGCAAGGTCACCTCTTCATGGAGAACCTTTACTGATTTTGCACAGCCATGAGCATTATGGAGAACATCTGCCATAATGTAGTGCATCAGTCCGTTACTGCCAGATGTTTCCCCCCAGGCAGCTTCTGCCCTGAGGAAACTCAGCTCAGTAAAATCCAACTGCTCGCAACATCCACCTGACCTGTAAATATTCATTCACTCATTCATTTTCTGAAGCGCTTAATCCTAATTAGGGTAGCGGGGTGTTACGCTGATACTATGAACAGATAGACCCAAATGCAGGACAGAGACGAGAAGATCAGGATCAAGTGCAAACGAGGATCCTTTAT
>JAQMYF010000011.1:10561998-10580517 GCA_030014195.1 Neosilurus mollespiculum | reverse complement strand
AATACTAATAGAATAAAATATTTTTCAAGTATACTTAATAAAATAAACTTCAAGTATACTACTTTTTGCTAAGGGACATCTACAATGGAGGCCCTGAACATGGATTATGTAGATTCCATGTCCCCAGCGGAGGTGTAAATTGAAGATCTTGAGGGCAGTTATGGGCTGATCCAGTCACTAATGCAGTTTAATATCTTTGTTTTTGCAGTGTAACGTCTCACTGTACTTAACATAGGAAAAAAGACAGTTGGAGTTGCTGAAGTTGTGGAATTGTTCTGTTTAACATAATTCACTAAAGATTATTATTCATGGGTGGCAGCGGTTAACACGTCCACCTCACAGCATGAAGGTCCTGGGTTCGATTCTCAGGCTCGGGGCGTTTCTGTGTGGCGTGTGCATGTTCTCCATGTGCTTGCATGGGTTTCTCCAGGTACTCAAGTTCCCTCCCACAGTCCAGAAACATGCACGTTAGGCTAAATATCTTTTCCAAATTGACCCCGCTGTGTGAGTGTGAATGGTTGCGTGTGTGTTGGTCCTGCATTGGTCTGGTGAGATGTTCAGGGTGTTCCCTGCCTTCGCCCAGAGTCTGCTGAAATAGACGCCAGCCTTCCCACAACCCTAATTAGATTAAGAGGCTTAGAAAAAGAATAAATTAATGATTATTCATTAAAATATTGACTCGGCAAAGTAGCTACTTTTTGCAGAAATTACAGTTGAACACACTTACAATGTTGGAAATCAAATATTGTTCTGGAATTTCTTCCCAACACTGGTACAGAGGTTCCAACAAATGTGTTGCACTTGTTGGTTGCTTTGCCTTCACACTTCTGTCCACTTCATCCCAAACCAGCTCGATGGGGTTTAAGTCTGGAGACTGTGCTGCCATTCTATGATTTGAAACCTGCTATCTTGTTCTTTTTTTCTAAAGTAGTACTGGCATACCACTTACCTTCTTCGTTCCTTTTCAGATCATTCACTCGACCTGAACAGGTTACATTTTATTTTTCATTTCATTTCATGTTCTGGAATGCTTTATTCTTCATTAGGGTTGTGGGAGGCTGGAGCCCAGGCTGGGTACACCCTGAACAGATTGCCAATCTATTGCAGTGCCAACACACACACATACACACGTACACAACCATTCCCACTCACTTGGCCTAATATGCATGTCTTTAACTGTGGGAGGAAACCAAAGCCTCTGAAAGAGGCCCTTGGGGCATGGGGAGAATATGCAAACTCCACACAGAAATACCTTTGTCGGGCATGGGGCTTGAACCCAAGACCTTCTTGCTGAGAGGCAGACATTCTAATAGCTGGTTACAGCCTTGAAAGAATGTACAATTAAAAAAATATTTTTGGAGTTCCGGGTGTTCTGGTGGCTTGCTCCATCATTCCTGGTCTTCCAGACAGTGCTGGGCCTTACAAATCCTGTACCGGGCCATCCTCACTGCTGAAATATAGCAGACAGGTCAGATTAGATAAAAAAAAAAATTACAGTTACATTTTTCTTGAAGCTCAAAGTGATGAGAAGGAAAATTCATTCATTTATTACTTTATTTGCCAAACCACTTAATCCTGCTAGAATTTTTGGGGGACGGAGGACTGGAACCACCCAGGGTCAAATTTGGAACAGACAAATTAGCCTAATTGCATGTGTTTGGACTGTGGAATGAAACCAGACTACCCAGAGGAACATTGTCACTGAGAAGTGCTGACCACTACACCACCATGCCACCTGTTATTAATCCATAATCATTAAAAACAGTCATTGAGTTTTTGGTACCTTAGAATTAGCTGTTTATATCTACATGGGGGTGGGTCCCCTCTCATGGAGGCCGCCATCTTGCATCGCCACATTTCTACAGTAGTCCAGAACCATACAGGCCTTATAAGGGGACGTGTCAGGAATACAATTTCAGTTGGCTGCAATCTGGAGCCTCACCACTAGATGCTGTTAAGTACCGCCAAATCTTCTACACCATACCTTCAAATTTGTTAGTTTAAGGCCAAATAACAAGTGATTCAGTTTATTGTATATAAGTGTTGAGTGGGATCAGGTATCAAATGTAAAAATGTAAGTCGTTCTGGATGAGGGTGCCTGCTAAATGCTGTAACTATAAAATGTAGGTAGGAAAGATACACGTTAATAAAGTCAGCTAGGCCCATATGTATTTGGACAATCTCAGAATCTAGTAATTTAGCCTTTCTACACCTCCACAATCGACACTGGCTGAGCTCATCAGTGTATTCTTTTTTTTTTTTTTTTTTAGAATGTATTGATTTGCCCACTCCTAAAGATTTTATCTGCTATCCCTCTGCTAGGTGTGTGTATTTTTTCAGCCTGCTGATGGCCTCCTTTACTTGCATTGACATGTCCTTGGAACACATATTGACAGTTCCCATAAACAGCTGCCAAATTCAATACTTGGAGTTAAAACAAGACATATATGTCCCTAATTAGACATGAAATATTGAAGAAACAGGCCACAAGTGCCCATGAAACTGCTTATCAGTGAAACTCTACATTTCAGCCACATCCTGAATGGTTCGTTTTTAAGGTGCCCATTCATTAATGAATAGCCTTTGTGTTTTATCTTCCATTATCAGTTCATTTTGGCTGAACACAAAGGTTTCCTGCTGAAAACACCCCAGCTTATGGGATTAGTATCTCTTATTGTCCTGTTTGACATCTTGTCTTGGTTCTGTGTCTGTTTGCAATAATACTAATAGCAACAAGACTGCATGACCAGCGGAACGACCTTGACATGCGTGATAAATTTACAGTGCAACACGGATTTGTAGAAAGTGGAAAAGTCAGCAATCAAGTATTAAAAAATAAAAGAGGGCATATGATTTCAATAGAAATAAAACATGTAAAGCAATTTAAACCCCCCAACCTTTCCTAATGATGATAATTCTTCATTAGTGATCAATAAATCACTCGCCTCAAGATGGGAACGTTTAATAATATCATTGGCACCCATTTATAAGAGTATGCAAATGATTTCAAAACGATATTGTGTATTTAAAGCCTATTCAGATTACTTGGTAAGTGAATGGACACCTTTAAATCCATTGGGGTGGCGTAGAGAGATAATTTTACAGAAAGTGTGATTTTGTCCAAATACTTGTGGACCTAACTGTATGTTACGTATGGCTGTACGGTGTTGTAGTGGTTGGCACTTTTTTTTTGTAGTGGTTTGGGGGTAGCTGTAGCCTAATGGTTAGAGAAGTGGGTTTGGGACCTAAAGGTCACTGGTTCAATTCCTGAATCAACAGGAAAAATGTGTGGCGGTGGGGGAGTGAGCTGCACCTTCCCTTCCTTCACCTTCATGACTGAAGTGCCTTTGAGCAAGGCATCTAACCCCCAACCGCTCTCCAGATGCCCCAGTGTGTGTGGCAGCCTACTGATCTGAGTGTGTGTGTGTGTGTGTGTGTGTGCTCACTGTTTACGTATGTGTGTGCTCACTTTGGATGGGTTAAATGCAGTGGGATTAATACAGTATACCAAAAGAAAATAATCAGAAAATTTCACCTCACAGCAAGGAGGTAGGAAGGCTGTTTTTATATGAAGTTTGTATGTTCTCCTCGTGCTTGAATGGGTTTCCTCCGGGTACTCTGGTTTCCTTCCAGAGTCCAAGTTTGGGGGCAGCCGTGGCCTAATGGTTAGAGAAGTGGGTTTGGGACCTGAAGGTCGCTGGTTTGATTCCTGAACCAGCAGGAAAAAATGTGTGGTGGTGGGAGGAGTGAGCTGCACCTTCCCTTCCTCCACCTTCATGGCTGAAGTGCCCTTGAGCAAGACACCTAACCTCCAACTGCTCTCTGGGCGCCCCCCAATGTGTGTGGCAGCCCACTGCTCCGAGTGTGTGTGTGTGTGCTCACTGTTTATGTGTGTGTGTGCTCACTTTGGATGGGTTAAATGCAGTGGGATTAATACAGTATAAAAAAAAAAAGACATGGACATTAAGCTGTGTGTGTGTGTGTGTGTGTGTGTTGGCCCTGTGATGGTCTAGTGAGCTGTTCAGGGTGTACCCCGCGTTCACCCAGGGTCGGCTGAGATAGGCTCCGGCCTCCCTGCGACATTAATAAGGATTGTGGTTCGGCGAATGAGTGAGTAAGTGAGTGTGTGATCAAGCACTAGATGCAAGCGGCGCACTTCAGTGAAACACCTCTTTAGAGCTGCATGTTGTGGTTTGGAGCGCAGCCCTGGGATCACTATATGGGGGCGGGGCTTAAATTCCAATGGGATGAGGACGTCAGTGTGAGCGTGGCTCCGCCTCTGTATTGGGAGTCGATGTGATACCCGAACCTGAGGCGCTTGTTCTTGTTTCTTTCCGTCGGGAAAATGTCCTGAAAACACGCGCATCATAACTATCAGAAAGTGGATATAAAGCGGGGGTATTTACACCTGGATGGTGTGTGGCCGTGTTGTTTTTCCAGAGAACGTTACCTCTGACTGAAGAAGAAACGAACTAGGCGACACTGTTGGCAAACTTTGCTCCTGCGTTAGCTAGCTGGTTAGCTCCTGAGCTAATGAACACGGCTTGTAAATGGTGAGGTGAACTTTCCACTGATTCAGGCCTGAGACCGCCGACTGACTCGCTGCAACAGGTATCCTCCGAGCCAGGAAGTACAAACCGGACACCGAGACTGATTAATCGCCGTTTTTAACTGAACATTCAAGAAAAAACACATTCCAGAGTCAGTTATTTTAAAGAAGGATTTCTGCTCAGTGTATAGCTACTGGACTAGCTGAGGTAACTTTGGGCAGATTCTGTCGGACAAAAGGAAACATTTAGGACCTAAAACTCGGTTAAATGCGTTACGAAGCCAGAATGATGCCGGTAAGTCGAACATATTATTATATTTTTATGAAAATATTTTAGTTTATCTTGTACTTTTTTTAATGTAAAGAGGAACATTTCCAATTCAGTGTGCTGGTAAACAAACAAACAAAAAAAAAAATACACACACTCGGTTTATTTAAATATTTTACTCTGTACCCCTGTCTCTCTTTTATAGTTTATAACCCAGAATTAAAAAAAAAAAAAAGTTAATGTAGCTACGACAAATTAATTCAAATTCTAACTATCAGGAAAACCAATCATTTTTTCCTCCACCTGGGTTAAAGGTGCTATACTCAAGTTTTTTTATTATTATATTTTATTTTATTATCAAGTTTTTATTATAATAAAGTTTTATTTTATTATATACTCAAGTTTAATTTTTATTATTTTTTTTATAAATAGATGGAAGAAATGTAGAATGTTGTTTTTTTTTTATTATTATTGAAATTATTCTCTGTTAAAGAATGCTTAGCGGTTGAGAAAACCCGTTGGAAAACTAGCTTCCGGTCCGTAACCATGTTTATGTTTGGATGCACAAACCTTCTGTCAGTCATTTTGTAGGCGCTGTACTCTGTTGGTAAACGTAGACGTGGGGGGGTGGAGCTTCGTACATATGGGCGGAGCTTAAATAGAGAGACGGGGGGTGGTGGAAACAACGTCACATCCAGTTTATCTTTAATTCAGGTAGGAGTCACTTGTTTGGCCGAAACTCGCTGTACACAGCTGTGTAATGACTCACACTGGGCAGGTCTCCCTTATACCTTTACATGCAGCAATACAACAAAGAGAATCATTGTGATCCTCTAATCATCACTACTATATGGAGTATTTATTGCAAGCCCCCCATAATGAGTTTGGCTTTTTGTGTATATAAAACAGTGAATACATATATCTCAGTGCACTGTCTCTACTTGATTGTTGATGTAAAGGCAGTGCTTCTCCTAATATTTTATACTGTATAATCCCAAGGCAAGCTTGGTTACAAGAGGAATATTAAAGGGAAAATTCCATCCCGAGACATATTAACCGTACCTCTGTTGAAATATTTGTTTTATGCATTCTGATTCGGGTGTTATGTTGCCTGGTGATATTTTCATTAATGCCGTGAGACGTGTGCCTTTCTGCTGTTTAGAACAGGATGGAATAGAATAAATGTCTCACTGATTAGAGACATGCAGGATAAGAGGCAGACGTTCTTGAAATAAAAGAGGAAAAGCTTCTTTTTCCACACTGGCAAAGTTCATTATCATTTTAATGAGAAATCCGGCATGGAAGGAACTAGAAAACCCAAACTGGGGTTGGGTTGGGGATTGGGGTTTTTGTTGCAATCATAGGAACTCCAAAAACAGACACTTCCCCCAATAGAGTGTGTAAGCTCAGTGCTGAACCAGTGCCAGTTTTTCCTTTTCTTTACCTGAGGGATGTATTATTTTCTATTGCTGCAGTGCTACATTTACTAAGTGGATTTGAATATTCATTGGTTTTAGTGATTAGTCATGGAACAAGATTTGGGAATCAGCAGTGCGTTGAACCTACACAACTTAAAGAACCCAAAAAACATTGGACTGCCAGTGATTAGAGTCATGTCCACCTCACAGCAAGAAGGTCCTGGGTTCGAGTCCAAAGCTTGGTGAGGGCGCTTCTGTATGGAGACTGTGATGGCAAGAGTTTCCTCAGGGTACTCCGGTTTCCTCCCACAGTCTAAAGATGTGCACATTAGGCTAAATGGCCGCTCCAAATTCTTTGTAGGTGTGAATGTGAGGAGTTGTGTGCGTGTGTTGGCCCTGTGATGGACTGGGAAGATGTTCAGGGTGTACCCTGCCTCCACCCAGAGTTGGCTGAGATAGGCTCCAGCCTTTCCATGATCCTAGTAGGGTGAAGCTAATTCACTCAAGAAAACCAATAAGAATGCAGCTTGGGTGAGTAGAGGAATGGTGAGGTGAGGGGGTTGAGAAATTATGTAAAATAAAATACATCAGTAAACCTTTGGATCTGCTTGCATTCCATGTTGTATTTCTAGCAAATAATATTTGCCACTTTGTCTCGTGACCTATTTTGAAGGTCCATTAGAGCAGCTGCTAATAAATGTGTCACTTATTGTCTTTATACCGTACATCACTGCAGATGTGTACTGTAAGAATTACCAGAGAGTTTTCTCTCTGTCAGGGAACCAGATGGCTCTTTGTTTACCTGATTTCATGATGCATTACCAGAGAGGAAAGATGACTAAACTTGCGAATGTATACATCACCAGTTTGTGTGACATTTCACATTCAGTAGAACACAAAGCTTTCTAGCACTGCAGTAAAACTGTCCTGTGCTCTTTTCAATACGACAGAGCTGAGCCTCGTGCTTTTCATTGCATGAAGGATGGAGTATTGTGTGTACTTCTGTTCAGCTGTGATAAGACACACACTCGTATTAGGAGATGTCTTCTCCCGGTACGGACTAATGGAGCGCGTCAGTCCTTGTAATAATTTGCCTGTTTTAATGGTGAATTTATCTCATTTTGATAAGACATTCCGAAAAAAGCCTGCAAAACAAAACCTTAACACTGCAGCTAAGCACAGAAATAGTCTAAGTTCGGGAAAGCGCAGTATTCTATTTATTTGTAATAGTACATTATAAGAATTAATACAGTGTATAAACAACCTGTGTGTAGGGTTGGTGGTATAGTGGCAAGAGTGTTATGATCATGACTGAGAGGTTGTGGGTTTGAATCCTTGGTAGACCCCCACCGTGCTAGGAAAGGTCTTAACCACAAGCGTCCCATCCAGGAGGAGTTGAACTCCTACTGACTTCATGCTACAGAAACTGGGATAAGATCCGGCTCTCACTCTTGCAAGGGTGCGAAATCGCAAGAATAGGAAGTCAATTTGTCAGTTCATGTAAAACAAGATAATGGCAAAACTAACAGTATACAGATACTAAACTGACAAATCAGATACATCAGACACCGACTTTTTTATTGGAACAAATGTTGTCCAACCATTCGTTGTCATTCATATGCAAATTACTCCTGAACTTACCGTTGCATATATGTGAATCACGTGTGAATATTCGCATGTGCAATGTTGCCCCGTCTGTGGATTTATTACTTTTTTCCTTCATGAAGAAGCTTGTAACAACAATGTTTTGATGTGCAAGAACATATACGATGTATACATTAATTTTGCTAATACTGTAATACATGATTTGACATAAAGAACAGCCTGGGGCCAGTAAAATGTATGTCAGGTAAGGTGATGGGCCAGTTGTCCACCCATTCGGGCCATTGCCAGTGTTTCCACCTTTCATTCTCAAATTAGTTCACCAGTTATCACTAAAGCTCACCCTTGATTCCTTAACACATTTTTTGTAGTGTTCTGAAGCTTGGGCTTTCAAAGTTGTTATGCTGGCTCACTACCATGAGTGCTAGGATGAGTTTGTGTATCAGTGACCTTGACCTACTTTTGAAGGTCACAGAGGCAAAACTGTATATTAGGTTTCCGGACATTTACTCGCCGCCCGCTGAAGCTGGGGCTTTCAGACTTGCTATGGTTGTTCTATATCGGCATATTGTGAAACGGTCCTTTCGGCAGGAGCGTCTGGACCCCTGTGGTCTATTTTCTGTTTAGAAAAAGAGTTTGATTATGAAGATCAGAGCATCACAATGCATCCGGAGTTCTGCAGTGACACTGAGTACCATGTGGCTAAAATTTGTGATTTAAATGTTTCACATGGTTTAAGAAGAGAAGTGAATGAGTTCTTTGTTATTGGATGAATATTTCTAAGGTATGGAATATATTCTACTAAAAAGCTCAAAGAGCAGCAGGTATGTGATGTCTTTCATTCTGATCAGTTTCATAAATCCACAGAGCGCAGTCGGAACTTTCTGAGGTTGAAGAGTTAACTGTTCTCTTGAGGGAGGGAGGGAGAGAGAGAGAGGCTATAGGTGGGAAGTTTGGTGCGTCACAGCCTGAGGGATGGAGATAAAGCACAGCACAGAGTACATCATCTCAGGTGTACTCACACATCTGGAGCACGGGGCAGGTATTATGGATTGCTTTTTTTTTTTTTTTTTTTATAATTCCAAAGTACCAAACTTGGATTCAAACATTACAACATTCTTTGTATTAATATTGTCATTTTTTTTTGTTTGTTTGTTTAAATAGATAAGCTCTTTAAACCAGTCCCTGTATGTCTACTCCACGTGATAGCAGTGTGACGTTTACTCTGACAGATATTTACATAAGTTCTTTTCCCCATTGATTTGCATCTTGTTAAAGCTGCATGTCCATGTCTTGAACTTCAATCCAGTAAGAGTAAGTAGTCGTACTTAATTTGTTACAAATGAAACATCTATTTTTTTTTTTTTTTAAAAACAGGACGCATGCTCAGTGACTTTATTTCAGGAATAATTGGAAGTTTCATGCATAAGTTATTTGGGTATTTGATTATAAGACAGACACATGGCTTTTAAACTCTGCTGTCTGCATTTCATCTTAACTCTGCGGAGATTTAAAGGTAATGGAGATTAAGCGAGTCTAAATAAAAATGACCTTCTTGTATATCTCCTTATGGTCTGTAGCTATCTGTTCAATGTTAAGCAAATAATGTGGTGTTTATACACAGCTCTGGGTCTGTAAGATGCAAACAGAGTAGCCTGGAGCGAGCCACACACCACCATTCCAGCCAATCAGCAACAGGCAGCGTTCGTGTTTCTGCACAGGCAAATGCACCCTGTTATTAGTTACTAATTATTCGGCGATGGGGAGTCTTTTGTTTGTTTTGTTCCTTTGGTAATGTCCATACATGAATTTAGGGTTTATTTGCTTGGCTGTTAAGTTCAAATATCAGCAATGTTTTTCTATAATCGATGACTACACCTTTAAACATTACTTTGAATCCTGTCAGGGAAACTTCAAGGTGTGCGCTTAAAAACGTTGGTCAACTGCTATTGATTTGATGAGTCTGCAAATTATTTTATCACTGTACATTATCGATCCTTGTCTGTGTAGTACCTTGACATCACATTTTATTGATATAAGATTTTACTTTCTGTTGCTTTTAACTGAACAAGTGTGTGTTGTGTATAAGCTAATTCCCCCTGGCTACACGAGTACTCACTGTGTCAGCTTTCTAAGCTGATGTGATCAAAATGAAATGAAGTTGATGCACAGAGCTGTAAAGAGAGATTGAATGTGGCAGGGAAATCAGATACGGAATAATGAAACATTGCACTGTACACTTGGTAAATATGCTGACTATCGGCTACATAAAAGATGGTGTTTTTTTTTTTTTGCTTAAGGGAATTGCCTTTTCTTTCTGTTCTGAAAAATGAAATTGAGTCTTTTATGGAAATGTTACTTTATGCTGCAGGGGACCTTCTCAGAACCGGTTTGTCTGATGCCATTATTTTTCATCACAGTAAATCAGCATTTGTTTGAAGCAAACAGTGTAAAAGAAGTGTATTTTTAAAAAATCACCTCGTTCAGCTAAGTTCAGGAAGAAAAGTGGTCATTCCCAGGAAAAAAGGGACGTTCTTTTTGGCCAGAGTCCTGTTGCCCGAAGCTTCTGTCGTCCGTGTGTTTAACACAAGGCTCCCAGTTGTCTGTTTAATCTGTGGGAGTGACTCAAACATTCTGTCTTCCGGCAATCGACCCAGTTGTGTTTATGCGTTTCTAAATTTATTCCTGTTGGACCACACAAGGCTAGATAAACTCACTAATCACCAACGTAGTAGTACAGCATATGGGTTAAAACTATATGCCCTTCACATATAGTATCCTGTTTCAGCTGTCATCTCAAGTTGCTGCTGTAATAAGCTCCCCTTCTTTGAGAAGCCTTTCCACCAGATTTTGGAGCATTGCTGTGGGAATTTGTGATCATTCAGCCCCAAGAGCATTAGTTCAGGAGGTCTGGGGTGTAATTTGGTTTTCCAATTCATTTCAAAGATGTTCAGTGGGGTTAAGGTCAGATCTCTGTGCAGGTTATTCAAGTTCTTCCAGTCCAACCTTGGCAAACCATTTCTTCATGGGGTTTGCTTTGGTCTCCTAGACACTGTGATGCTGAAACAGGCTGATTTCTTCTGGGAATTTAATGAAACTTGTCTGCAGAGTGCAACACCAACATGTTTAATAGAGACAGTGTAGTACCAGGCAACAATACGTCTCAACTGCTCAAACAAATGAACATGTATATAATTCTTGACTACTATTGAATACAACAAGTAACGTCTTGTTACTTTCGTCGTCTTATAGGGAATCCTACGGTAAAAGTAATTTTCCATAAAATGCAATAGTGGTGGGAAAAATGTAGTTTTGTGATGGTGCTTGAATCAAAACCTGTGTCAAAGCACAATATGATGCATGCAAGCTTTGTAGTAGTGGCTATTTGAAGTTGCTGCAGAGAATCCAACTTGTAGCTTTCATCTACACAAGACACAATGAGATATTGAATGCACCTGTGGAAATTGCCTTTTACTCGCATGCCTTGAAAAGTCGGTGGAAGGCCAGTTCTTGGCTTTAAAAATATGAACACAACTTGTACTGCTTAGGAATCATGGCTTACGCAATCCACACCATTAGTTCGAGGAATCATGACCCAACTGGCAGCTTTGTTCTCGTGCTCATTAATTACGGAGCTACTGAGCGGAGCCCATAGACAGGGAACGTGATCTAGATGGTTGTCCTGTGTCCATGTGCCCACAGGAAACCCAATAAGCTGCTGCATCACTAATAAAGAAACACATTTAACATTAAAAACCAAACTGAAACTCAAAAAAGAAAATGGCTCATACACCACTAGTCAGACTTGCACAGAGTTAAAGAAAACACAGTCTATGCTTGTAAAACTTTCACCAAGCACCACAAAACATTAAACCTATACATCCCTAATGAGCAAGCCTGTGGGGAATATGGCAAGGAAATACTCCAGTACAACCCAATGCAACATGAGCAAGAAACATTTAGAGGAAACCCATCCTTATTTGGTTGACACCAGATAAAAATACAAAGCATGTACCCGGAAATTTATTATACTTTAATGTAGAGTATTGTTGATTATCTGGTAGCTGTAATGGTTGTTGTAGTCCTAAATCATTTGATTAATAGTGTTTATATAATAACAGTCCTCTGAAGTCATCTTCACAGTTTGAGTGTATATTTAGGTCTATATGGAGTAATCAGCAGGAGAGAGGGGCTTCTAAGACGAGAACTACAGTTAGCTGTAGCACGTCAGGATGGATCACAAGAAGGATCAGGATCATTGGTATTGCAGAAGTAGCATATGTACCTCGACAAAAACATATACACACGTAGACAGAGGGATAGAGGGTTCACTGTAATGTAATGGTTAACAGAGTGGATCAGGTGCTGAGTGCAAGCAGGGGCTCTGGTAAAGCTATGACAGCATAACGAGAGAGAGAGAAATAGGTTGTTAGCCATGCTTATAAGTGTAACGGTTCATGAAGAGAATTTATTAGTGCTGAGTACAAGCAGGGTCTCAGACAGACAGCATAACTAAAAAGTGGGAACCAGAAGGAAGACAGGCATGAGGGCACCCTGTGACATAATTCAATCAGCCACTCCACGGTCATATTTGCCACTGCTGTAAGTTAATGTTTTATTACTGCTCTTATATCATGTTAAATTTGCTAGCGTAATAAATATCTTGTGGGGTTTGATGGTAATCTAATCATAGTTAATTCTGGGAGATTATTGATGAAACTCTGAGAAGTTGTTGATGTAACAGTATGTCCCCATGTCATATCTCTTCTAATAGTCCTATGCTTTTTCTGTGCCTCATGGGAACACTTGACTTGCACACAATGGCTGGAGCTGGGTCCTAATTAATATTAAAATGCAGGAACTGTGTTGGTGTACAATTTAAATATTACTTCAGTGGAGAAGGGTGTGTGTGTGTGTGTGTGTGTGTGTGTGTGTGTATATATATATATATACACATACATACATACATACATACATACATACCGTTACTCTAGACAGTTCCTGCTTAATTTGTGCTAAAAATAATATATTTGTACAATGATGGAGGCATGACGTTGTATAAAAAAGCATGGTGCTTTGAGTAGAGGCATTAAAAAAAACCTGGCATGGCGCTGCACTAATCATAGCCTAGAGTAATAAATGCAGTTATTTATTTGTTTGTTTGTTTGTTTATACATACATACATACATACGCATTCTTTACCGTCTTCCAGGCTCGCTCTTCTGTCAGTGCTGACCGTGTACATGTTGGCACGTTGTTGCCTGTTGACTATTGAAGAAAGCCTGGGTTTGACTCCTGGGCTCAGGCGTTTCTGTGCCGAGTTTACATGTTCTCCCTGTGCTTGCGTGGGTTTCCTCCAGGTACTCCAGTTTCCTCCTACAGTCCAAAAACATGCACAGTAGGCTAATTGGCTGTTCCAAATCACCTCTAGGTGTGAGAGTGAGTGTGAATGTGTGTTGGCTGTCCAGGGTGTACCCCGCCCTCACCCATGGTCGGCTGAGATGGGCACCAGCCTCCACATGACCCTAATTAGGATTAAGTGGCTTAGAAAGTGAATGAATGAAATCCTTATGCTTCTACTATTGTGTATTGTGACTTCCGTCAGTGCTTTGAAAGGGTTTTAATTGTGAGTATGACAGTCTTCATGATTACATCAGCAGGCCTTATGTCTGCAGTATCCACTGAACCAAATGAAACCCTTAGGCATGAATTGTTTTTGGAAATGCAGCTTTTTTTTCCTTCTTGTTGGGGCCATATACAGAACAGCGCTATTAAGAATATTTTAAAGCACAGTTTATAGAATGGAGATGTTTTCATGCTGGCAGTGGAGCCAGAGCACAATTTTTTTTTATTAAGAGTTATATTTATATCTACTTTTTAAAATGTAAAATGTCATGCAGTTCAGCTGCTGGTGATATTTCCTGTCTGGCTGGCTGGTTAGGCTATCGGGAATCAACAAGCCTCAACCTCATGCTATGTTTAAGCACTTTATACCCCGTGTGTGTACGGATACTTGTGGTGTCCGACAGTTAGAACTGTTTGGTCCCGTGTTCGATCCTTAGGTCGTGTTACGTACTGTTGGCTGTAGGTTTTAATCTCTTTTCGCCTGCCAAAAACCATATCAGTAGGTAGAATAGCTATTGCTATATTGAATTGCCATCTCGACATCTTCGCAGAGTCCCATCCAGTATAGACAAGGGATGTGTGACCCTAACCAGAATAAAGTGCATACTTAGTAGTAGAGTGGAACTAGAAATCAGAATAGGAACCTTTTCTTCACACTTGGTATGTTTTAAACCGGTAACACTGCATATATAAAATGTCCTCATCAGTCTTTCACCTTTAGCTTTTTTGGGAGCCCCATTCGTGCATATGGGCTATACATCTGATTTTCCACGTAGTTGGCGCTGAACGAAGGTCACATCCATCCACATGCCAACTTTTTTCCCCCTCGAGTGAATGGTGGAGCACAGGCACACTGGCACTGTGGATTATTAGGTTAGTGCTGACTGATGAGAGCAGCACAGCCTTCATCTAGTGTAATTACCTGACTCTCTCTACAAGCCTCATCCCTTCCAAACATAATCTGCCAGTGGGCATCTTGTTTACTGGATGCTTTTTACAGAGGGGACCAAGTAAACACCCGGGCTTCAACTTTATCAGTTTGTTTTCGAAGGTGAGGAGCTCATTATGTTGAAGACATGATGAAGGAAAGCTCAGGATCGATGTTGGTCCTAAATCGTTGTGCGCTCCACACACTGACTTTTGCGTCAGGTTTTAAATCACAGGATGTTTGTATATGGAACACTTTTTAAAGAGAATGATGTTAGGGTTTTTTTTATATTATTGGCATTTAATTTTATTTGACCAAATATTTATATATTTATTTTACTTTGACCAAAGTTAATATTAGTGTTGGGAATCGACGACGTACAGCTTGCACGTGTTATCAGTGGTCAGAACAAGTGAGTTATCAAGCCATTTATTCGAGAAATGAATTTGTGATAAAGGATTGTGTTGTCTGCGCAGACGGAAATACCATCACTCCCTTAAACGCCGCACAGCACACAGTAAACATGACATGCGAGCAAATGAACATTCAGAGCTACAATATAGACACATAAAACTCAAGACGTGACTCCCACGTGAGCGGTCCGAACGTACAGGCGAATTTTATTTTGAAGAATTGAATAAATTCGACCTGAAATTTGCATATTTTTGGTAATAGCTGGTCGAATAAGAGGAATAATAATACGTATTTGTGGTCTTGGTGAAAAATTTTGGACCTGTGCGAAATTAGAAATAATAGATATTATTATTATTATTATTATTATATATTCGAGGTTTTCGAAGAGACTGCATTTCAAGCATAATGGTATTTTAGGACGTGATGCTATTTTGCGGCTGTATCGTTTAGGTGTGAGTCAGGTCTAAGTTGTTTTCTGATAAATGTTTTGAATTTCTTATATCTTCATATAATCTGATACATAAATAACTCTAACTTTGGTTCAATCGTCCCAACAATAGTTGTTCGATGTTAATTATAATTATAGGTATTAAGTTCTTAAAGCTACTGATTCCCTGAATGATACGAATTTACCTAAGCCTAGTGGGTCTGTAAATAATTTTGTTAAATTTTTTAAATAAATGCTGCATTTTCTGACAGTAATAACAATTCTTTTAAAATATTGTAGGAATTTCGAATCGTGAGCCTTGTGTCATGGTCCATGCTTGTTGGTGTACTCACAGCCTACATAAAAATATTCATAAAAAGCTGGTGTACTTTTTTGCCATTTAAATTTTATGAATGAAAGTAAGGTTTCTCGGGGCTTAACCGCTTCCTTAATCTCTTGACAGATGTTCTTAACCGTGTACCACAGTAACAATGACCAGCATTTCACAGAGGTGCCCATAACTCCAGAGACGGTGTGCCATGATGTGGTGGAGCTCTGCAAGGAGCCTGGAGAGGTGGACTGCCACTTAGCCGAAGTGTGGAGAGGATCAGGTAAGAAAAATGTTTTTTGTATGTAAAGAAATTCTAGAAAATAAAATCTAGGTAAGGGGTGTATTCATGTTCTGAATGTTCCTTATTCAAGTTGGGTGATGTTTGTTGTGCCGCCTGTAAGGACACATCCGGATCGACTTGTGTCATCACCGTTGTCATGCGCCATCACATTTAATTCTAATCCTCAACTGCTCCACAACCAGTCATCATATTTCATCCAAACTTTCACAGAATCTTATTTATCATCATACTATTGTGCACCTCCTATTTTATTTCTGGAATAAATAACTTTTTTCCAATCAACAAGGCAATACATGGACTTTACTAGTGCTCCACATGGGGTTTAATCTGCAACTCTTTATACATTTGTGAATGAATTTTTATGTAACTTTCACAGAGTTTTCAGAAGATAATTCCATCGTGCACTTCCTGTATTATTAGCTCCGCCATGAGGTTACGAGGTTTTCTTAGTTTGTCTTTTTTTCTACGGTATGGTGTGGTACAAGCAACAAACCATTACAAGGATGTTCATAGGTAGAGACATTTCATTATTATAACTGTGGCAAATTATAATGAGAACTTCAGGTAGATTTTGTACGTCTTGCAAATCACTTGTCAACATAATCCATTGGTGCCTGGTGGAGGTACCCCGCACCCTGAGTGACCCTGTAGTTTTTGTATTAAGTACATTTTTGGGGTTTCCCATACCAAAACATGCACGTTTTAATTACTCCTCAAGGGGGTTACCATCGTTATCGTAACTCCTCGAACATCCATGAATGGATTTTTACACAATTTTTAAAGAATATTCAGAATATAATGCTGTTGTGAACCTCCCATTTATTTTCGTGTTGAATCTTTTTTTTTTTTTTTTTAATATTAAGATTTTTCATTGTGGTAGAAATAAGCAGTGCAGGTGACAAATCTTCCCTGAAGACTCGTACATTTTTTTGAATAACAAACTACTTGCTCCCATGAGCTCTTATGTAAAACAGAGAAACCTGCAAGTGTTTAAAGGAGTAAAAGAAGCAGTGCTGGGATTTGTGTAGGGATTTTTGGGAACCGTGTGTTTTGTACAGACTCTTGTTCAGCTCTCAAGGACGAGAGGTTTTGCTGTGGTCTGTTGCCATGGTTACATGCCTCGGAGCACGTTCTGTGTCTGATCATTTCACTTTGAGTACCAGGAAAGGCCTTGACACCTCGGAGCGTTAATCAGCGAGGTTGACGTCACAGGGAGGAAGTTTTTCTTCAAGCGTTACTTTGTGATGGAGCTGAGCAGGCTGCGCTTCGAGAGGTTTAGATTTGCAACAACAGCCTTTCATGGTTCATGGTTTCATCGAACCCGACTTGAGTTAATGACTAATCGGTATGTGGACGAGTGGAAAGCGAATTGGCGCTAAGTCAAGTTGAAGCGGTTCTGCAGGATTCATGCCGATAGTCATCAGGGCTTTTTATATAACAAAGCTTTTCTGTTACCATGTGTACAATTATATTAGAAGGTAATGAATTCACAGCATAGATTAACTGCTAATTCCTGGTTACAGTAGTGTTTACAGCGCTCAGCTTTATCTACCCGTCTGTCTTAATATCTCTCCATCTCACATTTCATAAAGGCCTCTGAGAGCATACACATACAAGAGGTGCATTTATAAAGTAAACAAAAGCATGGGTGCGCTTTAGCCGGATTGAGAAACCAAAGCACAAGTCTTTAAATGCCAGGAACCAAGTCTTTAAATGCCAGAAATGTTAATATCACAGGAATGTGGAACTCTTCATACCAAAATAAGAGAATCCTAGAAAATATCACGGCTGCCGGATGGGTTAATTTCGTTTTCTGAATCACTTTATCCTTATTTAGGCTCACGGTCAAGCTGGAGCCCGTCCCAGCAAACTTCGGGTGAAGGCGAGGTACACCCTGAGCAGATTACCTGACCATGGCTGGGCTAACACGCATGCCCACTCACATTCACAACTAGGGGAAATTGAGAATATCCAATCAGTCAAACGTGCATGTCTTTGGACTGTGGGAGGAAACCGGAGCACCAGGAGGAATCCCACATAAGTACAGGGAAAATGTGCGAACTCCACAGAGAAACACCCTCGCAGGGCACGGTGCTTAAACCTAGGACCTTCTTGCTGTGAAGCGGAATGGCGAAACACTACACCACAGTGCCGTCCCATTTTTCGTTTAATTTAGGTTTATTTAAATAAAAAAGCACATTATTTAAAGCAATTACAGTAAAGTCAGTCCAAAACCATACAGTGAAATCAGTTAGTTCAAAATTACAGTTCCACTGTAGATCATTATGAAGGGTATTCCAAAAATGTTTTTGCTTTATCAACAGAACATGATTTATATAATTGCTGTTTTATTTTTTGAATGTAATTACACTCTGATTGCATGGTTTGCCGTGAGTGGGTGTAGCCATGAGAAAAAATTAAGTACATTCTTCTTTTATCAGCAGCATTCTTAATTCAGAAAGAAAAAAACAATCAGAATCATAATCTGACAAACAGGAAACACAACATCCTGGATAGCGATGACAAATCACACAAAAACCTTGCTCATGAGACACGTCGACGTACTTAATTCTTACTGTCAGTGTATGTTCAAACTGGGTGTGTGTGTGTGTGTGTGTGTGTGTGTGTGTGTGTATATATATATATATATATATAT
>JAQMYF010000011.1:10549735-10560846 GCA_030014195.1 Neosilurus mollespiculum | reverse complement strand
GTGTGTGTGTGTGTGTGTGTGTGTGTGTGTGTGTGTGTGTGTGTGTGTGTGTGTGTGTGTGTGTGTGTGTATGCAGAGCGAGCTATGGGCGAGGGAGAGAGGATGCTGGACCTACTGCAGCGTTGGGGTTCACGCAGATCAGAGGTTCGCTTCTTCCTGCGCCACGATCGAGTCCCCAGCCGCGAGCCAGGTGAGTTCAGCTCAATAAGTAGCAATGGAGTGAGGCGGGTGAGTTTAGTGTTGTGCTGAGTGAGACGTGCGAATCACAGATTCAGCACAGTGGGATTTCTCTGCTATGCAGTTTGTACTTTTAACCATGTGGTATTCTTATGGAAGATTTTTCCAATCTACATCATATATCTGGTGTCACCTAAATGAGGATGGGATTCTCTTTTGAGTCTGGCCCCTCTCATGGTTTCCTCCTCATGTTGCATTGGGGAGTTTTTTCTTGCCACTGTCGCCACATGCTTGCTCATTAGGGAGCTATGCAGAAATGTTTAAATTTATATGCTTACAAGAGGCTTTGCGAAAATGTCAGATGTAAAAAGCGTAACAATAAGTACTGTTTCCTCTAATGAAGGAGATGGATCAGTACCCAAATACCCTGAGAAGCTCCATTCCAGCTTCTCATCCTTGTCATCCCATTTACTCACAGTATTTAACACTTGGCATCATGCATGTTTCATAATCGTTCCTCGATCCTGCTCTAAACCTCTTTGTACCCTCAATCCAAATGTCTGTAGAAATTGCCTGTAAGCATAATGTGAATGACAAACTTGAGCACGGGCCAGTGGATCATTGAACTTCTTGGTCCTGTGATATTATTTTCGCTGATGAGAAGCGACTCTGACTTCTTGTTCAGAGAACCATGCTAAATGCGTGGCTCATCGCCAGGCTCACAACAACACGGTGTCCTTTGTTCTAGCTGTTCCCGGTTCTAATTTTAAGTTGACTGTTTTTCTAACCTGCATGTGACCCCTGCTTCAATTCATCCATTGAAAGTGGGTCTTTCTTTTTACTCTTTATTCTTTAACAGCTCATTGATCATGCTAGCAATCCTCGGTTTGGAACGCATATAGTGGCCTTGTGTTAAATAGCAAAGCATTCACATATTAACTGGTTTTTTTTTTGTTTTTTTTGTTTTTTAAGGGAATGCCAGGGGCATGGAACAGAAGAGGAATGGTGTTAAAGGACCCCCGGATAGAAGGATGGAGAATGGGGTGAGTTAAGGACTGAAAGAGCTATAGTAATAATGACTGAGGTGACATGTAAGATGAGTGTGTGATGTTTACATGTGCACCGAGAGGCCGTGTTGAAGGAGAGAAACGAGTTAAGCTGCTTTTGTGAATTCCTTTCCTGAAACACAAACTTTGTGAGATTGGTGTCTCCGTGATACAGTTGTAAAGCTTTGCTGTTTTGCAGGTGGCTGCTCCACGGATGGACATGACTCTAGCTGAGCTGCAGGAGATGGCGACCCGACAGCAACAACAAATCGATGCTCAGCAGCAGCTCCTGGCCTCCAAGGTGTGTAGATGAAACTTGAAAAGAGAAATTTTTTTTAAAAAATGTGTAATTAGTAAAACGAGGCACATGTAGTGTTCTCTTGAAACTATTCCAGCGTTTGTTTATATTGTAATAAACAAATATTTTCTGTCCAATAAGCAAGTTTGTAATGCTTTGGCCTTTGACACTTCGGGGTACAGGAGCAGCGCCTACGCTACATGAAGCAGCAAGATCAGATGAAGCAGCAGCAGGCTTCTGAACAGGAGAAGTTACAGCGCCTCCGAGAGAACGTGGAGAAACAGGAGGCCCGGCTTAAGAAAGTACGCGCTCTCAAGGGTCAGGTGGAGCAGAAGCGCATCAGCAACGGAAAACTGGGTGAGCTTTTAACATCGCCATCAGCTGTTTATTATGCAGTTAGACATATTCTTAACATAAGATGTGAGTAATGAAAGTTATATGTCTCAGCAATTTTACAATACAAATATTAAAATGTCAGCATGCCTTAATGGGGTTTTTCAAGTTTAATAGCTGCTTACTTTGAACACAGCACAGGTAGAAACATCATGTATGCATCCTTTCATGCAATTTATTCTTCTCTTTCAAAATGCAGTATGAATTGGAGATAAGTTTGTTTATTTATGTGTTTTTATTCTAAAAATGACTATTATAGGCTTTTTCTCACCGCTCAGTTCGATCAGTTGTTAAGCGGTTTTGAAAAACATTTGTTCAAATGGTTGAAGTCTTGCTAGATTTATTAATTACAAACATTTGTGACCCATCCCAGCAAAGTGGGTATTAAGTCGGAAATTATTAAATAATTTGTTGAGCTTTAAACGCAGTTTTCTCCAGAGTTGCATGCTTAAAAGACTGAAAATTCCTGGCAGGCTTTGGTTAGGTACTGTAAAACTAGCAACATATGTTAGAAAATTGTAACACTTAGGATATCATCTAAAAATGGTACCAATAATTTCCGACTTGATACCCGCCTAGCTGTGATGGGTTACGTATTTCTTTAAGAACAAGTGAGTGGAGAATTAATCATTCTCTATATACATGAATCTCTTTCTTCATATGTATATATATATATATGTGTGTGTGTGCTTATTTTTCGTATGCTGTAAAAGGGTGCATGTCATAATATGCCATAATATAACTTACTGTCTTTTCAGTGGTTTTCGGAAACTTGTTTCTCCTCAAGAAGAAAAACAAGATTTTCTGCGAAGTACAAGTGCACTCAGAGCCAGTGGCGGCACACCTGTGCTTTGGGTTGCCTGTGTTCGCACAGTAGTATGGATGCGACAGCAAAATCGAGCTCATGTCTTTACAACATTCGCATAAGTATAGAGCTCCGCTAATAGTACTGTACTTCCATATCTGACTTGTAACTGTCCCTCTCTGTAATAGTGTCCCTATGCAGCCTTTGAAAATGTACCACCCCTTTAAACCCCCTTAAATTTTTCACGGGTATCGCTAGTTAATCTTTGATTTACTCCGTGTTATTGCCACCTTCTGGAACTAGTCCATTACTGTCTCATCTTCATCTTTAAAGTGGGGTAGCAGCCACCGTGTTCATCGAAGGTGAAATCAAAACCAAAACAGTTTAAACTCATCCAGTTTTTTTTGTTTTAATTTGTATTGCACTGCTGTAGTGTTTATATTTTTTTCCTTTGTTTTTAAGTGAACGAAATGTAATTTAGTCTTAGTGTTAATTAGGTTAACTCTGACTGATATACTGTGTATCGTTCCAGCTGAAGTGTGCGATTTCTGGTGTGTCTGCTTGCTTGCAGTGGAGGAGATTGAGCAGATGAATAATCTGTTCCAGCAGAAGCAGCGCGAGCTTGTGGTGGCAGTGTCTAAAGTCGAGGAGCTCAGCAGGCAGCTGGAGATGCTGAAGAACGGAAAGATGGATGCTCTGCACGATAATCAGAGCGCTGTGGCCGAGCTCGATCGTCTCTATAGAGAGCTACAGGTCAGTCATGCTATTCATACAACAAGTACACAGAATATGATGATGTGTAAGAGAAAAAAGTTAAATAATATAAAAGGCACAGAATTCAAAGTCAAAAGTTCAATAAGGCCATTGGAGTAAAATATCAGAAAATATAGGCCTGTATGTTGACCCTGTCAAAGGGACTACTGCTCTGCAACAAGCAATTCAATATCCTGTATTGCACTCATTAAAGAATTAAATTGAGTGGGATTTTTGATATAAAAATAAAGTTTAATATAAAAATAGCAATGTTTCCTAAGCTTACAGTGAAATATGGAAACGAAGTAAAAGGCTGTGTCCTTTACAGTCCCTATCTCTTAATTTTCTGCATGTAGATGATATACACTATGTCATGTCTCTGTCTTCAGGTTACAGGTCTGACTCTGTTTATTAAACATACTTATATGCTGATCTGTGCACTGCTCTTCACCTGTGCGTTAACCGAGTTAGCTGAATTGTTTGTGGGTTGTTGAAATTCATTCCCAGGCAACAAGTAACTACGTACAAATAATGCATAAAACTAAAACATCAGTCCGATATGATTTCAATCGGGTTGAGATCGGATGCCTGTGAAGCTAGTAGCATTTGATTTACGTCGTCTTGCTCTGTGAATGGAGGCGGAGTCACCCTGGATGTTCTGAAGGAGATGAATGATTTAGAGTGAAGCTTCTCCTTAAGAGGATAAATGGTGCCAACGCCATTCCAGCAAAATGCCCTTGGCGGTACCAGATCTGTCGCCTGACGATGTTTCTCCAAGGACATTAAAATTAATGATTCATTAAAGCACCACACGTTTTTTTCTTAGTTTATACTCTCCACTTAAAAAGTAGCCACTGTTTTATCATGCAGTTTACAGCTTGGTTCAATTAAGAACAAATGCACTCAACAAAAATATAAATGCAGCACTTTTGTTTTTGCTCCAGTTTTTCATGAGCTGAACTCAAAAGATTTTAAACTTTTTCTATGTACACAAAAGGCCTATTTCTCTCAAATATTGTTCACAAATCTGTCTGAATTTGTGTTAGTGGGCACTTCTGCTTTGCCGAGATAATCCATCCACCTCACAGGTGCGACATATCAAGATGCTGATTAGACAGCATGAATATTGCACAGTTGTGCGTTAGGATGGCCACAATAAAAGGCCATACTAAAATATGCAGTTTTACTGTATTCCGTGACAAGAACACCTCTTCAATGTGCCAGACGCCATTGAATGTGAGCATTTGGCCCCTCAAGTCGGTTACGATGATGAACTGCAGTCAGGTCGAGACCCCAATGAGGACGACGAGCATGAAGATGACCTTCCCTCAGACAGTTTCTGACAGTTTGTGCCAAAATTCTTTGGTTATGCAAAGCAATTGTTGCAGCAGCTGTCTGGGTGGCTGGTCTCAGACGATCTTGGAGGTGCAGATGCTGGATGTGGAGGTCCTGGGCTGGTGTGGTTACACATGGTCTACGGTTGTGAGGCCGGTTGGATGTACTGCCAAATTCTCTGAAATGCCTTTGAAGACGGCTTATGGTAGAGAAATGAACGTTCAATTCATGGGCAACAGCTCTGGTGGACATTCCTGAAGTCAGCACGCTAATTGCGCGCTCCCTCAAAACTTGAGACATGACACTGTGCTGTGTGATAAAACTGCACATTTTATAGTAGTCTTTTATTGTGGCCAGCCAAACGCACACCTGTGCAATATTAATGCTGTCTAATCAGCATCTTGATATGCCACACCAGTGTGGTGGATGGATTATCTTGCCAAAGTAGAAGTGCTCACTAACACAATTTTAGACAGATTAATGAACAATATTTGAGAGAAATTGACCTTTTGTGTACAAAGTGTACAAAGACAAAGTTTTAGATCTTTGAGTTCAGCTCATGAAAAATGGGAGCAAAAACAAAAGTGTTTTGTTTATATTTTTGTTGTGTATTTTCAAAAACAAAAACTGTCTTCATGTACCTTTGCAATTGTCGGCACATGTCAAGTTCCTGCCATAGAGCAAACAGCCAATCAGCATTGCGATGCACAACAGCCGATCAGCATACATACACTGGCCTCTGGGTTGCTAATCCGGTCAAAGGTCAGACGTTCAAGCCCCAGTACTGCCACTGTTGGGCCCTTGAGCAAGGCCCTTACCCCTCAATTGCCCTGTTGTATAAAAAAATGTAAGGGTGTCTGCAAAAATGCCATAAATGTACATACAGACACCCAGCAGATGGAGGGACAGACATAGAAGTCATTCCAAATGAAGTTGATGGTTTCTTAAGTATGGTGCTCTGCTCATGCAAGCTGAGCTCCCCTAAGAAACAAAACCAACAGAGCAATTGTATTAAATGGCAAACTGTTCTCAGTCTTGTGCAAGTGTTATAAATTGAGTAACCTATAGCCTTATTAAGCTATAGAACCTGGAGAACCATGGACTAAATCTGTATCTATCAAGTTATTGCAATAGTTATAGCAACAAAACAAAAACAACTGTAATTGACTCACTTTTTTGGACTTTGGACATTTGACATGTATGATTTTAAGAATCATGTCATCTCGTCCCAATCAGGTAAGGAACACCATGAACCAGGAGCAGAACTCTAAGTTGCAGCAGCAAAGAGAGAACTTGAACAAGAAGAACCAGGAGCTGGCTTCCATGGACAAGCGGGTGAACGAGCTCCGTGATCGCCTGTGGAAGAAGAAAGCAGCGCTGCAGCAGAAGGAGAATCTTCCAGTGAGTACTAACATAATCACGCTGATTAGTGGCAGAATCAAGGTCACGATCAGTGAGGATGACGACACACTCAGCTGTGAGGAGATGTAACGTTAACAGAGCAATACGGCCTGAACATATCAAGCGTGCATCATTTGGAGGTTTAAAAAAAATGTCAGTGAGGGTGTATCACTCGGAGGTTCCTCAGACTGTAGGTGGCTGTATTACTTTTACAGTATTAAAGCTGAATTCAGACACCACTATTTGTTTAGCCTTCACTAGAGATCTTTTAATTCTGTAGATAGGGATGTGAGTATGGGAGGCACGGTAGCGTAGTGATTAGCACGACCGCCTCACAGCAAGAAGGTCATTGGTTCGAGTCACAGCCTTGGGCGTTTCTGTGTGGAGTTTGCATGTTCTTCCCGTGCTTGTGTGGGTTTCCTTTGGGTACTCTGGCTTCCTCCTACAATCCAAAGACATGCACATTAGGCTAACTGGCTGTTCCAACTGCATTGCCCTCAGTGTGAATGAGGGTGGGAATGGTTGTGTTGGCCTTGCGATAGTCTGGCGAGCGGTGTCAGCTGAGATAGGATTAAGTTGTATGGAAAATGAGTGAGTGAATGAGTGATGTGAGTACCTGGTGAACTGATGGAGATCCAGGGTTAAGGGGAGTGCAGACAGGAAGTGATGATTGACAAGCTACTGTGTAAAGTTAATAAAAGTCAGCAAAATGAGCAATGTGGGCAGAATTTTCTCTGGCGAGACAAAGTAGGTGGGTACAGAGTTAAACAAAACAAAAAACAAAGAACAAAAAATTTGATTGGCAGATGTCAGCGAACACTGAGTTCCTCAAAATATGTACTGTAGGGAGACACTGAAGATAAGTTTAATGATTCCACCCTAAATAAACATGGAAAGGAAGAAAACACTGGCTTTGTTTTGAAAATAATGCAGCACATGGGTTTTGTTCCTATGACAACCTCTCTAGCAGCCATTGTATAATAGACTAGCATCGTCTCTTTGCTTTTTAATATTTATTTATTACGCTGCTGTTTATTTGGCATCGTTTTTCACCATGAGCACCAACCAGATAGACAGCTCGGGATCAGCAGGCATCATCAGAACAAGCTCCTCCTCTGTTTTCTTGGTTACCATGGCGACAAGTTTCACACATGTGATTGCTTGCCTGTTAAGCAGCGACAGTGACGATGCCAGCGCTATACTAAGTTCTGAGATTTTTGCTCTGGGGAAAAATGCTGTAAGGAAATGGGTGCGAGTGGATGACCAGTTTATTCACCAGACACCCATGAGGTACTTCAGCTTTGCAGATTTTACACCACTGAGTGACACATCTCAAGTACTCGTGTGTGTGGAGCATCATTGTCTGTTTTTATTCCCATCAGCTCTTAAGCTTAAGGCCCTTGTCTGTGGAGGTATGACGGGACAAGACATATTTTATTGAAGAGCTGATAGGAGGTGATGAACAAGAGTCAACAAGAGATGAAAATGTCCGCATCATCTCGTGACATCAGATGTCAGCCCAGGACGTTGCTTTATAAATATAGTGTCCAGATGTCTGCACTGTCACTCAAGTTTTTACTAACATGCATTGTAACTGGCAGTTCATTAATCCAGTGAGATTTTTTTGTCATCGGAGTTGGAGTGTCTCCCAATGTCAGAGCACACACTTTCACATATGAGTATGTTCACAATGCTGGGCATCAAAACCACTTACCTTCTATTTAAGATTCAGATATATGGAGTTAGGGACCTTATTACTTTACACTCAGTTTCTGGTGTCAGTAAAGACAAAATCAGCTCAAGGGTGTGTTTATAATTCCCAAAATAAGCATTTATTGTTTAAAAAAAAAAATTGGCAAATAAAGTGACATATTTGATATGACGTAAGTTTAGCTTGATAGAAGTGAGGTGTAGACTTAAAAAAAAAAAAAAAAAAAATCAAATTACTATAACCCATACTCTGGGATTCCTTATTCCTTCTTAGTAATTCTAGTCCTATAATGGTATATGACCTGTTGTACCCATGATGCAGTTGCAGGGTGCCCTGACAGTTTTCCTGGATGGAACATGTATGAAAAAATGGCAAAAATTCCCCTTTTACTCAGTGCACTTTGCCTATAATGGATATAAAATACATCTTTAATATGGTGGAAGTAGCCTAAACAACTATTGGTTGATTTAAGAAGGGGAACAAAGTAATGATGTTTCATTCATGATATTCTTACAGCAGCCCTTCAATTTTGGCTACGTTTTTGTCATGTTTGTCCATGACACTGCATGTTGCTCCTCACCAAGGGATGATTAAAAAAGATACTGACACAAGTAGGACCTAGACCCTCCAATAAGTTGTGTATGAAAGAAAATCTAGCAGGCCTGGTTACTATTACCTATTTACAATTTCCGTCTGTTCCAATTGACTGTTACATCATGCCACTACCAGTAATGAAACATTTCAAATATTGATTTTTGCCTAGTTTCATTTCTACTTGTTTTGATTATCTGTAGGGGAAAAAAAAAGACAGATTTGTGGAACAGTAATAATTATTTTGACATAAAATGCCAATTTATGGGCCTTTTCATACCAGGAGGCAACCAGGATAAAAGATTTTCTACTAACGGTCTGGTTATATACTTTTAAAGTTTTATTTATGCCATTCTGTTTTTATTCCTCGTTTGGTGGATTTCTATTATTTAAACCTTTACAACAGAACAAAAAATACTAAAATATAAGTATTTTTATAGAAGCCCAATCTAGTGCTATGATTTAAATATTTAATAAGTTTAATTCAGTAGTTTGTCCTGAGCTGATGGTGAACATGTAGTGCTTTTCATACTATGTACATTTTGTGGAAACTACTGCTTTAAACAGACCAGTGGCACATACTGTCACAACGTTTTCCATTCCATTCAAAAAGGAGGTCGCCCTAAAAATACTTTCATAGACCTCCCCTTTCTCCTTGCCTCTGAGGGTGGGGTTAAGTAACTGGACCCCCAGGTAGCTTTTGATGCTGCTGGCATCAGCTCAGGATGGGTGTCTGCATGTAGAATAAAATCTGAAGGCTGTACTTTCAAAAATGAGAACTCATTCCTATAGCTCCACTTTGTGGACAGGGCTAAAAAAGGAATGGTCTTAATAGAAAAAAACCCTTCTTTTTTCAGAAAAAAACTTTTTTTTTCAGTGTTCATGTTACACTTCTGATGCCCAGCATTGTGAACACACCCATACACACATACGTCACCCAGAGAATGAAAGTGCTATGGGAGTGTCATGAATAAAGTTATTTCAAAACTTGGAATAGATTTCAGCCTCAGGTTGTTATTGATGTGCTTTATGAAGTGCCCTCTACTGGATGCAGAACACACACACACATACACATACACACTCATGCACAAAAGCTTCGGCAGACTTTTTCTCCCATATTTTGAATTTGTAAATTGTAAAAAAAAAATAATAAAGTAAATTGTAACTATTTGCTCTTTCCTGTGGTGATTGCTGGTGTCCATGGTACCGTGTGCAATTCTGCAACAAGGTCTTTTACTAATACAGCCTCCTTTCCCTGCCTCTGATTCCTAAACATCTTCGTCTTGAAACGGAGGGCTTGTGGATCGTTCCTCAAGACATCCTAGCACTGAAACTCTGTCCTTTATAAACCTTTTCCTGTTGTACGAAAACACAAATGTGGTGTACGTGGATTTCCTATAAACTTGGGTTTAGCACAGCTCTGCACAGAATATTAACAAAACTAACACAAAGAGATGATTGAAATCTTTCCTTGCTGCCAAGGAATGTTGCTGACGCTACCGGGCACGCACATGGTCCAGGATTCACTGGGATTTTTTTTCTCTCCCCCACTGTCAAGACTACAAAACAAATTTCACTCTTACTCTCATCCTGGTGCTTTGATGAATGGGATCACCTTCCTCTAACAACACGGCAACAGTTTACTCCTCTTTTTTTGAATGTGCTGAAGTTGTTTTGTTTTTGTTTCCCTTAAGAATGGCTTCCCTGTTAAGGAAAAGGCTTCAAAAGATACCCAACCCAAGGTAAAAACTACTATTTTAGACCTTGTTAGTCAGTTGATCCATGCAAGTCATCTTCATTTGGTTGCGAATTTAGGATCCTTTAATTTAACTGGCTTTTCCCCCCCAAGGACAGCGCTTGGGTTAAGTGTCATTCATTTTCAGTTGAGGTTTTGGAAAAGCTTGCAGTTTGTTTCAGCAAAGGGAAAATGTGCAACCTGGAAGTAGTTCATTCATCAGAAGTCTTTGTCAGTACTCTGGGCTGGGAAAAAAAAAATTGTCCTGATTTAATGGGCTTCTTTCCATTAATCCTCAGGTCATCCATTAAATCTAAACCTATTAATGCCGTCATCCTGCAGCTGTGATACCAAATGCGGTACTTATAAAATGATCAGTTCAAAGGACATTGGAGGGAATGTGGAACCAAGACCATTTAAATATATGAATGTGTCGCATTTTAATTCATTACACTCATAACACATCAGCACCCAGGTTTTGTTTGTTTTTGCCTTTTTTGCATTCTTTGCCCCCCGTTGTCAGTTTCTTTTAATTCTATGTGTACATTGTTAATGCCTAATTTTAATGATTGGTTTGTAGAACTGTGAGTGTTAAGCCAAAATAACTCTCTGTACAGGTGTCTTCTGATGGCCATTCACCCCAGTCAGTGGGCCAATCGCGTGTGGCTGCAGTAGGACCGTACATCCAATCGTCCACCATGCCACGTGGCCCAGCCAGACACGATCTTTTGAAACCCACTTACCCTGATGGCACAGCCACACTGCCATCTCAGGACAGGAGCACCGGCGTGGTTTCACCACCGGGCAAATCTGATAAAGGTACAGCATGCAGAGTCCACATTCCCCTCACTGACACTAAAATCATT
>JAQMYF010000011.1:10521948-10542084 GCA_030014195.1 Neosilurus mollespiculum | reverse complement strand
CTATTATATATATATATATATATATATATATATATATATTTGTGTGTGTGTGTGTGTGTGTGTGTGTGTCACTATATGATCATTTTTTCTATTTTTATTAAATTTTTTGTCATTGCTGAAAAAGTCATAAATGGAGATTGCAGATTTCATGAGGAGGCTGACGATCTTGTGTCTCTGCCAATTATAGGTTTGACTTTGAAAGCATGTGAGGTTAAAGCTCTGACTTTTGTGCACAGGCACAAGTTTAAAGTGATGTACAGAGCCAGTATCGGCCATCTCAGTAATGTAAATGTTCACCCGAACACGTCCCAGAATGTCACGGGAGTCGAGAGTAACTTGTCAGGCCAGGATAGGTTTTTCTATATTAATATCAGGGTTAAGCAGAAGTTCAGCTTGTCTCCAACGTTAGTATAAAAAAATCTTTGAAGTTCAAACTGACAGATAAATATTTAAGCAAATTCAAATTCTTAAAATAACTTCTGATGCATTTATTACATCATGGACTCAACATAAAGGTTAAACCTAAATATTTTCCATTTACTTTACATTGCTGGTTTATTCATTGCATCCTACATGGTTGCTTTTTTTGGCCTCCATGTTAGTGAAGGTGAATAATCTTGCCTCAGGCTACGTAGATAATACCAAAATAGGCTCGGTTTTGTTTAAAATAAATAAATAAATAATGTGTTCTATTTATTGCACTTTAATCGGATACACTTCTGATCAATTTGCGTAAATGTCCTGAAATTGCGTGTTCACTGGAATAAAGCACTTTATCTGAGTGCAAACACATGAACTCTAAGGGTTCTGAGGTGAAAGCACTTTTAATTCTCTTAAATTTAGATGAAATAATTAACATGACCCATTTTGTATTGTGTTGATGTATTATATTCCTAATGATGTGGACTGAAAGAGTTCTTTATTCGAGGAGGGAAAGGAGCTATAATCAGCTTGTGGTTTGTATAATCTTATTGAAATGAAATGGGCTTGTTTCCACACCCGCTTTCATTCTTCACAAATGTTGTCCTCAGGCTGCAGGAACAAATCCAGCTCTTCTGAGAGCACAAAGTAAACGCTGCTTCCAGTGTGTCCGTTACTCTGCTGTGGTGAACATCAGTTAAAGAATCTTCTGCTTTTCTCAGGGTAAAAGGACCAATTTGCGCAAGGTTGGATCGGAGCGCATCAGCCATAGCATGAGGGTGAAATTCAACCCCTTGGCTTTGCTTCTGGACTCTTCTCTGGAGGGGGAGTTTGATCTGGTGCAGAGAATCATTTATGAGGTTTGTTATTATTTTTCTATGCTTAATTTCATGTCATTTAGATGTCATGTGGAGCATTGGTGGATTGATTCTTTTGAAATTTTCATCACAACCTTTTATACTTTTTAATGTTTAAAGTAAATTATAATGGATTTTAAACTCAGGGTTTTGTGGGTTTTGTTCTGCAGGTTGACGACCCCAGTCAGCCCAATGATGAAGGGATCACAGCTCTACACAACGCCGTCTGTGCCGGACACACCGAGATCGTCAAATTCCTTGTGCAGTATGGAGTCAACGTTAACGCTGCCGACAGCGACGGGTGGTGAGTTAGATATACAGTGCCGCCTGAACGGTTATACACTCTTTGCAACCTTCTTTGTTTTTTACATAAATATGAAAACGCACACCAGAGTCTTAAAAGTAGATAAAGATAAACCATAATTAAACAAATGAGAACACATGGACATTTATTGTGTTCCTTATAGGATCACTGTCTGTCGTCTTGTGTCTTCGTGTCATCACACACAGTTTGTAATCCTTAGCTGCTCCCCAACCTGCCATCTTACTGCAACCAAACTTTAAGTGGATTGGTGAAGTTCAGACTCTTAAGAACTAAGACTCCGTAACTTTATAAAAAATTTCAATGCACTTTAAGCAGTGCAGGCTCATTTAAGCAGTCCTGTTTGTTGAGAACTATGATCCAATATTACGAGTCTGTGAGGGGTAAAAGTGTGTGGATCTCTTGGATTAGTGTTTCGTCTGAAGGTTTGTGGAAGTGTATCTTTGTAGGGGAGATTTCTGAGGACTTTAGAAAAATAGAGTTGCTCATCAGACTGGAAAAGGACCCTAATTAGGATTAAGCGGTTCAGAAAATGATGACATGACATCAGACTGGAAAAGGTTACAAATCCATCTCTAAAGAGTTTAAACTTCATCAGACTGCACAGATAGATGGGTCATGTTTATGCCAACATGCAGACAATTCTAAAGGGTGCACAAACTTCCGAGCATCACTGTGTCAGACGTGGGCATATCAGTATTTGAGTCTGTTCTTTTAATGACTCACTCACTCTCTCATTTGCCAAGCCGCTTAATCGTCATAGGGCCTTGGGGAGGCTGGAGCCTACCTCTGCCAACACTGGCCGAAACTAGGGTACACCCTGAACTATGCCAGACCATTTCAGGGCCAGCACACACAACCAGTTACATTCACATCCACACCTAGGGGCAATTTCGAACAGCCGGTTAACATGTCTTTTGAACTGTGGAAGGGAACCAAAGTACCCTAAAAAAAAACCCACACCAGCACAAGGAGAACATGCAAACTCAACACACAAACACCCGAGCCCGAGATTCGAACCCAGGACCGTCTTGCTCTGAGGCGGACGTGTTAAACACATTTCTTCACACACACTTCTAATTCTAAGCGTTTTATTTTGAAGTCGTTTATAAATACAGCATCGCATTCTAAATGAATTAAGAGATGATTGGTTCCTTAACTAAGTAATTTCAGTGCATCTGTGTTTTATCACTGCAATCTATTTGATATTAAAGAATCCTTATCAATGAATGTTATTGTGTTGTGCACCAGGACTCCGCTGCACTGTGCCGCCTCCTGTAATAACGTGCAGGTGTGTAAGTTCCTCGTGGAGTCTGGAGCGGCCGTGTTTGCTGCCACGTACAGCGACATGCAGACGGCTGCAGATAAGTGTGAAGAGATGGAGGAGGGCTACACCCAGTGCTCGCAGTTCCTCTATGGTGTGTATGCTCATCTCTCTACAGAACATGATTCCTTTTGTTTTTCTACTTTCATGTACTCTGGGTGAAAGTAGCCTCCCTTCACTTTCCTTTATTGTTCCTTCAGGAAAAAAAAAAAAAAGACACTGGCCCTATGTGAGCCTTTTAACATCATCCCAGCGAATCAGCCAACAGGCTGTGTTTGGCCTGTGTATGAACTCTTAAAAACCCCCTGTTGCTGATTGCCTTGAATAGTGTTGTGTGGCTCACACCGGTTTCCTCTTTACAGATCCGGGGTTATGTAAGGACACAGAATTTTATTAACAGCGTGAACATAAAACAGACTGCCGGCAGACTCTAATGCAATAAATGCTGAATTTTGCAGAAAGTGTACTGAATTGGAATCACTGACCACACCTTTAATAACGCCTGGGTTCAGATGAGAAAAGTCATTGTCGAGTTGCTTGGTATTAAGGGTTGTGTCTCTGCATTTCGGAGGCTCATCGTAATGATAATGAATGTAAAGCCGTTTCCAACCCTGTACTGTATCTGTTGCCACAGGAGTGCAGGAGAAAATGGGTATAATGAACCGGGGCGTGGTGTACGCACTGTGGGACTATATGAGTGAAGAAGATGATGAGCTGCAGTTCAGAGAGGGAGACTGCATGACTGTGGTGAGGAGAGAGGACGAGGACGAGATTGAGTGGTGGTGGGCACGCATGGGGGACAAGGAGGGCTACATTCCCAGGAACCTACTCGGGGTGAGTATCAGGATGATGATCGTTAATGTACTAGACTGTGATGGTCTAGATGGCTCAGTGTCAGCTGAGATAGGCTCCAGTCTGCTCCTTAGAGAGAGGATATTTCTGCTGCATCTCAGTAATGGAAGTTTTCTTTTTTTTCTCTCTCTACAGCTCTATCCCCGAATTAAACCTCGGCAAAGGAGCTTGGCTTAAATCTTCTGTAAGCAGTGGACATGAGTCTGTAGGACATCTTTGTGAAATGTACTAACACACATGCACACACACACAACACAGAAATTGGTCCAGGACTCAACCTGATGAAGAGACCAAAATGTGAAGGATTTTTTTTTTTTTAAGCAACAAATAAAGAAACTGAACCTCTCCCTGCAGACACTGCACTTTTCTTTTCTACAGTTTCAAGGTTTTTTGTGCTTTTTATGAGTAGATGACCATCTCTGGATCTGGTTTGTGAAATTCGCTTACAAAAAAAAAAATCACCTGAATCCTACTGTTTGATTTCTCTACAGTGTAGCAGCACAGATATTTGCCTTGTCTTTGTTACATGTCTTTTTATATACAGAGGGCTCAGTTACTGTTCCTGTTCATTTTTATATATATATATATATTTTTTTTTTCCCGGAAATGTACCATGTAACAGTGATGGAAAGAATGTAGTTAGTGAAAAAGATCTTCATATCACTTCATGTTTGAGCTCCATGTTCATATTCCAAGGTCCATGTTCTTATATACAGAAGTCTGTGGAAGCTCTTAAAGGAGAACACTTGTTAAATGTTCATCTGAATCTAAACTCTATATTAAAATCTATCTGTGTGCAGAATCACAGACTGATAGCTGTTATTATAAGTCGTTAACCCTTAATTGCTCAGTTGTATAAAATAAGTAAGTCACTGTAGATAAGGACCAAATGCAAATGTAAGATCCGATACTTGTACATTGTAACTTGGGCCTTGATGACATCATTCTGACACTGTTTTCAAATAACTTTCCATAAAATTAGTAAAACAAAAGCTATTCGCCCAAGATTTTGCACACAGATATAAATTAATCAAGAGATTTAAATTAGATTAACTTTTCACAAATGCTATTTTCTCTTTTAAACTTTCGCTAATTGGAGCTGTGAGGTGAGTGCTCTTGCCATCAGTCAGTATTACTTATGCCCTTTTTAATAAACATGAAATAAGTCAGCTTTGTTCAAGTTTAACTAAATGTGTCCTTGTGATAAGTAATTATGCTCATTTTGCAAAAAGCCTCCTTTTGTTTAATATGTAATCAGAAGCATTATATGAGTGAAGAAAACATTGTTAATTGGGTACTTGATTGATGGTGACATCACCTTTTCCATTAGTGTCATTATAAGTTTTTGGTAAATCCCCCCCCTCATCTCTTTTTTTTTTTTTTTATATTTTAGTCCTCTTTATTGTCAAAGCAGCTGTATTTATTGTGCGTAATTTCTCATATTCATGTCATGATCTGCAACCTGTCAATTACAGTTCTTTGAACACTACACTTTTTGCATTCTCCTGATTATCTGGGGGGGGGGGATTAAAATACTAATGTATAAATAAAAATGTTTTTTGTTTTGTGTTTTTGTTGATTTGTTAAAAGTCAGAGCTAAAGCATTAACTTTTAATGTTCTAATTCTTCATTACTTCTTAGTTTGTTTTTAATATCACAAACTGCAGGTTTTTTTTTATTAGTATTAACTTAGAGATAATAACAGGCTGGAGAGTGAATTACTGTTTTTAGCTGTTATAAGTAAATCCCTGTGTCTGAATTATCATAACAAATGGAAAATAGCCATCAGAGTTAGCAAAACCCCTCAGTCGGACAAAAATGTATCAGTCAGTTCAAAGTTCAGTCAAGAAACTGACAAAGCTATGCACACTTACACGCCATACGAAACCTGCATGCAAAATTTCAGAATGAACAGCTCAAGACCTCTTGAGATATAGCCCTGAGAAAATGTGTAATGTGGAGGTCATTAGGAGAAGGTCAGAGGTCAAACAGAGAAACTGACGAGCCTGTGCAATAGGATATCAATTTGGAACAGCCAATTAGCCTAATGTGCATGTCTTTGGACTGTGGGAGGAAACCAACACAAGTACCAATGCTTTGGAACAAACATTAAAAATTTCCAATACAATATCTGACCCTGTGAATAGGGAGGAAGAACCCATATTTGTAAACATATTTGCTATATTTAGTGAGCTACAATGGAAAAAAGAAAAAAAAAAAATCCTGTAATGGCGGCACTCATTTGCATAAATAATAATATCATTAATTAATATCGTTATTTATAAATAATGATATTAATAAATAAATAATATCATTATTTTTATTATTATTATGATTTAATTTTCAACTTTTTTGTTTCTCACTAAACCACACTACATCTACTAGAAAAAAATTATAGCCAAGCTAACAAAAACAGCTGTTTTATTTTAGATCTCTTTTGTTTTCCTTTTCATGTAGTTGCGACAGTGATAATAAAGCAATACAATTTCGGTGTCTTGTATTAGGGTTCGGTGTTAGCACTAACATTTTTATTTACCCCTTGTAAAATATGTACCTGGTCTATCTGAGTGGGAAAATACCAAACATAATGCATTTACTCAAAGGTAACCCCCCCTGTACATACTCCTTGAAGTTAGGACCCCCCAAGAATAGCACTTTCGTCTAAAATCTAATGCCTGAGTATGAATAAAATTTTAAATTCGATGATGATAATTAGTTTAATCATACACACTATATTAACTGAGATGTATATAAGTAATTAACATAAAAGTATTAAAAATGCTCTGTTTATGCTGAAATATTTGAAAATGGTTTAAAAGTGAGTAATAAGAGAATCATAGGTAACACATGCACTTTCCATTAGTTGTACTGATCCAGTATTGTATTCACTGCCTCATTAGTCATCCAGGGTAACCTGTGCACAGGAAGTGATATTGCTCAAATATAGTTTAAGATTTACAGCATAAGTTTTGATTGACAGCTTCTTATGAGGCGGAAGAGACGTGCCTCAAGCATAGTGGACGTCAGGGTAAAGGCATCTAAGCTTGGCGTCTTCATCAAAAACACTGGTTAGGTACTTATCTGTGGTAGCAGTAGATGTGAATGGGCCTCCCAAACTCTTCAGTGCATCCAGATCCTTGTTTCTGCGACGATCAACTGCAATATTTGCAATCTCCTTGTTTCTTTAGCGCCTTCTGCTTTTTGTTCCAATCTAGCATTTCTTGAATCCTTCCTCATTTCCTCATTTGAAGAAATTGTCAGTTTGGTGGGTTTTTCACGTCTGAATAAGGTTGAAAAAGTCGCCATAAAGTTTCAAAATTAGTTTGTTGAAGTGCCTTGTGTGGATAGTGTAAAAGCTGCAGAATAGCCAGTGCTCCTGAAACAGTTCTGCTACTAACTGAGCTGCTGCCCTTAATCGCTGTGCTTGACCAGCTTGCTTTTGGGCCTCAGGAGATACATTATATTCTGAATTACATCTTTGCACATAGGTAGCATGCCATTTGGAAAGTCAGGTTTCTGAAAATAATCTACAGCACCCAGGGTCTTTTTGGCTTCTGATCTTGTGAATGATGTACGAGCAGCCATTATTCACCTGCAAACATAAGCTAAAACATGCATTTAAATGACTTTTTTCACTTTCCACCAATACCAGTCTTGCAAAAGAAGAAGCATCTGATACAACATGATATTGCTGGCTATATTTATTAAGATCAGGTTAATAATTATATGTCAAAAAGTACAGAAATCTCACTCAAAACAACAAAATAGTGATTCTTTCAACATGCGTAAAAATTACTCATCTTTAGAGGGTATATACAGAGGGGTTAACATTGGTTATTTGACTAAACCTTGACATTTCCTTATTCAGTTTAACCCTCTACATATTTTTAGATGCTATGAAACATCGACTGTTGCAAAATAACACCACCCCCAACTTGCATTCTGAGGATCAGATAACATCTTTCTCATCTTCTGGAACTATAGGAAACAAACAAATAAGCAAATCCTTTCATTGTTTGTTGGATTTTGAGCTATCAGTGCAGTCCTGTGTAAGAAAATTGGGAAAATTTGTGTTTGATACTTAATAATAATAATATTTTTTATCTATTCGGGTATAATCCATTTTGAAAGGCAATTTATCCTAACACTGTGTCCTGAGAAAATAACAATTTTTGCACATTACTAAAAGAATTAAATTTTACTTCCGTTACCAATACGCTTAGCTAGCAGTGTTGCTACGAAAGCTGGAGCCAATCTCAGCTGAATTTGGGCAAGAGGTTGGGTACACCCTTCAGTTCAATTCAGTTCACTTTTATTTGTGTTAGACTTTTTACAGTTGTCACAAAGCAGCTTTACATAGTAAAACAAATGTAAAAAAAGAATATAAACATTACAATATCTCCATCACATATATATCATTGTGCTGCAAACAAATGATCATTCCTGCAGGTGAGAACGCACAGAAGGGGTTCTGAAATCAGTCTCATACTCACTAAAGGGTCCAATACAAGAGGGACAGGAAGAAAACAATTCAAGAAAAATGGTGCATAAAACACGCTCAGGGTAAACATATCAACACTTAGTAGTAACATTTCTGGCTCTCTGTTTGTGGCCTGGTTGGTGTCAGGAGAGGCTTTACAAATCAGAATACATGTTAATGCATGCACAAGCACAGGCAACACAAATAAACACACATTTATTCCAAGAAAAATATTGCTTTGGATAAGCTGGCACCCAATTGCTACCCCCATCACAAGGATGCATAGGGAAATAGAGCAGCGTGCAGAAAAAATAAAAGCAAGTGAAGGACATTTATAAGTAAGAATGCTTTCTAATGCCACCAGTGGGTGAAGCATGTGTCCGCAGAGCCTAGTTCCAAATAACACCAAGCAGGTTACGGTTAGGACTGGGCTTGGCTCAGGGTCTTCTTTAAAAATGTATGTTACAATGACTGGAATCAGAATCAGCTCCAGCAGGTCACTGTATAGGAGGGAGATGGCGATTAATGAGATTTGACCCCCAGGCTTATGATGATGATACAGAACTCTGAGAGCCCAAAGCAGAGCTGGAAATCCTACACATACACCAGTGATGCTGAAGATGGAGAGACGAATCCTCTCATGGTGAAAATTTCCATCAATCTCCATGGCTGTGCTCTCTTCTGCTTCTGTATGTGCTGAAATAAAGTATGGTATGCATGAGGAATTAATCAATTTGTAACATCAACTTTATAGAGCAATCAAATCATGCTGTTATAAAATAATCAATACTGACAATTCCTTACTTTCCATAATAATGTATAGAAGTTTTATTCCAGTTATACAACACAACTTTATGAATGACTGTCATTTTAAAGTTGTTAAAGAATGGCAAGTCATATTTGGTAGCTTTATGTTTCCATTTAATTCTGTTTAAAAAAAAAAAAGCTGTAAGACTGCATCCCTTTATCATTTATACTATAGTAGATATATTCCCTCAACAGCATGCCTTCTGTCTCTGTTTTTAGGTTATATATATATATATATATATATATATATATATGTATATAGGTATATAGGTATGTGTGTATGTATATAAAATAAATTACGTCAATGCATTTTTAGCACCATTTAATCAGTAAATCACTTTATATATTGTATTCAAACAATCATCAATCTAAAATTATAATATATATATATATTATTTGAAATAACTTACAGTTTTCTGCAGAACTCTGGTACCCTTGACTGAATTCAAATTACCAGTGCTACATGGAGTGTTTAGATAGAAAACTGATCTGTGAGCGAAAGCCTGTAGAAGATAAATGAAGAAAAAATGAAAAGAGGAAATGAGAATGAGGGGATTATGTGTCATCATTTATACTACAGCGCCGCTGCTCTCTAGAATATGATTGGTCAGAAAGTGTTGAGGAACTTGTATAAGAGCACAAATTTTATTCCATTACTATGTATTTATTTTAAAAGTTACATAATTCACAATGGGGGGAGGGGGGCATTGTGATGGCCTGGCGAGCTGTAGAGCTGTGAACATGTTGTTGTATATATGTAACATAGAGGTAAAGGGTCTTGCAGGGTATTGGGAGATTACTTAAGTGAAAAAAATCTCCTGTGTTATCAAAGGCCAGCCATGTCTCTCACTGTCTATGGTGAGAGGCATGTAAAACAACCATTGCTAATTTTCATCAAGAGTAGGATGCATTGCCGTGTTTCTGCCCTGCGATGGCCTGGCGAGCTGTCCACGGTGTAGTCTACCCTCATCCAGAGTCGGCTGAGATGGGTGCCAGCCTCCCCATGACCCCAATTAGGATTAAACAGTTCCGAAAATGAATGAATGAATGAACAACAACGACAACAACAACAACAACAACAACAACAATAATAATAATAATAATAATAATAATAATAATTAATCTGCAGTGGCTACTTTTTTTTATCCCACACAAACCCACATCTACTAGAAAATGAATAAATAAATAAATAAATAAAATGATCGTCTAGCCATACTGAAGCTATTTTTAAGAACAATCAACAAAAGAATTTTTTTTTTACAGCTCGCCAGGCCAATGCAGGGCTATTATTATTGTTGTTGTTATTATTATTTCATCCTCAGCTATTATGTTTCTCACTAAACACCACTACATCTACTAGAAAAATAAATAAAGAAATATAGCTTAGCCTTATAGAGGCTATTTTTGTACTTTGATTTTATTTCAGATCTCTTTTCTTTTCCTTTTTATGTAGTTTAAAAGTAGACACTTTTGGTGTCTTGTGTTCTGGGGATCAGTGTAACGGCTTTGAGTAATTGTGACATGTTTTATTCAGTGCCTAACAACAATATTATCGTGAATCTTTTCTGAAAAGCAATCCATCCTAATATTGTGTCCAGAGGAAATAATAAATTTATCACATTATTACAGTCATTTAATTACACTTTAGCAAGATTCTTTTGAAAGCATTTTATTGATTGTGTGACAAAACAGCAGGATTTCATACATGCCCTGCATACATAACACTTTTCTAATCCTCTTCTAATTATACATTTTACATGAACTTTTATTCCCTAATGAACAAATGTATTTTTGTTATTAATTCCACTTCTTTTCTTAAAGCAACAAACAGGAGCAGTTGGTTTAAATGTCTTTGTGGAGCTAAGATTAATGTAAAAATACATAGTTCATGTCCAAATCAAAAAAGGTTTACTGAGGAACCAACTAACTAGAAGTCATTAGCCAGAATGAGCAAAAGAAGTGGCATTAAATGTACAGTAATATTATTAAATATGATATTGTTGCTATTTATTATATAACCAATAAACATGAACAGTTTAAAAAATAACATTTATTTTCTACTGTTAATACGATTATACAGTAACTATATACTCCACAGGAATGGTGCAGTCTGGTACGCTATCTAGGGATAATGAACATTGTTATTCATTCAAAATATTTTCTTGCTTCTGATTGGTGAAAAGCCATCAAATAATCATTGGTATTCTTCTATGAATGGTCTTATCCATCATAGACATTGCTGAATAAATTGAAAGTATTTTGAATGAATAATAAAACAATTAGGCATGGTGGCGCAGTGGGTCCTGGGTTCGAGTCCCAGGCCTGGCGAGGGCACTTCTGTATGGAGTCTGTGATTGCAAGGGTTTCCTCCGAGTACTCCGGTTTCCCTCCCCAAAATCCAAAAACATGCACAGTAGGCTAATTGACTGTCCCAAATTGCCCCTAGGTGTGAGAGTGAGTATGAATGGTTGTATGTGTGTTGGGCCTGCAATGGCCTGGCAAGCTGTTCAAGGTATACCCCGCTTTCACCCATGAGTACGCTAAGATAGGCGCGAGTGCCCTAATTAGGACTAAACAGCTTAGAAAATGAATGAATGAATGAATTAAACAATTATAGAATCCAGCCTCTGCAAATAAATCTGCCTTGATCTGAGTAATTCTACATATCATGCTTCACCTTATTCAATAATTGCTTATCATTCACCCTGCAAACTCAGAAGAATGCATGAATCAATTATAAAGAAATCTCATGTTAGTTATATATTCCCATGTGGTACATATACTAAAACAATTCATCTCCTCAGGCTCGGTGGATAACAGTGAATAGTACTCACAATATTCGGTGTAATTCTTTTATATAATTCATTTAATCAGTAATAAGTAAAAAAGGGATCATGTATATCCATCCATCCATCTATCCATTAGCTATACTGCTTAGCTGGCGGTGTTGCTGGCGAAGCTGAAGAGAATCTCAGATGACTTTGAGTCAAAGGCAGATTACACCCTGAACAGGTTACCAGTCTATTACAGGGCTAACACAGACACAAACAACCCTTCACAGCTGTATGTAATTTATATTGGCCAGCTAACCCAATGTGCATTTCTTTGAACTATAGGTGGAAACCCATGAATCTCCATGCAAAAAGGCCCTTGGTCAAAGGTGTGAACCACTGAGCATCATGTCCCCATCACGTACATATAATTGCGCTGCAAAAAAATTCTCCCTTAATACGAGAACACACAGAAGGGGCTCTGAAATCAGTCTCATACATACTAAAGAATCTAAAATATCAGGGAGAGGAAGTAAACAATTCAAGAAAAATGGTGCATATAGCATGATCAGGTTAAACATAGTTACACTTAGTAGTAACATTCCTGGCTTTCCGTTTGTGGCCTGGTTGGTGTCAGGAGAGGGTTTACAAATCAGAATACATGTTACTGCATGCACTAATACAGGCAAAACAAATAAACACACATTTATTCCAAAAATAATATTTTTTTGGAAAAACTGGCACCCAACAAGTATCCCCAGTGCAAGGATGCATAGGGTAAACGAGTAGGGTGCAGAAAAAATAAAAGCAAGTAAAGGATATTTATGAGTAAGAATGCTTTCTAATGCCACCAGTGGGTGAAGCATGTGTCCATAAAGCCTACTTCCAAAAAACAGTGAGCAGGTTACGGATAGGACTGGGCTTTGCTCACAATTTGGATGACAGTCTTCTTTAAAAATGTATGTCACAAAGACTGGATTCAGATTCAGCTCCAGCAGGTCACTGCATAGGAGGAATATGACAATGAACGAAATTTGACGAGCTTTCTTTTGATGATGATACAGGACTCTGAGAGCCCAAAACAGAGCTGGAAATCCCACACACACACTAACGATGCTGAAGATGGACAGACGGACCATTTTATTAAACGGTGGAGAATACCATGACCTAAGGCATATCCTGCCACACTCCATGGCTGTGCTCTCTTCTGCTTCTTTATGTGCTGTAATAAAGTGTAGTATGTGTGAGAAATTAATCAGTTTGTAACATCAACTTTATAGATTAATCAAATCAAAATGCTGTTATAAATAACTATAAAAACTGAGATGGTGAAGTGGACTGACAAGTTCCTTACTTTCCATAATAATGTATAGAAGTTTTATTCTATTTATACAACAGAAATTTGTGAATGACTGTCATTAAAATTTCTTAGAGTGGCATGTCATATTTAGTACTTTATATTTCCATTTAATACCTCTAAAACACTGTAAGACTTCATCCTATTATCATTTATATTACAGCAGCTACATACAAATATTCTATCAGCAGCATGCTTTCTGTCTCTGTTTTTAAGATAATAACCAGTAATTGCAGCTTGTCATGTTTCCTGAACTTAAATGTTAGCACTTTTTTTTTTTTTTTTAAATCAAGTTATCAGTAGTTGTAAATTATGCTGTAGATTATACTACATGCAGGTCTCCATGAATGAGCTATAAGACAATGTAATAAAAATAGAGCGAGAACTACTGTAAGAGCTGCTGGTATTGAAAATTAATGAAAGATCTTTACTAGTCAAATATAAGAATTGAAATGTATTATGTGACAATAATTTCATAATAAAATACAATACTGTGTAAAATTCTATAGCAAAAACTTTGCAATAGATTTTTATCTTATAACTTGTCAATAAAGTAGTAGGTACAAAAATATTTTAAATTTCAAAATATTAGTTTTCCAGCACAAAATTAAATATTACAGGGAAAAAATGAACTATATAAAACATACAATATAGTACAGTATATATAGTAGCATAAAGAAATATTATAAAGTAGTAGGTACAAAAATATTTTAAATTTCAAAATATTAGTTTTCCAGCACAAAATTAAATATTACAGGGAAAAAATGAACTATATAAAACATACAATATAGTACAGTATATATAGTAGCATAAAGAAATATTATAAAGTAGTATATATAAAATAAATAACTACAATGCAATTTCATCAATGCTGTTTGTAGCCTATTTCTAAAAATAATAAACCTCTTTAAATTTAATACAAACAATCATTAACGTTAAAATGTATATTATTATTTGAAATTTATATATATAAAACTCACAGTTTTGTGCAGGACTCTGGTAACCTTGATTGAATTTAAATCATGAAGTATGTAGATATTGATTTAAACAGAAAACTGATCTGTGAGCGAAAGCCTGTAGAAGACTGCAGAGAAAATTGAAAGAGGAAACAAAAAGGAGGGGATTGTGTGTCATTTGTACTACAGCACTGCCTTTCTCTAGAATATGATTGATCAGAAAGTGTTGAGGAACTTCTATAAGAGCAGATAATACTGCTGAATGTAACAATAATAGTAATGCACTAATTTTATTCCGTTACTGTGTATTCACTTGAAAAATAAACAGGTGAAATTAAGATTAAAACACATGCTGTGTATATATAGCATCAGGGTCTCTCTGTTTTTTGTTACTCAAGTAAAAAAAAGTCTTCTAATAATTTAAAGAAAAATTACATACAGTAGTACATCTTTTACTTTATCATAGATTTATTTATTTCAATACTGCTAGACATACTGTACGCAGCATTGTCTATTTCTGGCTATTTCTACATATTAAGTATTACCTATCACAAGAACAGGTAACAACAAAGAAAACACTGCCACACCGTGTATGCCTTGGTGGTCTTTAAAACAAATTCATAATCACCAGATCTTTAAATGGCTCTTTTGCATAAAAAATTAATAAAATGATAAACCAACCAATCTACCCTTCACCCTTCAAAGTGGGTCTATGTTCTCTTGCAACAATTAGCAATTAGTTTCTTAGCAAGCATGTCCTTTCTTTTTGCAGAAAATGGTATTTTATTAAAATGTTATATTTTTAAGATGTGCAAATGTGGTCTTTATGGAAGAGTGGCAAGAAAGAAAGCCATAAGAAGTCCCGTTTACAGTTGTACACAAGCCATGTTAGGGACACAGAAAACATGTAGAAAATGGTGCTCTGGTCAGATGAGACCATAAAACATGTGGAGAATGGTGCTCTGGTCAGACGAGACCAAAATTGCACTTTTTGGCCTAAATGCAAAATGTTATCTGTGATGGAAAACTAACACCATCCCCATTGTGAAACATGGTGGGGGCAGCATCATGCTGTGGAGATACTTTTCTTCAGCAGGGACAGAGATAGAGCCAAATTCAGGGCAATATTGAAAGGAAACCTGTTAGAGTCTGCAAAAGATTTGAGACTGGGGCTAAGGTTCACTTTCCAGCAGGACAATGACCCTAATCATACCACCTGACCTGCAGTGGAATAGTTTAGATCAAAGCGTATTCATACATTAGAATGACCCAGTCAAAGTCAACATAAATCCAAATGAGAATCTGGTTCAAGAAAATTGCTGGTTACAGATGCTCACCATCCATTCTGACTGAGCTTGAGCTATTTTGCAAAGAAGAATGGGCAAAGATTCCAGTCTCTAGATGTGCAAAGCTGGTGGAGACATACCAAAAAAGCAGCTATAATTGCAGCAAAAGGTGGTTTTACAAAGTATTGACTCGGGGGGCTGAATACAAATGCACGCCACACATGTCAGATTATTAATTGTAAAAAATTTTGAAAACCATGTATCATTTTCCTTCCACTTCACAACTATGCACCACTTTGTGTTGTGAACATTTACATTTGGTTGTAACGTGACAAAATGTGAAAAAGCTCAAGGGGAATTAATACTTTTGGAAGCCACTGTATATGTCCAAAGTTATATTATTTGAAACGTGTAGTGATATACTAAACATAAGCAGCCTTTTTTTTTTATTTTTTGTATCTTGATATACTGTATTAGTCTCGGCCCTGTGATGGTCTGGTGAGCTGTTCATGGTGTACTCCTTCACCTAGTAGACGTAAATGGTTAAGCAAATGAGTGTTAGGTGCCTTGAGGAAGGTAAACTTGCTGCTCACCCCCCCAGGTACCACACACATTTCCTGCTGGTATAGGAATCAACCCAGCAAGCTTTCAGTCTCAAACCTGCTTCTCTAATTATTAGGCCACAGCTACTCCTGAATCCTGACCCTAAATACTGCTCATCCAATCACATTACAAGTAAATTAATGAAAATTTAATATTCACATATATACATTGTATACCCATATAGTTAGTTGTGCATGCATTTACATGTACACAATAATAATGATGTATGTGTTTTTATGTCACTACTGAGGAATAGATTGAGAGCTAAATTACAATAAATAAACACTCTTATTAATGACAAATTAGTCTTTAAATAGATGAGGGGTTTTTCTATACAGTTGTTATGCCCTGCAATTTTACCAAATAAAATAAAAGTATTTTGTTTTTATTTTGTGTTCTCTGTATGCAACCTCCATTTTTTTCACCAGTCACATACCTGTTTAAAAAAGGAACTGCAGTATTTGTGGTTATTTTCAAGATGGTAGCTCTTAGGCAGGATCCACACAGGAAGCAATGAATGATAAGCTATTTCAAGTGACATGCAAATCACTTTGTGGCCAGCTATGGTTGCCTAAGTAACCCTCTCACGTTTTCCACTTCCAAATGATTCTCGGTGAAACCGTGAGCATTAAACAGCTAGTTCCGTACACTGAGTATAGATCCATGAGCAGTATCTTGCTAGATCACTACTAAACAGTTTATATTTATATATTTTAGCTTATATTATTTAACATATCAGCTTATCATAATAGTAACTTATAATAATTAGCTTATCATAAAATTAGCTTATTATTATTCTTATTATTATTATTGCATGGCATGTGTAGTAAGGGGACTCTGTTGTGCATCATGATTTGAGAAGAGTTAAACTGCTAAACTAAAGAGCTAAAGTGCATAATAAATATACACCCACAGTAAATGCCAAACCATTTAGAAATATGAACCCAAGCATTGCACTTCCGATTATTATCCTTGTAAAAAGTCAATAATGAGCTACTCTTTCATGTGGATGTAGGCCAAAGCATTAAACTCATGTTCATTGTTTTCCTATAAGAAATGTTTTGGGGAACTCAGTGCTTGGCAGCATCTGTCAATCAACGGTATCCAAACGTTCAGCTCAGTTGAATTTTGTGTCATTGACAAAATTATCGTTTAATTGAGAAAATATTATTATTTTATATACTTATTGCTGATGTTTATTTACTTTGCATGGTAGCGCATCGCTCATCACTTCCTGTGTGGACGTAGCTTTACTACAGTTTTGTGGCCTGTACTGAAATAATAGTTGGAGGAGTGTGTTGTGATCAAAACACTTATAAAATGGTGGACATGTGCATGAGCGTATGATGATAAGAGTATGTAATGTCGGAAGACCAGAGTATGGGCTTGTGTTTCAGTATAAACTGAGTGTAATGTTGTGCCTTTCTGATCCTCCGGGATTGGAAAAGATGATAAAAGTGTGAATGATAACCTTATACCTTGATGGTTTAGTTGAAATAAAATGTATTATTGTAATAATTAATACTCCCGTATATCATGATAAAAGCACACATATCTAACCGAGTGCTGTCTCAGAGAAGTTACTGGGAATTCCCAGGGCTAAGATAACAGGGATGAAGCACGGGGAGTTAACTTTTTCCTAGTATACAGTGCCTTGTAAAAATATTCACCCCCATTGGCTTTTTACCTATTTTGTTACATTACAACCTGTAATTTAAATGTTTTTAAACTGAATTTTATGTGATGGATCTGCACAAAATAGTTCAAGTTGGTGAAGTGAAATGAGAAAAAAATATATATATAAAATTGTTTTTAATAAAAATCTGAAAATTGGCATATGTATTCACCCCCTTTGTTATGAAGCCCCTCAAAGGTTCTGGTGCAACCAATTACCTTCAGAAGTCACATAATTAGTGAAATGAAGTCCACCTGTGTGCAATCTAAGTATCACATGAGCTGTCAGTATAAACACACCTTTTTTGAAAGACCCCAGAGGCTGCAACACCTCTAAGCAAGAGGCATCACACCACGAAGACCAAGGAGCTCTACAAACAAGTCAGGGACAAAGTTGTTGAAAATAAGTCAGGGTTGGGTCCTAAAAAAACTATCCAATCTTAGATGATCCCCCGGAGCACCATCAAATCCATCATCTTCAAATGGAAAGAACATGGTACCTCAACAAACCTGCCAAGAGCGGGCCGGCCACCAAAACTCACAGACCAGGCAAGAACGGAATTAATCAGAGAGGCAGCACGGAGACCAAAGGTAACCCTGAAAGAGCTGCAGAGTTCCACAGCAGTACTGGTTCCAATAAGCCGTACACTCCACAGAGCTGGGCTTTATGGAAGAGTGGCCAGAAAAAGCCATTACTTAGTGTTAAAAATAAGAAGACATGTTTGCCAAAAAGGCATGTGGGTGACTCTCTAAATGTATGGAGGAAGGTGCTCTGGTCAGATGAGACTAAAATTGAATTTTTCGGCCACCATGAAAAATGCTATGTCCGGCGCAAACCCAACACATCCCATCACCCCAAGAACACCATCCCCACAGTGAAACATGGTGGTGGCAGCATCATGCTGTGGGGATGTTTTGCAGTTTTCCTTCCAGTTTTTCTTCCGGCTTTTCAGTGTTTATTATTGGTAATTTTATGATTATATTGTAATTATGTGTTTATTATTAATGGTAATATTATAACCATATTATTATTATTGTTGTGTTTTTTCCCCTTCTTTTTAGGCATTATGTTTAATTAGTTAATAGATTTATTTCATCATTGTTCCTTTTAAGTTCTGTCTCTTGTTTACTACTTTTTATCTTTTTATAAATTTTTTACATGTTGGACAATAAACATAATTGTATTTAACTTCCAAAAACTAAGAGAGACGACTGGAAGAAAAAAAAAAAAAAAAAAAGTCTGGTGTAAGCATGGCCTTTGTCCCCCAACCCTGAAGAATAATGAATACCAGAGGTTGTTTTTGAGGATAAGGTTGCTTATGGTACCTAGATTTATGATTTATGTAGCTCTGATTATTTGCTCCTAAAACTACCAGATCTGCAACGCTTTCTAATAAATAAAATGAGTATTCTAACTTTCACCAAGTTTTAAGTATAATTACAGAACATTTTGGCATAAATGATATTAAATACATTATAAATCTTACTTACTTATGAAATGTTTTTTCAATTCCCAGTTCCTTTTCTATATGTACACTTAATTACTGCGCTAGACATCATAATAAAATGTAAGAACAAGTTGTAAGACATTAAAAATACCAAAGGAAATTAACAAGTTTAAGTGAATGGGATATGGTTGTTTAGACCTGCGGTTGACCACAGCAGGCAATGTTTTGGGGTTCGCAAGATGTCCGCTTAAGCACATCTGGTTACTTCAGCTTTAGCAACCCAGTGCAACATTCAGTGTTGGTAGTGTATAAAGGGGGCTGAGGTCACCAGTGGGTTTATTTTGACCTTGGGAAGAGCAATAAAAGTGTCAGAGTCAAGCCACAGCGTCGAAGGCTGCTGATGAGTATTGGGGTCACGTATTTTGTTCTGTCCTGAGGAGTTTGTAGTATTTTTGTTACCACCAGTAATAGAGGAAGAAAAGAAAAATACTGTAAAAACTGTCGCCAGAAAAGAGATAAAGAGATGACTGAGGAATAAATGATCAAAACTGAGAAGCTAGCAGATTTCTTATTCAAAGTCAGGATATACAAAAAGATATAAGTTAAGGTGAATAAAAATGATAAAACTTGCAAGTTGTTTCATAGTGTAAATAAGCGCATATGTATTTATCTTTAATGGGGGGCACAGGACATTATGGCAGTTGTTATTATGTAGTGCCTCTCTGATCTGGCACTATCAGTAAACATATTTTTTTAATTGAGCAAGTTATGTACGTCTCTGATCCAAGAGGGTCAGAGAAGATTTTTTTTAGAAGAATTAATAAATGATGAATTATGAGAAAATTTACTGTAGGATCACTTCTACAACGTGTAGATTCTAATAATTTAGAGTTGAAGTTGCTGTGGAGTTCATATGTAAAAGAGAGGATTTGGCAACCATAGAAATTTCAGGTATAAAAGAAAAAAAATAAATAAAATT
>JAQMYF010000011.1:10510557-10521848 GCA_030014195.1 Neosilurus mollespiculum | reverse complement strand
GCCCGAGGTGGGAATCGAACCCAGGACCTTCTTGCTGTGAGGCGGATGTGCTAACCACTACGCCACCGTGCCGCCCTTAAGAACTAAGAACTAATATAATATAGATAATATTCCATTGTAATATTTTGCTGACAACCGATTAGTCTTTGATTGACATTTACATTTATGGCATTTGGCAGAAGCTTGCATCTAGAGCGTCTAATATGAGAGCTTTAAAGTCACTATGAAGAATATGTTCTGGTAATGGTGTAAAGTGTCAATGGCGGAAGCGTCATCGCCTTTTGCCTTATTTATTTTGGTCCCAAATGCTGAGCCAGAAATGGGGACAAGAACGCAGACGGGAAAAACGGAACCAAGGATGTCAGGAGAGAGAGACAGCCTTGCCAAAAAATAGCAGGTAACAGCGGGAGTACCCACGCTCTCAACAGAAACCTTTTATCCTTTTCATCTTTTATATTCTTTTCTTTTTCTTCTTTCTTTTCACATTAACCAAAACATAAAGGCAGCACCTGGTCACTTAAAAACACAGGGAAAGAAATAGAATGTTACCAGCTCTGAGATGTGTGGCTTCACACATACAAAGACCCAGCACCTTCTAAACGGTGCTGGCTGCTTAAATAGGCCTTGTGCCTAACGGTTAATTGCCAGCAGATGCGGCTCCTCTGCCACTACTGTGTTAGTGTGGGTGTTAGTGGTGTGCCGCCCTCTGCTGGTTGGTGTGGGAACAGCAGGCCTGGAGTCCGGCTGTCTCCTCACAACCGGTTCACTAATACTCAAGTTGAGGTATTGAACTGGTTCACTGACACCCAGGGAGATCGATTCAGATCAGCTCAAAACCAGTTATGATGCTGTAGTGTGGACAGGTCCTCAGTCAATGCTGCACAACTGATAAGTGCAGACTGACCTAAAGAATGACCTAAAACATACAGCAAACTCAACCCATGAACTTCTCGAGGCAAAAAAAGGGATATTCTTCAATGGCCAAGTCAGTCACCTGATATTACCCCAAATGAGCATGCATTTCACTTACAAAACTGATGGAAGAAAGGCCCACTAACAAGCAGTAAATGAGGGTGACTACCAATAAAGCCTGGCAATTCATTCCAAAAAGGAAACTCAGCATTTCATGTCGTCCATGGGTTCTAGGATTCACTCAGTCACTTAAACCTCTGACAATGTCAATAACGACAACCGAAAGATAACATTAATAGCAAGTGACAGTAAGGATAAATACTTAACTACTAAACTAAATAATAATAAGACTGACAAAAAATAATGCAAGACAAGGACGTGGCTTGTTAGAGCAGCAGAGTAAAGCCTATGGAGTACAAAGGTAATAAAAATGTAAACCTGCAGTACAAAAGTTTGATGCAGGTGCAATTTAAAGTAATTATTTAATAACTTTAATTTAAAGTGCAGATACAGGATGGATAAAATTTCAAAAGTATAAAGATATAAAATGAAGGTGCTGGTACAATGTTAAGTCCTCGAAAATGAGTCATCAATGATTAATTTTGGGTATTATATGGGGAAATGTTGCATATTGTGAATAGACAAAACACATTAGCTGATACCATCTGAGCACAAGTGTCTTGTACTGATAACGTAGCATGGGTTACACCTTTTCAGACATTTTTGTGAGCGTTTTGAGCAAGACTGTACTTTACTTTTACCATTTCTCAAATTTAGAATAATAATAAATTAGGAAGGTATTTTCTGTGCCTGTGAAGCTTTAAATTAAGTCTGGGATGAGATGAATAGGATCATATGGTTATTAGATACCATTTAAGAAATGTATTTTTAAAAACATTTTTAGAAAATGGTTTAAAATGCTTAATTTAAACGTTTTCAGTACTAATCGTTCAGTAGGGATCAGCCCTATGTTTCCAAGTACCTATGATCCCCGGTCCTTATTAAATTAATGGATCTTCAAAGTAACAATTTATGGAATATTTGCGATTTTACATTTTCAGTGTTCATAGGGTTAGGGTTAGGGAACATAGGTACTGTGGAACATAGGTACTACTCGGGAACACAGACATGGACCCATTCAGTATTATCGTTGATCTGTTAATCAGCCTTGATTTGTTTTGGTCTCCGCCCACATGTATATATGGAGCATGCAGTCGTTTTCTCAGTCTGCTGAACAATTTCAAGAAAACTTGATTGCACTGTAGTAATTTTTTCTCCTCTTTTATGTAAACTGTAAAGATTTTGCACTGTCATATGGCTGTAATGATTATTTAATATGATTCTGAATTGAAAGAGAAGGTGTGTGTGTGTGTATAAAATTTTAGTGAGTTAGAGAAAAGTTTTAATAAGTGAGAGACTGATACCACCTAAATGTACCACTGAACGACACAGGAAATCATTCCTACCTGTGGTCATTAAACTGTACAACTCCTCTATATTGCAACAACATCCACTGTTATACACTTGCATTTTGCACTACATTTATATTCTACTGTTTATCATATTGATAATACTGTACATATTACACACTGACAGGATTCACTCTGGATCTGTTTATATAGATATTAGTAACTTCTTAGACTTATATATATATATATATGTATGCACTGTATATATATTTATTTATTTATATATAATTTGTAATTTTCTTACAGAGACTTTTATCCTTATCCTTTTCTTTACTTGGTATGGAGTAACTGTGTGCGCACAATTTCCTCTGGGATCAATAAAGTATTCTGATTCTGATTTAAAATCTTATCTCCAGCCAAAAATTTTTTTGATCTTGTCTTGGGAATTATATATTATGTAAGAACAGAATGTGTAAAATTATTAATATTGTTTTAAGAATATCTTTCTTGATTATTGTTTGTATCCTCCTAAGTCAAGTTAAATAATCTGCAAGTGCAGTAAGATAATTACACTTAATAAGATTTCTTAAATAAGCAAAATATTCTTCAAACAGTATTCTTACTAAGTGTTATTAAGTATTATTACTGCCATTACTTTGGTTATTGTTACTGTTGTTATTACTACTACAATTATTATTATTACTACTATTATTATTGTGTTTTCTTTTCTCCTCTTGGGTCATTTTATTTTTCCAAGTGATTTATTTTGTCATAGTGTTTATATCTTTAAGTACTGTTTCCTAACTACAATTTTCACATATTCCAAATAAACATTCATTTATTCATTTATTCATACAGAAAACCATGAAATGTCACATTTTTAAATTTTTAAATGACATCAAAACAGGCAAAAGAATAACGGCCAGTAATTTTAACTGTTTTTCTAGTTTTTTAGCATAGGAACTGTAATTCGCAGTGATCAGAAAGTTGGGAATTCGATTTTTCCATTTCAATTATTATTTATTATCCCTCTAGGTGTACAACTGGCCATTTTTGACTACTTTTATATTTCACCTTAAAAAACTGTTTACCTTGCCTGGTTGGTGTCATTTTTTTCAGCACAACCTAACCTGTGTGATCTTACAGTTACTTTTTCATTTTGACATACTATATTAACACATTGGATCTAAAACCACACAAAAAACACAAAACTAAAAAACAAAGTTTTGCGATGATTCGTCATGTCAGCGAGACAACCTGAACTCCAATAGCATGATGGCGACGAGGGCTCTCCTGAAATGATATTTGCCCTTTCTGCTCCAATCAAGTTGCTTACGAGGAAGTAGGCAAACAGGATCCTCCAAGACTCATTGATGGCTGCATATATGATGACTACTGCTTGCATGGCTACCGTGTTTTCTATTTCACCAGCAGCTACGTAAACATAGCTCTAAATTTGATCCCCTTCACTTAGTTTGCTGGTGAAGGTACATTTCATCCATCATCAATGAGCCGAGAAGTTCCTTTCCATCTTTCCTCTTCTCAGTGACATGACTTTTCAGAGCAATGAAAGATGCAGCGGTAAATCCAGGATGTGCCGAGATACTGCTGTGCCATTTGCAAATAGTTTGAGAATTTGGCAAAGCAAAAATTAATTTGTCTATGAAAGAGTCATATGCCTTTGGAAAGTAGAAGTGCAGTGTATTTGCAAATTGCTTTAGTTCTTCAGAATATGTGGCAGATTGATTCCTCTTTCGAATTCTATTCAGAAGTTCTCTGGACAAATTGTCTGTAGAAACAAGAAAAGCAGCTCGTTCATTTAGGGTACGTTGTACACATACTTCATTCAAAATTTCATATAACATACTTTAAGTTTGGAAACCATTACAAAACAACGGTTTACTTTCCGAAAAAACTGGATACCAGAATTCTTGGACAGTCTGTTAGTTCAATCAACTGCAGAATGTGCCATAATTACAGTGAATGTGAACCATAAAAAAACAAGGGAAAGAATCTCTCTTTTTTTTTTTGCTTCAAACCATTACGGTTGTGGGGAGGCTGGAGAATATCTCTGCTGACTCTGGGCGAAGGTGGGGTACATGATGAACAACTTTTCAGTTCATCCCGGGGCTAGTAAAGAAAGACAGCCTGTGGAAAATAAGGATAAATAACAATAATTCCAAGATAAGTGAGACAAAAAATGAACACTACTTAAGTTAGCCGGTGAATGATACTGCTGGCACTGTTCAAACACTTGCTGTCAATCACTCCAGTCCAGGGATGTCAATCAAACCAGACACACCCCAAATATGCCAATCTTTGAAGAGTAAGGGCATTGTTGTCTTGTAAGTGGCATTAGAGATGTGAGTCCCCAAAATATATTTTTCCAAAAAAAAACATCATTGGCATACTCATCACAAATACTCGTGATATTTATTTTTCATTTTTGTTATTTAATAATGTACTGCTATAAAATTTTTGCTATCGTCACGGCTATCCCTCAGGGTTGGGGATGATCTTTAAATTAATCAGCGGTATGTTCGTAAGTGGCTTATGGGTCCAGTTTTTGCTTGAAATACTGGACATCTGGTACCAGAGAGCAGGCCTTCCTATGATATCGTTTCTCCTCCAACTCTTGACATCATCTTCCTTCAAAAGTTGCAGTTCCTTCTCTTATGGTGGTCCTCCAGAAAGTTTTGTCCCTTGCCGTTTCCTCCCAACAAGTGAAGTTGATGTTACACTTCTTGAGGTTTGCCTTCTACCAGTTCAGAGTAAAAGATCTACTTGGGATTCGTACTACAGGGCCACTCCATTTGAGTCGATTCTTGATGATGCTAGCTTTGATGCTAGTTGGACGAGTATAAGACCGCATCATACAACGTGCGCAGAGTGGTGAAGGAGGCGAAACAGCTCTATGGACAGAAACTAGAGTCACAGTTCCAACAGAGTGGCTCTAGGAGTCTGTGGCAGGGACTAAGGAATATGACGGACTACAAAACACCAACTTCCAGATCGGTGAATGGAGATGCGTCTCTGGCAGACGAGCTAAACATCTTCTATGCTCGCTTCGAGGCTGCAGCTCACAGCGCTAACAGCGTTAGCAGCGCTAACATCGCTATGGGCAGCGCACTTCTGGAGCACACCGGAGAGGACTCATTCATCATCTCAGAGCACGACGTGAGAAAGGCATTCAGGAGAGTGAATTTGAATAAATTGTTTTCGCTTCTTGTAGTATGCGGACATTCGTTCTGTCGTCCAATAACATTTTATAACAAACAAAAAAACAAATAGATTAATAAGTAATATTTAAACAACAGATAAATGACATTTTGCTAAGTTATTATTTAAAATAAACACAAAATGTCAAATGAATATTGAAGAAAATATTAATTAGATATACACTATATTGGTTAATTAAAAGCTGACATTTTACTTGAAATACTAATAAATATTGTTTTTATAAATATTAATATATTATAATGGATAATGTTTAAAATAATTAATGAATAACTTGGTTCATATCTTAGCAAATAAATAATAAATTTAATATTCACATGATAAAGTGAATACTTGATGTTTATTTTTATGTTATTTAATAATATACCCTTATAAAACTATAAGTTTTAATTAACAGTTCATTTAGTTGCTCTTATAAAAGCTAAAAGTGAATAAAACTAAACTAAAGACAGATCTGCGCGCGCTACCATGTGATCACCTCAACAAACTTCTTGTCATTACAATGGCGCCCCAGTGAGAACTCCATTTCCCATGATCCCACGGGCTGCCCGGCGCAGCAGCTTCATGCACGTTGTTGAACGAGGTTCCTCCGTTAACCGCCCTGTGAGCGCGTGCAGCTAGCTGGATTAGCGTGCAGAACAGTGGACGCGGTTGAAGCAGTCATGGCAGAGGCGGTAGCCGCGATGTGTGAACAGCTCATAAAGGCTGTGACCGTCATTATGGACGTGAAATCAAGTCAGCGGTACCGCCTGGAGGCTCTGAAGGTAGCGGGAGGAGGGGAGACGTGATTAGCTACACGGCTAACAGAGTCCAGGTCACCGGCGAGCTGAGAGCTGCTAAAGCTAATGTTTTTATAGAGAAACATTAGACCGTCACGCGCTGCGGGTTTTACTGAATTAAATGAATGAAGTGCTTATCTAGCGTTATAGATACGCATATTACACTGGAACTGACCTAGCTGTTGTCATTTATGTAGCTAATAGCTAACAGGACAAGTTCTCAGTTATGTGTTCATGTATGTTCGGTGAGCTCGTATCTGCTTGTGGCTGTATCCCAAATCTCTTGTTTTTCCCTCTTTCAGTGCACTGTATAGAGGTAGAAGTGCTGATAGTGGCCCTTGTTTACAGTACAGAGCCGTTTGGGATTCAGTCAGCTTCTCACAGGGGTGGTTCGGTTATACATGTGTACGGTATGATAACATAGACAAAATATCACGGTTTCACGATATTAACCGGCTTTTAAAAACATTAATAGAAATTCATCAGATTCTTTATATTGTCTTAAGAGGCTAAATATTTATTTACTGAAACGATGGCTTAGAGGGGACCTGATAGCATGCTGTAAACTACTCACTGGCAAAGTACACATAGATTATTAGCAATTCTTTGGCCTGGGAGATGCTCATCACCTCCGTGGGGATTCACGGAAGTTAAATAAGGCAAGGTCCAGCAGGTCAGACAGAACGTCTTCAGTCAGCGAGTGGTTAACTACTGGAACGGACTGCCTGACAGCGTTGTGATGGCCACAGTGACCACTGCCTTCAGTGCAAAATTAGATTCGTATTGAGAAGGGCCAGATATGGGACACAACATGCTTAGCATGTGACGTTGCATTAAACTGGAAAACTTTCAGAGATTCCTGTTACACATGATCATGTGTATATTTTTATTATCAGGTGGTTTTTACTTACATTTTTGAAATTACATCCTGCTTAGTTATCCATAATTGCGTTAGCCAGTTTGAAAAGGCTGCTGTTTAATTTTCGTGATTGTGTAAGATCAGGAGAATAGGATGTGAATCCCTCAGCTCCAATAAGGCAAGTCAACGGCAATAATAACAGTATACAGATATTAACCTAACAAATCAGACATAAACTAGTGAACTTCTGAATAAAATAAAATTAGAGACAGATACAATTCATACGCAAATCTGTTTACATTCATAAAAAATAAGAGTGCGCTTGAACATATAAAAGAAAAAATACTGCGTCATGTATTCGAAGGCAGATCAGTTCCATGTTGCCGGTGGAGACATGATAAGATGATTATGTGACTTTTTGCATGACAGTGTCACTGTGGGAGGAAACTAGAGTAACTCGAAGGAAACCCCCACAGTACGTTTAGTGAGAAATGTAAATGCATATATGCAAAAGTTTAGACATATGTAGATGGCTGGATGGAGACTCAGCAGTTCATGTAAACCAAATACACCAAAAAAAAAAAAAAGCTGTACTGGAAGCTGTATTATAGATTTTTTCTTTTTGAAATTTCAGTTAATAACAATTTATCTTCTGTTTCAGTTTTGTGAAGAATTTAAAGAGAAATGCCCGTATTGTATACCCTGTGGCCTTCAGTTAGCAGACAAATCCCAGACAGCGGTGGTGAGACATTTTGGTCTACAGATACTGGAGCATGTTATAAAGTAAGTAAAACTTTATAAGTATAACCCCAGGAGGGAATCTTTCCGAATAATCTGTACACTGATGCTGTGTGTGTTGTATAACCAGGTTTCAGTGGAACAACATGCCACAGCAGGAAAAAGTCCATTTGAAAGACTGCACCATGCAAATGCTGACCAATGTGAGTCATGAACAGGGTTGCCAGGTCTCGGTAAAAATACACCACCCATATGTAGCACAATCAATGCACAAAAACCCCTGAAAATATCCCAGAAATATTGGTGGTGTGTAACAGTGACTCAAACTTTCTACACAACACACAGCTTTAATCCATGGCATGTACATTCCATCCCAAGTTTAAGATTTTGAGAAATGCTTCTGTAAATCAGAGATACAGAGAGTGCACATACATCTTCCTCTTATTTGTTGTTGCTTATTTTTGCAGAAGTCGATCAGATGTAATTTCAGTGAACCAAGAGCCTGTTGACTGCAGGCCGTGTGATCAGTGTTTTTGTATTTCCTTAGGGAACATACCCCATCTTGGAGGAGGAAAGTCATATTAAAGATGCTCTGTCGAGGATTGTGGTGGAGATGATCAAGAGAGAGTGGCCTCAGCAGTGGCCAGACTTGCTGAAAGAGATGGAAACACTCACGACATTTGGGGTATGAGATATTTATTTCATTGGTTACTGCCTGAATGTTCTCTCCATGTATCTGGAGCAGCTTTCTTACTCTTTCACAACGTCTACATTTCACGTCCCGTAACTCTTCTCGATCAGGACACACAGACCGAGCTGGTGATGCTGATTCTGCTGCGACTGGCCGAGGACGTGATCACGTTTCAGACTCTTCCCCAGCAGCGCCGGAGAGACATCCAGCAAACACTAACGCAGAACATGGACAGCATCTTCAACTTCCTTTTGACCATTCTGCAGCAGCACGTCGACGAGTACAGGAAACTGGTAGGGGGTTATTGTGGGTTTGATATTGTTGGGTATTGTCACGTATTGGTATATTCTCTCACTCACTCATTTGCCAAACTGCTTAATCCTACTAGGCTGGCAATGGTGTGATGCACCCTGACCCGCTCACGAGACCACTGCAGGGACAATCGCCAATTAACCTAATATGCATTTCTTTGTAATGTGGGAGGAAACTGGAGTACCCAGAGGGAACCCTCACAAGCATGAGGAGAACATGCAGACTCCAAATGCCTGAGCCCGGGACCCAAAACCTGGACCTTCTTGCTGTGAAGTGAACATACAAGCCACCATGCCGCCAGTATTAGTATATACTACACGGGAATCTATAACTACACGCAGTGTTAAAATCCCTGTGACCGGTGAAGAGCGTTCTGAGCGTGACAGAGAAAAACTCTGAGCTGTTTAAGCTACAAAAAAAAAAACAAAAAAAAAAAAACCCATGCAGGTACTTTGTCAGATGATTCCTCAGATGGCGGTTCGAAGTCTCGCCTCAATGTTCTGGAACATTAGTAATAATCTCGGGCAAAGTCGGAAAAATTTATATTTTAGCAGCCTCCTCAACCATCCCCTTTTCCATAACACATCTGGAACCGGTTTTATTTAGATCGCAAAAAAAAAAATAACCTTCAGATGGTAGTGTTCGGTATGGTGAATAACATGAACATCAGTTTTATTATGTTCACATCTACTGGATTGTCATGTCATGTCATTTTCTGAACCGCTTAATCCTAATTAGGGTCGCGGGGAGGCTGGCGCCCATCTCAGCCGACTCTGGGCGAGGGCAGAGTACACCCCGGACAGCTCGCCAGGCCATCGCAGATCTACTGGATTGTGATATAGTATTTTTATAGTAAAGTTTTATAACACAGTTTTAGATAATAAAAGATCATTTCTGATTTGTGGCCTGTATGCCTTGTCAGATAACAAACCTGACACCAACAATTTGTTTTGGTGTGAAATTAAATAAGAGTTATTGGGCTAATGAGTGGTGCGTCGAAGAGATTGTGAGTTCGAATCCAGGTTGATGTTTTTTTTTTTTTAATAAATTAAATCAAGGTGATAAAATTCTCTCTCTTCGTCCATGGACTCTCTATCTGTACCTCACTCCTGAATGTATGGGGGAATTTTCATCTAAAATCTGTTCTCAGTGTTTGTTGTGCTGAAGACATGCACACTCGCATTCATTTTCTCTCTTGCTTTCTCAACATCTCAAGACATTTAATTTAAGTCCCTGTTTAACTAACCTTTATGTTCCAGCTAGTAGAATTTAGAGTGCACTCCTTTGTTCTTTATTATATTTAAAGCGTTGTCCTTTTGTTTTTTTTGTTCCTCAGAAAGCAATTCCAGGACAGGAGTTGAAGGTAAGGCACTGACTGTTAGCACTGACTTACAGGTGAATAATGTATTTTGGAATGGTATTCCACTGGGTACTAAAACTTCATCCCGTTGCTTTTAAAAGGCCAAAGCTCACTGTCGGGTTGGCGTGACCACCTTGAACACCCTGGCCGGCTACATAGACTGGGTTGCACTGGTGCACATCACAAACAACGGCTGCCGTTTACTAGAGATCCTCTGCTTACTCCTGAGTGAACCAGAGCTTCAGCTGGAGGCTGCAGAGTGTCTGCTCATTGGAATCAGCAGGAAAGTGAGTGACTTGATGCCATTCTTATTTTGGAAATGTTTCATGCAAAAATATATTATGGTGTGTGTGTGTGTATATACACATTTACAACCTCTGTTTTAGGATCATGTATTGCTGCTTGTCTTTTCAGTTGTCCAATCAGCCAATCATGTGACAGCAGCACAAGGCATAATGTAAAACAAGTCAGGAGCTTCAGTTAATGTTTGAGCGTTAAACATTCGTTCATTCATTTCCCGAACCGCTCAATCCTTCTAGGGTCACAGAGAGACTGGGGCAAAGAACCTTGAACGGCTCACCAGTCCAGGGCCAACATGCACAACCATTCCCACTCACACCTAGGGGCAATTCGGAATAGCCAGTTAGCCTTAGGACTGTCAGAGAAACTGGAGTACCCAGAGGAAACCCACATAAGCATGGTGGGAACATGCAGGTTGGAGCTTACAGGAAGGTGGTAGTAACTCAAATATACATGTTGTGAGCTGAAAAAATCTGAGCATGAACAAACTCACATTTTAAGCTGAATGAGGTACGACATCAGAACACACTCGATTTCACTCCATTTAGGTTCAGTATGTGCTAACACCTGTTAAGTACCTACTATTACTATTAACATTACTGTAGTACATTCTATGACAGGGGTGTCCAATCTTTTCCGCAAAGGGCCGGTGTGGGTGCAGGTTTTCTTTTCAACCAAGAAGTAGCCACATCTT
>JAQMYF010000011.1:10483905-10497941 GCA_030014195.1 Neosilurus mollespiculum | reverse complement strand
TATATAGATATATATATATTGTGTGTGTGTGTGTGTGTGTGTCTGTGTGTGTGTATATATATATATATATATACACACACACACACACACATTTTTATTAATTTATTTTTTTACACTTCATGCTCAAATTTAGAACAGGATTGTTTGTTACTTCTACCAGATATTCCTATGGACATGCCTGTAAAAATTTAAAGGTCACAGAGGTCTAATTGAGTAAGAAATTTTCATGCACTCAAATATATCGAATTATTAATAGATTTGCTTTTACTTTATATCAGGCATTACTCACGTTACCCCTGCCAGCCTATTGAAACTGGGTGACTTTAGAGACTCTGTTGGATCGGTTTCAGATTCATACTGTTTGTGTCTAATGTGAAAGTTGTCAAGCCTATTGGAACTGGGTCACCTTGACCTAACTTCAAGGTCATAAGAATTATATCAATTATGCACATGGCCATATAAAAATTCAGATATGTTTTTTTTTTTTTTTTTTTTTTTTTTTTTTTTGTTTTTTTTTTTTTTTTACCTGATTTCCATGTCACAAGTCAGATTTAGTAAGAACATGATACTAATGATGCCATTGACCACATGGGAGATGCACCTAGTGTTCTGTGACAAGAATCCATCTCTAGTTATATATCCTAACAGGACAAATGTTTCCTCAGTGTAGAACCAAACATCCAGGGGTGGGTCTGGATATGATCCTCTGGTAAAAGGAGCAGGACTTTGGTCTTGGACATGGATTTTCAGTTCTGTATTGAGGGCTACTTGGATATAAGGCTGATTGAACATGTCATACAATGTTTTTTTTTTTTTTATATTTTTCTTTTTTGTGTGTTTATTAAAGCTGTTTCCTGCTGTCACATTCGAATTGGTTGAAGAAAGCAAGGTAAGAGTTGATGTAAAGACTTTTTTTAATGTTGAGTTGAGTTTTCAGTTAAATTAATTTGAAATCAGATCAGATGTACATAAGCATTATATTTACATTTATGGCATTTGGCAGACACATTTGTCCAAAATGTCTTACATAATTGCTTTGAAGCTTATTAGGGAATGCACTTTGGTATTAGATTACATCCTGTACACATTACACACAACATTTTATGCATTAAAATGAAAACATAAACCATAAAAGTCTTTTGTTGAGTTTCCCTGAAGCCTACACTAAAACTTTGAATGAGTACCCTCAGCATGGATTACTTATGTTTCCCTGTTATATGTAACTCCACTCAGAGCGTGTGGAGGTTACCTGACCTGCCACTGTAACAGTTAAACTATGTAAGAATAAACTCTAAAAAATAAAATAAATAAATAAATCAAATTTTAATTCACTTTTCATTGTTTCTGTTCAGTATATACTAAATACCAGTTAAAAGAATACTAGTAAGGTAAGCTGTGATGGACTAGTGTCCCTTCCAGGAAGACTTGAACTCGCTACAGAAATGGGGGTTAAGCACCGGCTTGATGAGCCGCTCTCAGGCATAAAAGCCCAACAGACTTACCTTACTATATACTAAACTCTGAATAAGCTTAGAAAAAACCCATTAGCTACACAGTGCTAGGTCTCCTGACTTGCCTCTAATTGTAAAAAATGTAAAAATAAACTAAAAATTTGGATTATTTTGCTTTTTATGTTCCTGTGTTGTGTATCTATACTAAATTGTGCACCTTAGGCTCGATGTATGTCGCTGAATGGATGCACGATGGGAGCAAATTCTAGTACTGATCAGCAAGAAGAGCTACTGTAGTACAAACCGTTAATGCTGGCTGTGATAGAAAAGAGTCAGAAGCAGTGCATCTGCAGCTTGCTGTGTGTGGGGTTGCCTGGCCACAGGCTAATCAGGTGGTGTTTATGGCTGATTGGTCTGTGATCCCTTAGATAGTCACTCATCTATAGGAAATATAGGCGTTATTTGAAAATGACCACAAAGAGAATATTTTATGTTGAAAAGTATGCCAAAATTTTCAGGCTCCTCGAACCCGAGCAGTGAAGAACGTCAGAAGACACGCCTGCTCATCCATCATCAAGATGTGTCGGGATTATCCAGAGTTTATCCTGGTATAAAATAGTTTTTTTTTTAATAATGGAAGCAAATTACAAAGGAAAAATTCTGGCACTAAATTATGTAATCATATTCCTTAATAGTCTACACTTACTGTTCAAGAACAAGAAAAAAATTGAAGGAACTGTATTATCTAACAGCATCTTTCTTTCATATAGCCATGCTTTAACATGCTCTACACTCGAGTGAAGGAGCTATTCACCAATGAGCTGCTGCTGACTCAGATGGAGAAGTGTGCGCTCATTGAGGCTCTGGTGCTGATCAGCAACCAGTTTAAAGACTACAACAAGCAAAAGGCTTTCTTAGAGGAGCTGATGGCCCCTGTAACGACACGTTGGCTCTCAGATGAGATGTGCAGGTACAGGTCGTGATAGTAATATCACTGAAGGGATTTAGTGTACTTTAAATCCGATAGACAGTGGAGTTGGACCATAATATAAGATTAAAAACACAATTAGGGCATGTGAAATTATTTTGATGTTCATTATAGAAATGAAGTGGAACAGACAGTATTTTGCAATTTTATTTACTTCGCGATATTTTCCCATTTTGTTTTTTCAACCTGGAATTGAACTAGTTATGATTATATACCATGTGTCTATACATAAATCAAGCTTTGATTATTAAAAACTATTCTTGTATATGAACATCCCACACCCACTATTAAATCCATTATTTAAATCAAAGAATATTGCACTAACCATATGGGTGTGGGGGTCAGTGATTATTCTCTGTCATGCAAAAATCGGATATTATAATTGTTTTATTATCCGTTCAAAATATTTAAAAAATGGATTGTTATGTTAGTATGCTAGCAGTGAGTGAGTGCTGTATGGCCTAATAATGGCGTCTGGAGGAAAGCGTATCATAGCACAGTGCAGCTAGCTAGTTAGCATACTGTTCATTCTAGGTAAATTCCATGAAAGCATAGAACAAAAATATCGAATTAAAGTATTTAATGATTGTTTTTGATTTTTTTTAATTTTATTTTCAGGAATTACACTTTTTCCCACCAAATGTGAATTTATTAAATTGCTGCAAGGAGCTCAAGTTTTCCAGCCAGGCACCCATTTTCTGGCTAGCTTTTTTTGGGACTAGTGGGAGAGGGAGGGACATTGGGGAATGACATGCAATAATTGTTCAACTTATCCAGTGTCAATGATGGAATAAATTCCATGAATTAATTAAAAATTTTACGTGAACTTGTAACTGTAGTGATTATGTGTTTGTATGTAGTTACGTACATGAGTCAGGCACTGCAATAACTAAACAAGGCTAAATCTAGATCCATTAAATCCAGTGACAGAGAAAATGACTTGTTTTTCTTTTTTCTTCCCCTCGGTGCAGTGTTTTGTCAGATCCAGCATGCTTTATTAGTTTTGTTGGTGCTGATCAGGTCAACAATACACCCGGCGCTGAGGATCAAATGGGAATCAACAGGTCGCGGGTAAAGCTGAATCATCCATGTTATATTTGTAATATTCACACAGTTTTCCAGACCAGTACGGGTGGGCAGTATATTATAGAAATGGTCATGTCTCGATACGTTTTTGTAGGTTTCTGCTGAAACTGTTGTTCAGTTTAACTATGAGTTAAAGTGATACATAATTAGTGTAAGGGTAATTAGGTAAGTGATAAATAATAAAATGTATTGTGTATAATTTAAAAAAATTGTGTTGTGAAAGAATTTTTGACAGTATTGATATTGTCAGTATATTTTTAGCCCATCTGAATAAATACCGGGATTTTTGATTGTGATAGTGTATCATACTGAGAGATTTTACATTGGAAGGAGTACAAGTGTAATTTTGATTTCCATACTAACTGAAGTAACCTCATCCCTAGAATAACCAGTTCACACCAAAACTGATTGTTTTACATCCACTCTCAGATTAGTTTTTGTGTGTACACCGTTCTGGCCATGGTGAAACGAGCACGCTGGCCTGCCGATTTGGAGGAAGCCAAAGCCGGTGGGTTTGTAGTAGGTTACTCTTCTTCAGGAGCAGCAATCTTCAGAAACCCCACCAAAGACCCCCTGCTGGCCCTGCTTCCAAATCTGCTCAGCCTCATCAGGTACACTGTCTATATGGTGTAAATTCAGTTTGCCATCTGGTTAGAAATGGACCTGATTGATGAACACAATTCCTGATTAAAACTGTTTATATGTAACCGGGTACTAATGTCCGGATGATGAAAGAAAGAGCTATTATGGGTGTTTCTCATTTCTTTTAATGAGAGGTTCTTTTAACTTCTCTTTTCCGTATCTTGCTGTGAGGGTTTTTTTTTTTTCACCTTGAAAAATGCAAAGTTCATATTGCTTAATATTTTCTATATTTTTTGGAATGACAATTTGTTGACTTTCTTGGATATTAGGATCAGAGATTGTAGAAAGTGTTTTGTCCGCTATTTTGTTTAAGGCATTATTATGAGTTTACAGGGTGGATAATGAACAATCATTCACCCATGGTGCGGTGGAGGTTGCTGATTAGGGCTATTCAGCAACATCCGTTTTGCCTGAGGCAAATGATTGTTTTAGTATACACTACAAGAGAGCATAAGCAAATTAAACTAACTTTTTTTTTTTTTTTATATATGCATTTTTTTTAAGCATGACAGTGGCAGGTGAGCTCCAAGCACGTGTGTGTATGTCAGACTTCTGTCTGTACGAGCAGAGCGAGTTACTCCTATTCCAGATCTTAAAAATAACTTGTACATCCTCCTAGACACTCTTCAAAAGATTCTTTAGATGTTTTGAAAGTCTTTCAGAGTTTTAGTATATACTACACGGAAACATAAGAAAATGTGCAGCTACACAGGACATCTTCATTGGGACTTCAAGTTTTGTTAACTCTAGAACAGCAGTATGTTGCCCTACTCTACTTTTACTGGTTGATTCCATCTCCAGGATTATTCATTTAAATAACTATTAATTATCCATCAGGCTATTTATTCTGAAATAACGAGCCAGTCAGATAATGCCGTCCGCACCTAGTATACACTAAACTGGATCACACTGTTAAATTCTGATTGAATAGATGGCACTAGTTTCATTTTCCAATAGCAGCAGCAGCAGAAATGGGCAGGGTCTTAACCACAAGCGTGCTACTGTCCAACCAGCAGTATAAATGGGTACCAGCAAAAATACTGCGAAGGTAACCTGTGATGGACTAGCATCCCATCCTGAACTCCTAGTGGCTTCAGGCTACAGAAACCGATAAGCTCCAGCTGTGATTAGCCACAAGGCTCAGGTGTAAAAAGCACTACAGACTTGCTTACCTTTATATTGTGTCCTAAACTTTGTAGAGATTGTATCTTTGACTTCTGGCAGTGTTTTTTGGAATGCATGAAGCTCTTTTAAATGTCTCCAAGCACTTTTAACCAATTGTTTGCATCCTTAAAGCTTAGGCTTTATCCCTAGCTATCAACTGACACACAAAGGATTCTGTAGACAAACTATATTTTCATGTATCATGCAAGTAATACCAGAATGCTTTAATACAAGTACCGTCTTAGAGTGCTGTACTGATTTAATTAAAAATTCCTATTTCAGGACCCACAACAGCTTATTTCTACCGGAGAATCTGTCTCGGCTCAGTGAGACTTTCAGTCGTGTGTATGATGTCATGGACGCTGAGAAGAATCTCATTTTAGGTACATGGTGCATGTCTTTCGGGAATGTGGTGATGTATTTAGTGATGAAGATGTGAATGAAAGTCCTTAAAACCTTTAACGTTCTTTTCACAAAGGAATCTCCCAGCCTTTGTTGGATGTATACGACTCTCCGGTGTATAAAAGTGCACTAGAGCGGATGCAAGGATTCTTCTGCTCGATGTATGACAACTGGTAAGAAAATCCTAATATACACCCCTCGGCTGGTTAAACCGTTTAGACTTAAATGGTTTTTACATCAGCACCTCAGTTTGACATCTTTGAGTTGTCTGATTATATTCGTTTGTGCCTTTTGGGCTGTTCTGCCTCTAAACCTGAACATCTGAATTCCTACTCGTTCTCTTGCAGTTTCCATATGCTAGGGCATGCTGGGCCGGCCTTGCTGCAGGACTTCTATACAATAGAGGGGTTGGCTGAACAGTTAGTAGGCTCTGCCCTTATTCACCTGGAGCATGTTCCTGACCATCGCCTTCGCCCTTTGCTTCATATCCTTTATGAAATCTTAAATGGCATTTTGTGACCTGCTGACCTGTGGTGGACGTCATCTAGCTTTATCATCTTCGACCTGGGTTGCACATTAGAATCAACACTCTAACCCTCATTTTTCATTAAAGGCAAAATGATGGTGTGTGTGTATATAATAAATAATGCACACGCTAAAAGCCAAAATATATAACAATTATTCACCAAAGGGGCGGCACAGTGGCGTCGTGGTTAGCAAGTCTACCTCACAGCAAGAAGATCCTGAGTTCAAATCCCAGGCTTGACTGTTTCTGTATGGAGTTTGTTTGTTCTTGTGTGGGTTTTCTCTGGGGTACACCAGTTTCCTCCCACAGTCCAAAGACATGCACATTAGGCTAATTGACTGTTCAAAATTGCCCCTAGGTGTGAGTGAATTTGTGTGTGGGTGTGTGTGTGTGTTACCCTGTAATGGTCTGCTGAGATGTTCATCGTGTACCCCGCCTTCGCCCAGTGCCAGCTGAGATTGGCACCAGCATCCCCATGACCCAAGAAGGAATAAGCAGTTTGGCAAATGAGTGAGAGGGAGTGAGTAGTCACCAGAGACGAGGTAGAAATTTGCAGTATCCGCTGCAACTTCTCTCTCTATATGTAAGCACACAGAGAACACATAAATAAGGTTATTATTTACAATCACGCTACTTGGCAGACGACCTTATCCGGAACGACATTTATTAACTGTATACCAAGTGGCAGCTTGGTAGTACTGGGGCTTGAACCCCCGACTTTGGGATCACTAACCTAGAGCCTTAACCTCTGACACACCACTGTCCCTGTAATTAACTTGTAATTTACCCACAGGTGCATTCAGTCACTTACTTCCCAGCCTACCTGGTTCCTCCCTGCCCTCAGTGGGTGCTTGATCACGCCCTTGTTGCCAGGTTATCCTGAACATTTATACATAATTTTGTTAGTTCAAGACAAATCTTACCAACTTCTTTCTCCATATCATTTCGCCTTAATTTTATCTGTGATCACGGGTGTTCATGAAGCCGCTGGTCACTTCCTGTCCTCCAGAATATCACGAGAGGCTTCTCTGTCCACTGCTCGAACTTCTATTCTCTCATCTGCTGCAGGTAAAACATTAAGATAGCTTTTCCTGAAGAGCATATGAACTATGAACAAAATACTATAGAAATGTTGGTCAGGGAAGACTTTGATCTTTATATTGTAAATGCAGCTCCCTGAACTTCATACAAAAATGTTTGTAACCCTGTTAAAAATCATCATGTTTATTTATTCTTCTTTGCAGAGATTGAACCTTCGATGGCAGATCATCAATCAGAGGACTAGTGTATGGTGAGTGCTTCATAGCAATTCTTCATCTGTTGAACTTGATACATTTATTTTGCTATGTGCCTTCATTATAAATAAATAAAAGCTAATATAGGAAAAGAAGATTTTAGTATAAAACTGTGTATTAGGCGTTTTCCATGTACATGTACACTGTCTGGCCAAAAGAAAAGAGTATTTAGTCTTGATCTCAGCATGTAATCTCCAAGGCATTGTTGCTCCAGTTGGTCAGGTCGAGGCTCAGCAACATTAATGTGTCAGCTGATGGCCTGAATGTATTGAATGAGCAGGTTATCACATCAGTGGACTTTTTTTTTTCCTGATGGCACGGATATAAAATGGGGACTCAAATAATGAAAGCGTGGTTCAGGGACCATGAGGAATCATTTTCACATATGTATTGGCACCCCAGATTCCTGACCTTAACCCTATTGAAAGTTTTCGGGATGTGCTGGAGAAGAGCTGGAGTGGTTCAGTTTTCTCCCCTCATCAATTCAAGACACCGGGGACGAATGAACCCGACACTGGATGGAAATAAATGTTATGTTGCTTAAGTTTGTTTAAACAATGCCATGGAGATTAGCCGCTGAGATTGAGACTAAAGGCTCTCCAAGGTTAATTAGTGTGTGACTTATTTATTATTATTTTTTGGCTGGAAGTGTATTTCCATATATGTATATATTAAAATTCTTTATATATTTATATTAGTGGTCCAGATGATGAAGAGGCTTATGAGGAGAATCAGGTATCTCAAGAGATGCTGGAAGATCGGCTAGTGCGCCTGGTCACACGAGAGGTCATGGATCTTGTCTGTGAGTACCATACTTTCTATAACACTCCTTTTCACACATACACGTCTAGCCACCAGCAGTAGTGAACATGCATTGATGTCTAAAGGTCGTCATAAGGTCACCAATTTTCAGCAAAAGTTTATCCTGTAAAACATGAGCGCTGTCGATTACAACAAATGTACAAGACTGAGAATTAACGTAGAGCTGATGGACTGGATGTCCAGAAATGTGCATAGGCTCTGTGACTGCTTTCCAAGCTTTAATATTTTACCCAGGTTCTGATGGCCCTCATCATTGCGTTCTCCTCCTTTGTTATCATGCCAGTGAAGTTAATCCACATGCACCTGATCTGAACTTGTCTGTTACTCAGCCTTCCAAGCTTTCTTTTTCAGATGGAGACACTCCACGTCACTCTTTACTGTTCAGGCTGTTGCCAGATATTGGAACAATCCTTCCATTTAAAATGAACACTAAAAATCTAATCCTGCAGAGTGGAAATTAATAGCTATGGTTCATTGTCATGTGTTTATGAAATAATTGTGATTTAAAAAGTAATTTTATGATTCTCACTTTTGTCTTGACAGGTGCTTCATGTATATCAAGAAAGCTGCCTGAATCAGCAGCAAACAAGGAGGATGCAGATGGTAAAAATCCACACATGACTTCAAAACTGTTGTTATTATTATTATTAGTGGCAATTTCTATATTTAATAATAAAGTGGGAAATTAGGAAGCATGTCAGTATGGTTTGATATCTTTAATCTGTCTTATAGTTCATTTAGATGATGAATCAAGTTTATGTTGTGTAGCACTTGACTAGGACACACATTAAAGTATGATGAAAAGTAATTAAAGCATAGCTCATGGATAAGTGTATTATGAGTAGGAGCAGAATCTTTGTCACCCTACAGACTGCATAGTTTGGACACCAATCTACTGCAGTATTGTGGGTCTTGGTGGTGTTTCATTCCACAGTTCTGTTGAATTCTTGAACCAAACTGGTCAGAAGGAGGACAGCAATTCCACTAGTTTCTTTAGTAAATATATAACAGGGGTTTATATGATGAACCCTTCATGTGAACAGATATGTAAAAATATGTGACTATTTGGAAGGATTCTTCAGTCTTATTGAAAAGTGAACTGTGTGTCGATGAATATATATTTATCTATTTATTTATTTTGGACACAGGGTCTGCAAGTTTATGATTGCTTAAATAGTTAGTATAGGATTAAGCACCTTACTAACACTCGAGTAACATAGTAACTGGTATAGGTAAAGAATTGGTGTAATGTTTGCTGATTTTCGTGTTACATTCCTGATAATTTCAGTAGTTGAACCTTGGATATACTGTATATCATGGATGTCAAACTCATTTTAACAAGGGCCGCATCACAAATTGTCACCAATGGCCCAATAATCACTGAACATCTATTTCAAAAAGGGCATCGCAAAATGATGTATTTAGGTATTTGTTCGCCTTTCCTTTTCTGACAACACTTGACAGTGATTAGTTAGCTTGCAGTCTTTCTTGAGTCCAATGTCTAGCTGTCTTGGATGCATGTCTGGGCCTTGAGTTTGTCGCCTGTGATGTAGATGATTCAGAATTGTGGAACTACATGCATATATTGAGGCAAGAGGAGGAAAAAAAAATATGTTTGAAAACACCAAACTAAACGTATCCTTTTTTTTTTTTTTAGGGGATGACGAAATGATGGCAACGGATTCTTCTCATCTTAATGCGTCTCACACTTCAGATGAGCTTACTGAACTGGGCAAGTGTCTCCTTAAACATGAGGTAAGGTTCTTCTCCTGTAGTTTTTTTTAGAATAGAGTTATATTCCATACACCTATTAACATTCTTTATTTATTTTTATTTTTTAGCATGAAACTTTTATTAATTTGAAACTTTTATTTGATTATTTAAGTAATCCAAATGTTATGCATGTACATTGAGCAATGTGGCTGTAAGACTTTTTATATATAATAATAGAATTCTGGGTATATTTGGGTTGATTTGTGTCACACCTGCATGTCACCTTCAGATTTATCCTCTAACCTGTTCTGTCATCACTCACTCATTTGCCGAAACACTTAATCCTACTAACGTCGCGGGCAGGCTGGTGCCTATCTCAGCCAACACTAGTCCAGTGTGGGGTACCCCCTGAACAGCTCACAGCAAGCTAACCCAGGGGAACCCCGGGAATCTAACCCAGGAATTTCTTAGTGTGAGGCCGATGTGCTAACCAGCAAGCCACCGTGGAACCTCTAACCCATTGTACAGTGCAATGTCTTTTCTGTTCCGTCTTCTGATTTATTCTTATTCTTTACAGGACATTTACATGAATCTACTGGCTCTCTCATTTAACTCCCTCTCATGGAGTGACACCGCTAACTGTCACCGGGTCGCCACCATGATCTGCTGGTCTTTGCTGAGACAGGTACTAAAGAAATGTCAGAAATTTACCTCACACAGCTGTTCAAATCAATTTCCAAAATGTGTGAGGAGTCCTGTTAGCATGCGCCAGGTCAATTTGTTGCTATTTTTCCACAGGTGGTGAGTGCAAATTTGCTCCCAGATGCTGTGGGGTGGCTGTACACCAGAGTGCTGAGTGGTTTGCAGATGCATGGCCAACATGAGGGCTGCAATGCTGCACTGACGCAGCTCGCTCTTTTCATCTATGATGCTCTGGTATGCTTCACTTTTTGAACGTTGAGTGATAGTGAGTCATTGTCTCTTTTTGACAATTTTTTTCCCTCTGGACCTTTGTGGATAAGGTTAAAGACCCCTATTTTAAATGTTCTCTCTATCTCTATCTCTACAGAGGCCGCAGTACCCAGAACTGCGTTCCATCATGAACCAGATCCCCAATATCCAGCTTGATATGCTAGAGCAGTTTGACCAGAAAACCATCAACCCTGCATCACAGAAAGTTGGAGAAAAGAAAAGAAAAGACCAGTTTAAGAAGCTTATCGCAGGAGCTGTAGGGGTAAGTTAAACACAGCCCACAAGGGGGAGCAATTTCCTTTATATTCTGTATGGATTCGCTTAGACTTAGACTTAACTTTATTGATCCCTTTGGGATGACTCCCTCAGGGAAATTTAAATTTCCAGCAGCACATAAGAAGAGCAGTACACACATAGAAAAAAAGCAGCACACAGATAAAGAGTAAACAGTAAACACTTAACTAAAAAAGAATACAAATTATGTATCTCAAGAGAGTGAAGGAAAGTAGAGGGAAAGAAAAAAGGTTAAAAAGAGCTGAAAACTGGAGAGCTACTGGAAAGGGAGCCGTCTCCACAGCGCCGAAACTATCTGTTTAACACGTCCACCTCAGAGCAAGAAGGTCCTGGGTTTGAGTCATGGGGTCAGCTAGCTACAGTGTTTCTGTGTGGAGTTTGCATGTTCTCTCTGTGCCTCTGTGGGTTTCTCTGGGTACTCATTTCTTCCCATAGTCCAAAAACATGCACATTAGGCTAATTGGCTGTTCCAGATTGCGCCTAGGTGTGAATGTTTATGTGTGTGTTGCCCAGTGATGGACTGGCGAGCTGTTCTGGGTCTACCCCGCCTTCACCCAGAGTTGGCTGAGATAGGCTCCACCCTTCCTGTGACATTATTTTTATGGATTAAGCGGTCCAGAAGATGAATGAATGAATAATTTATTGCAATTCAAACACTAATGTAAGTAACTTTTGCACCATTTCCATTTAGAACCATCTATTAAGAACCATTTAGTGTTTTGCAGACATGTAACAAAATTTTCAAGTTGTTGAAGTAAGTAGTAGTCACTACAAAGACCTGAGGACTGCACCTTGACTTTCTTGTCTTTTTTCTACAGCCCTCCCTGTCAGAACAGGAGGAAGAGCAAGACACACTTTCCACTATTCACCTTTTCTCGATCTAACAGAGAACCTCTCTCTCTTCTTCCCTTTTCCTCCATCCTCTACCTGTAAAGACATACAGCATATAGCTGCAACACAGAAATCTCTCTCTTATGCAGACACACACCTGAATGCATACATGCACACACAGTTCTTTTACCCAGTGTTCGTTTCTGTTTGTCATCGTTCGTGTAATCACTGTCACACTGGGATATCCATCTCGAGCCAGCCAGCAGTATAGTCGTCAAGTTCAGTAAGACCCTCCAGCCTGTTTGGAGGTCGTAGAGTAGGATACTCAGATAGTATGTGTTGCAGTGTCTGCATCTGTCCACAGTTGCAGGCATCATCCTCGCACGATTTGGAATTGAGGTAGGCACGTGTCATTCCCCGGCCAGTGCGAATGCAGTGGAGCTGTACCCAGGCCTTGCGGCCTAGCCGGGGGCCTCTAGGCTTGGCAGAGGGGATCTCAATGAATGTGTGGAATTGAGCGTTCTTGTTATTAAATAGTAATTAATGAATTAATTTAATTAATAAATGATGTATAGTTGCCTGAGATTGATCAGTGCATATTTTTTATGAATAGGTATGTTATTCAGTGATGAAAAAAATTATTTGGAGGAGTTACAAAAAACATATGACACCCATTTGGTGTAATGGCTCAACTGATGCAGTGAGTTGCTTCTTATTTGTTTACATTTATGGCATTTGGCAGACACCCTTATACAGAGCGACTTATAATTATCACTTTTATTAACTAAGCAACTGAAGACTAAGGGCCCAACACAGGCAGCTTTGGTTCACTTACCCAGAGCCTAAACTGCTGATCCACCACTACCCGTTTGTTTGTACAACCATGTTGTTTGTACAATCATTTGTTGAACAACCATGGTGGAAGACATATGATGTGGTTATGGAAAAGGTGTTGTTGGGTTTCAAAGCGATCAAATTATGGCCTTGCATCATGTAAAGAAAGCAGCTAAGGAGATTGCGGAAATAAATGGAATTGGAGAGTGGTGTCCAACACATTTGCAATATATACATGCACACATACATTCCTGTGAAAACCTGTACATATAAAGAGCATGTACAGTACACAAGATGACACATTTTGCTTAAATAATGTACTAACATGCAATTTATTGTATTTAAAAAAAATTCAAATAAACATACATTACTTAATAAAGATGTTAGCACCTTCCATGAAATTAAAAAAAAAAACATGTGTAGATCACAGTCCACCTATGATGCACAACCCTCAAGAAAACTGTCTGACAGTTTATATATAGTTATACATTCCAGTCAGTTTGCACAATTCCTAAACTTTTAGTCAGTCATTTCACAAATCTGACTGTAACATATTAATATTAATAATAATAATAATAATAATAATAATAATAATAATAATAAATAAGTCCACTATTAAAATAGAAAAATTGTTTGAAGAGAGTTAAGCAGATACTGTTCCATAGCACTGCACCGGCGTGTACGTGTGCTCAGAAATCACCTGCATTCATCATGATAACTAATTGTAAGAAATAATCCATTAAAATAATTTATAATCAAATCATTTCAGTGTGCTTTTTAAATTCTATTCCAATGTAGTATGTTCCAAACAAATATTCACTGAGCTGCAGGCTCAGTGAATATCACTGAAATGAATAGTCCCCCCAGCATTTCATTTGGGGGACTATTCAGTGACATCCACTTTGTTTTCATGTGCATAATTGTTAATTATATGATATAGTATTATATTCTTCATATTATAGTGTATTACAATCAATTATTATATGTGACCCAGTCTGGCAAAAAGAGTGACAGTG
>JAQMYF010000011.1:10416009-10443856 GCA_030014195.1 Neosilurus mollespiculum | reverse complement strand
ATGTGTAGCAGTAAAGGACCTTGGAGTGATTATTGACCCTGGTCTTTCATTTGAAGCTCATGTAGATAATATTACTTAGGTAGCCTTCTTTCATCTCAGGAATGTGGCTAAAATAAGAAATATGATGTCACTGCATAATGCGGAAAAACTTTTTCATGCTTTTGTTACCTCGAGATTAGATTACTGTAATGCGTTACTGTCTGGATGTTCTAATAGGTGCATAAATAAGCTGCACTTAGTCCAGAATGCAGCAGCAAGAGTTCTTACTAGAACCAGAAGACACGAGCATATCACCCCCATGTTATTTTCACTGCACTGGCTCCCAATTAAATTTTGAATCGAATATTAATTACTACTTTTAACCTATAAAGCACTTAATAGTCTTGTGCCACATTATCTTGGCAAACCTCTTGTTTATGATCCAGCTCGCCCACTTAGATCAAAAGGTGGAGGCTGCTTAGTGACACCACGAATTTTGAGGACTACTGCAGGGGGCAGAGCTTTCTCTTACAAAGCCCTGCAATTATAGAATGAACTTCCAGTTAATGTTGTGGACTCAGACACAGTCTTTGTTTTAAAGACTAGGCTGAAAACTTACTTGTTTAGTCAAGCATTTTGTTAATAGCCTTTTATTAGGTAAAGGAGCAGATCTGGTGGTTCTCAGGCATAGAGAGTTCTACTAAACTGTGATGTTGGGATGCTGTCGCTCCCTAACTCTACATGCTGACCCAGGTCCGTTGACAGTGGAGTGGCTGATTGCCCAACGTTACAGGGTGCCCTCATGTCTGCCTTCCTTCTGGTTTTGCTCTTTTTAATTGTGCTGCCATAGTTAGTCATGCCGGAGTCCCTGCTTGCATTCAGCACTAATAAACTTTTCTTTTACCATTACACTGTTATTAGCATACCTAACACCCCCCCCCATCTCTCTCTCTGTGTTTTTGCTGAGGTACACATGCTTCTTCTGTGATGCCAGTGATCCTGATCCTCCTGACCCTTCTGCTTTGTGAGTCCTGTGGTCTGTCCCGGTGTGCTGATGCTGGCTATCTCATCTTGGAATTCTCAACTTGGAGTTCTCATCTTGGAAGCCTCTCATTCCTGCTGAAGATTCATATGGACTTAGATGTGCACTCAGAGACTGTGAAGATGACTTTTCACTGCTGGTGATATAAACTCTTTTGCCACAATTATTTAGGACTTACAGTATAACCAACCGGACTACATGTTGGACTGTAATGAGGATTCTCTTATAAGGTTCGTATTTTATGGTTTCACCCAAATGAGGATGGGTTTCCCTCTTGAGCCTGGTTCAAGAGGGAATAATAATGTTTACATTTATTTTTAAATTACTTTTACAATGTAAAGCTGCTTTGCGACAATGTTAATTGTAAAAAGCGCTATACAAAGAAAGTAAATTGGGTTGAATTCAACTTGGCATACTAATAATAAAATGTCCCCTTCTAGTAGGCGTCTAATGAACACTCTCAGCCATGGGGAGGCTGAATATTATCTCAGCCAACAGTGAAGGCAGGGTACACACTCAACAGCTCACTAGACTATCGCAGGGCGAATGCACACAACCATACACACTTCTAGGTGCAATTTGGAACACATTTTGTGGAAGGAAACTGGAGTACCCATGCAAGCATGAGGCAAACATGCAAACTTCACACAGAAACTCCTGAGCCTGGGATTTGATCCTAGGACCTTCTTTTTGTGAGGTGGATGTTCTAACCACTACACAACTGTGCCGCCCGTCTGATGAACATTTTGGCACATGGTATAAAATGGGCATTTTGTGAGATTTCGAGAATGTCAAGATTTCATCATGATAACATGTACGTATGACCTGCAAAATTGAATTTTTGTTACTTGTACCATACCCCACTGTAGAAAAATTATTTCATTCAAATCCACGCATAACATTTTGAGTTATCTTGCGCACAAACAAACAGACACACTTAGGAATCAGCAAACGCTGTCAAACCATCAAACTCTCAGGAAAATTAGTCCTAGTGTTTAGTATTAAGGTTTGTTGCATCAATTTCGCTGGTGGCATAGTGGTTAGCATGTCCGCCTTACAGCAAGAAGTCACTTTGGTTACATGGTCTTGATATTGTAAACATACACAGAGAACCAAAAGAACAGGTGAATAAAAGACACTAAACCTCTGAGCTGGGTGGTTTTGATGGGAAATGTTTGTATTCTGCTCAAATGAACTGATAATGCAAGATAAAACACACAGGCTTGCAACATACTCCAATTTAAAGGGAAAAGAAAAGAAAAAGTGTGTGATCAACAACTAGCTAAATCCAGTTTGAGGGAGATGTGGGGTTTGGGTACTGAATGGTTGCCTGTGCCAATCATCCCCAGCAAATCTCACGGATTTAGTATTTCTTATTCACTTGTTTTGGTTCTGACCTTGCCCAGGTCTCTTAGCACAGTGAGGGGTCTAACGGGGATTCAAACCCACAACCTCTTAATCATGAGCCCAGCACCCTAACCACTACACCACCAGCCCCACTACTCATACTCCCACCTAGGGTCAAATTGGAACGGGCAGTTAGCCTAATATGTATGTGTTTGGACTGCTGGAGAAAACCGGAGTACCCGGAGGAAACCCATGCAAGCACAGAGAGAACATGTAAACTCCACCCAGAAACGAATGAGCCCGGGAATTGAACCTAGGACCTTCTTGATGTGTGTCGGACACGCTAACCACTACACCACCATGCCTTATACAAGGTGCAGGGGTCACTGTGACTTGGGTATAGGAGTACGGATAAGGTTTCTGTATGGTTGATTTCATTTTATTTCCAAGAGATAGCACTGTAGTTCATGTTTACTGTATATGATGTCCCTGGGAAGTGAATGGGCCTCTTTGTAGCTGACGAATAACCTGCAGAGGGAGCCACAATCTAGATTGTTAACCCACATCCACAACAACTCATTCCCCCTAACCAAATACGCACGCACGCGCGCGCGCGCGCGCCCGACAGTGATTCCGATAAAGGCCGGTCGGTGATAGTTTACAGTAGAACCTGTCCGCGCACCGCCCCCCATCTACTTCTCCCTCCCCCTCCCCGCATTCCGGGTGTTCTCTATCATTACACCAACTCCTCCACACTGACGCGTCCACACTCAGACATTCCCAAATCAACTTGCTGTGCGGGACAGCAGCATCCGGACCGTGCAGCACCTCGGAGTCTCTCACATCAGGCACCGGCTGCAGGTAATCTCCCCAGGTAGGACTGTTTTAGTGCAGGTGATGATGTGCAGACAGGATAATAGGATTATTCTGTAAATAGAAAGAGGGAGATTATGGTTAAAAAAAAAAAAAAAAAGGTGCATGTCAATTTAAACTGTTTAAAATGTATTGCCTAAGATGTTTTATTTATTAATTTTTATTTGTTTTTGCAGCATTTTTTTAATAAACATAGTTGGAAGTATGATGGAAATGTGTGTGTGTGTGTGTGTGTGGGTATGGGGGGGGGGGTGTTTGTAGCAGCTACTGAACTTGAGTAGATATAGGGCATGTCAGTACTTGTTCATCATCTCTCACAGAGGTGTAATAACGGCTATTACATGGCCCGTAGACCGTCATATCTATTTATGCGCCTTCACCCCCCCCCCCCCCCCCAACAGAACCTCAACGATGCCTGGAATCTACATGATATTGGCCATGTTGGCCCACGTTGTCGCTCAAGAACCGGAGGAACCCGTGACTTACACAGCAAGTTGCCTTGATTTCTCTCTTTTAATGAAGTCAGAGTTCTTGACTAGACCTATTAAGGAAATCACTGCTTTCCTGTAGTGAGACCTATAATCATGGTGCTGTAAACTCCTAGGGAAAAATTAACCTGTTATTTACCTCCGAATTATTATTACACCTTATTTGTGGACAAGGGATTTGAGACAGGTTACAACTTGCCATGTGATAGTGTTTTCTTCTCTTACAGTGCACGGATGGCTATGAGTATGATCCTGTCAGACAAGTGTGCAAAGGTAGGCTATTAGTCGCAAAATTTGGGACAGACAATAGTATTTGTAGTTCAAGCAAGGACTTGCGGCACAATTTATACCTTTAAAAAAATAGGTGTCATTTTAAAAATGAATAAAATAGGATAGTCCTGTCATCTCAGGGAAGCTGTTGCAGACCTGGAGCAGATGAGGGGAACGGAATGGTGTAGTAGTGTAGTGAATAAAAGCTTTCATGCCCACTGCAAAATGTTGTGACGAATAATTCTCAGAAACCTTTTGTATGAGGTAAATTTGGAGCTTTTCTTGCATCAAAAGATCAAAATGTTCCTTCCTAACAGTTTTAAGGCTGATTGTATACTGAGCTGTATCGGGACTTCTGTACATTGCTTTGGATAAGGGCACCTGCAAAATGTTATAAATGTCAAAAAAATGTCTGTGGCTATTATTATTATTATTATTATTATTATTATTATTCATTCATTCATTCATTCATTTTCAAAGCATCTTAATCCAAATTAGGGTAGGCAAACCCCTATCTTAGCCAACTCTGGGTGAGGGCGGAGTACACCCTGAAGAGCTCGCCAGGCCTTTGCAGGGCCAACACACATACAACCGTTCACACTCACACCTAGGGGTGATTTGGAACAGCCAATTAGCCTACTGTGCATGTTCTTGGACTGTGCAGGAAACCAGAATACCTGGAGGAAACCCAGGCCAGTACGGGGAGAACATGCAAACTCCACACAAATATGCCCGTGCCCAGGAATCGAATCCGGACCCTTCTTGCTGTGAGGCGGACATGCCAACCACTATGCCACCGTGCCGCCCAATCATTATTGTTGTTGTTATTATTATTATTATTCATTTGTTTATAAATTTGCTGAACCACTGTCTCCTACTAGGGTTGTGAAGGTGGGGTACACCCTGAACAGCTCGCCAATCCATCGCAGGGCCAACACACACCCATTCACACTCACACTCACACCTTGGGGCAATTTGAAACAGCCCATTAGCTTAATGCGCATGTTTTTGAATTGTGTGAGGAAACCACTCTCGCAGGAGGAAACTCATGCAAGCTTAGGGAGAACATGCAAACTTTACACAGAAACACCCTCAACGGGCCTGGGACTCGAACCCACGACACTCTTGCTATGAGGCGGACATGCTAACCACTACACTGCCTGTCTGGTGAAACCGAATCACTATAAAAGCTGGACAGTAGAACTTACAGCTATGTTTAATAGTGAGAGGAAGAGCATTTCCACATACACAATATGATCAGAACTCACAAGACTGGGACATAACAGCTCTGAGGCCATAACAAATCCATGTGTTAATGAGAATAATCCGAATGAAAGGCTTTAGTATTCTAGCGAGCATAAATCTCGGATTCTAAAGTAATGGAAAAAAGTCATGTGATCTGCTGAGTCCAGATTTACCCTATTCCAGAGTGAGGGGCATGTCAGGGAAAGAAGGGAAGAACATGGAGGTCCCATCATGCACAGTGGTCACTGTATATGCCTCTTAAAGCAGTGCTATGATCTGTGGTTGCTTCAGGTTGGTCAGGTCGAGGCTCAGCAACGTTATGTGGAAATACAATGAAATCAGCTGATGACATGAATGTGATCATATGATGTACTGAATGACCAGATTGTCCTATCAATTCATTTTTGAGCATGAGGAATCATTTTCACTCATAAACTGGCACCACAAATTCCTGACCCTAACCCTACTGAGGGTTTGAGAATACATGGAGTGTTTCTGTATAAAGAATAAGATGATGATGATGATGATGATGATGACGATGGATTGAATCTCCCATCCTCAAGAGAAGATATCTGAAAAACTACTACAGCTGTAGATCGAAATCAAAGATGTGACACTGCATACATTTATTGAAATATGTCATGGCAAAGACATGCTGTATTGAAGGCTAAAGGTGGTCCAACAAAATAATAGAGTGTGCATGTTTATTTATTTATCAAATTTATTTTGGAGGGCAGTGTATTTATTACTGCAGTAATTATCCAATCAAAGGTGGCTGCCTACTTGCTTATTTAAATCCATTTGGTAACATTTATTTTTGGCAGTTCATTTGATCATTTGATGCACTAATTCTACCAATACATATAAATATTATACACACTTTGGAAAATATTTCATTTTATTGAAATGTTAAATTAAACCACGATTTAATTTTTTAAAATTTTTTAAATTATTTTTTTATTTTTATTTTTTTGTGTGTGTGTGTAAATCAGGGATGTCCAATCTTATCCGCAAAGGGCCAGTGTGGGTATAGGTTTACACTTCATCCAAGCAGTAGCTACACATTTCACCTGTTTCAATTACTGATTAAAAAAAAAAGACTAGCTTGCACAATAGTGTTTCAATTTTGAAGCCGGGAGGCAGCCATCTTGGCGAGACTACGTTGCGTTAAGATATTAAAATGGAGCCGTTGAAAGCCAACACAGCTCGAAAAATTGTGATATTTTTACTGCGGATGGTCAGAATGCCATATATTCATATAATTTTACCAATAATTTCACCGATATTTGTAATAGATTAAAAAATAAATAAAAAAGTTTTAAAAATGAAATGTATATCTTGGATGTAATTATTTCCATTTCCCCATCTTTCCATTCTATTTGAGTATAACTTTAAACAGTAAAATGGTCTCACCAAGATGGCTGGCACCCGGATTCAGAAATTGTAACACTAATGTGCAATCTAGTCTTTTTTTTTTTTAGATCAGTGATTGAAACAGGTGGAAGATGTGTCAACCATTTGACTGAAGTGATAACCTGCACCCACATTGGCCCTTTGCAGATAAGATTGGACATCCCTGGTATAAATGACTACTTATAACAGCCGATAACAGCTGTCAAATTCCATGATTCTCATACCTTCACACATACCACCAACATTTCAAATCATTCCAGCAGCTCCGCTCCTAACCGTATACTCCCTCTTCTCTTTTCCAACAGACATTGATGAGTGTGCTATCGTTCCCGATGCCTGCAAAGGGGGTATGAAGTGCTATAACCACTTTGGTGGATACCTCTGTCTGCCACAGAATGCACAAATCTTTGTAAGCACAGAGAATGAGATGGCACAGCCGACTGAACCAAGCCACCCCAATCCTCCGGTCCTTCCAAATGTGGACTCTCAAAAACCCCCACCAGGAAGCCCGCTGGAGCGTCGACAGCCTGGTCGACAGGTGAACTGCTTACCTGGTTTTACCTCGGATGAGCAGAATTACTGCAGAGGTAGGGTTATTTTTCCAGCTAACATGATAATGCTAAAATAGTTCAAATTAAACTTTTGTAATATTTCTGATATACAAGAAATGAGAGATGGTATCTATGGTCATTGACGTGTATAGCAAGCACTGAATTGTGGGTATTATAAATTTTAATCATTACCATTACCCGAATTCAATCTTTTATCCTATAATCAGTACTGTGACTTGCAGTAACTATGCAAAATATAGTCACTGTTATAACCTGTTCTCTAAATTGCAGCCCTGATTATCGGAGTGCTATACACTCATTCATGCAATTATTCCAGTGAAAGTAGCACAATACATAAATCCTGCAAATAAAGGCTGAGTGCTTTACATAATTTTCATAGTAAACATTAAAATGGGTAAAAATGCAATTTCCATGTCCGTGGCATGGTTATGGGCTCCAGAGTGGTTAGAGTATTTCAGAAACTACTGATCTCTGGGGATTTCCATCCACAACAGGCTCTAGAGTTGGAAATGCCTTGTTGATAAAAGACTCTTAACACTTGGGTTGAAAGGTCTTTTGGCAGATGACAGAAGGCTATACCAACATAGAAGACCACACTCCAATCAGCCAAATAACAGTGCACTGGACATTTGAATATTGGGGGGAAAAAAACATTGCGTGGTGTAATGAGTCTTGTTAAACATAATGACAATTTCAGCTGGTGAAATGCCTCACGCTGGTGGTGGTAGTGTAATGATGTGGGGAATTAATTGTTGCCACATATGGACCCCCGGGAAAAAAAAAGAAAAAAATAAACAAAACAATAGACCATTGTTTGAATGCCCCAGCCAATCGGATTATTGCTGACCATTTACGTTCCTTTATGACCACACTTTACTCATCTTAGACTGCCTTTCTGTAGTTGGTCTCTTCCACCACTATACATACATACATAATGCCCTAGTAACCAAATGTGCTAATGCCACATCATCGTCCTCTGGGATGAACAGATGCTGAAGAACTCATGTTATCATGGTTAGCTCTGAATGAGAGGGCAGTTTGGTGGTGTAGTGGTTAGCAAGTCCGCTTCTCAGCACGAGGGCGTTTTTGTGTATAGTTTGCATGTTCTCACTGTGCTTTCGTGGGTTTCCTCCGGGTACTCCAGTTTCCTCCCACAGTTCAAAGACATGCACATTAGGCTGTGTGTCTGTGTTGCCCTTCGATAGTCTGGCTAGCTGTTCAGGTTGCCTTCGCTCGGAGTCAGCCGGGTTAGACTCCATCCTCCCTGTGACCCTAATAAAGTATTAGTTTGGAAAATGAAATGAAATGAAATGAAGTAGAAATTTTTGTAGATGTAGATGTACTGTACTTTGCGTTCATGCATTAATTTGCCACGACTTCTTTAACCTATTCCTGTATATAAGGGAGAACCTTCCTTCCAAATGGTATTTAGGTTGAAAATAATTCTTAACACAACAATGACACTTCCGTGTGTTTTGTGATACTGATATCTATGTGGTACAGCACTGTTCCATTTTTTTTTTGTTTGTTTTTTTTTTGTTTGTTTTTTACATTGTACTCTCGTCTTTCACTTCATCTAACATGTACGGGTATTAACATTAGATTCAAGTCTTCCAGGGAGGACTTGCATCCCCTGCACTGCTTATTTCCACCAGCACTGAAAAATCTTTAAAAAATTTCCCCTAGGTGTGAGTGTGAGTGTGAATGGTTGTATGTGTGTTGCCCTGCAGTGGTCTGGCGAGCTGTTCAGGGTGTACCCCGCCTTCACCCATAGTTGGCCGAGATGGGCACCAGCCCCCCCACCATCCTAATTAAGTGGCTTGGAAGATGAATGAATTTATAAATAATCTGTACCGTTAAAGGGAAAGGGGGAGTTGTTGAGAATTACAAGTACGAATGATGACAGACAGTGACGATGCAGATGATGACAGATGGTGATCCCTATGTCACTCCATCTTTGCTGGCAACACGAAAAAAGGCGACACAAAAATACCAAATTACAGTAGATATAGGTATAAAGTATAAAGTAGTCACTGCCGTAACCGACATTCAGAGTTGTAATCTGTAAGGAACAATGTTTATGTGCTTGATTTAATATTTTTACAGATACAGCTAAGCTACGAGGTTCCTATTTTGGGTCATGTCTCTTGAATGTCTAGGAATTCATCATTGACCCTTTTCAGGGTGGGGTAATTACTTGCCAGCTTTGTATAGGGAGCACAGTCAGTCTTCCCTGAAACACCCAGCAAACCTGAGAAGAACCTTCAAAGCGCAACAGCTTGCTTTCTCATTGTAAAGATAACACGTCATAACAAAACGTACACCACAACAATGTAAAAGCTAAAATCAGCCTATTTACCCATAATGCATTGCTGCTCTCTTCCATTGATTGCCCTAAGTTTAATATTTTTGGCTTCAATTTGGATTCAATTTCTTTTGATGGGCATGGTGCATGTTTAACATCCATCGTATGTTTTTGGAAAATAATGAAGGCATCTAACATTCTGTGGATGCCGAATCATGCCGCGCATGCGCTGCTCCGAACGATTCTGCCACAATGACAGCAAATTACAAAATTCGATAGCAGTGCAGCTCAAATGAGTGCTGTGATGGATGATGCAGCTGGCATAGCCTTTTCCTGCTGTGGTTTGCGGTCACCCATTTATGCTTCAACGGTTTATTTTAGTCATAAGTCAGCACCTCACCGGGCATCAAGACTCCCTTTAATTACATACAGATGAAGAAGTTTTAAATCCTAATATCTCGGTGGCATTGCTCATGGTATTGGGGTTATAAAGGTGCCGAGGCTGTGTATGTATGATTTCTGCCCTTCTGAGGGAGGGTCTAGCATCATGGTAGGTACACAAACAGCTTTTGAGTGCCAGGCATGTGGGCAAGCACATCTGTTGGTCTAATTGTATGATTAAAGCAGTCAACAAGCTCCCTTTGTCTGCTACGTTTACTACACCCCATTTAACCACTTCAAAAAGAACGCATAGCTTCTGCCTCTCACTTCATTACTCAAACAATGGCTTACAGTGAGGGAAAGAAATCAGAACGTTACCAGGATTCTTAAGAAGTTGAAAAGGTAAACATAAAAAATGTATGGAATAAAACTTGCAACTGTTCCAGGGGTTTTGAACCAGGTTAATGCTGTACGGTTCTCAGCCTGCTTTGCTGTCACAGACAAAAATCACACATCGTAAATAAATTCTTTGGTCATGAGCTGAGATTGGCAGTCTTCCAGAATATAATGTGACTCACCAGTGCAATTGCGCCCAATGACATCCGATAAAGTTTTAGCAGTGACATGAAATCTTGTTTAAATCCTTAAGTGTCACTACTGTAGTCTAGAGCTGCAGTCCTCACAAACATAAACAAAGCATTCTAATGGATACTCATTCGCTGGAGCCTATCTCAGCCGACACAGGGCAAAGACGGAGTACACCCTGAACAGCTCGCCAGACCATCACAGGGCAACACACACTCACGCTCACTCACACCTAGGGGTGATTTGGAGCAGCCAGTTAGCTTAATGTGCATGTCTTTGGACTGTGGGAAGAAATCGGAGTAGACAGAGGAAACTCCCGCAAGCATGGGGAGAACGTGCAAACTCCGCACATCTTTATAATAACTCATATTCCTGCTCATTCCAGCCTGTTTTCTGCATGAGTCCATATTACTGATTAATAATCTACCCTGGAGTATTTTTATTTAATCAAAGGTTTATCATGATCATTAAAGGATCTTACAGTATCGTACAGTAATTTAACATGATGAAGCAACACATTCTGTGGGCAGCATGGTGGCGTAGTGGTTAGCACTTCCACCTTACAGTAACAAGGTCCTGGGTTTGAGCCCTGTGTTTGGTGGTTTCCATGTTCTCACCGTGCTTGTGCTCGTTTCCCCCGGGTACTCTGGTTTCTTCCCACAGTCCAAAGCCACGCACATTAGGCTAATCGGATATTCTCAATTGCCCCTAGGTGTAAATGTGAATGTTAGTGGTTGTTTGTCCGTTTTGGCCCTGCAGTGGTCTGGCGAGCTGTTCAGGATGTGTCCTGGAGTCACCTGGAGTTGGCTGGGATGGGCTCCAGCCTCCCTGCAACCCCAATAAAGGATAAAGTGATTTGGAAAATGAAAAAAATTAACAGATTATATCTAAAATGTGGTAATTCATTTCATTTCATTTTCTGAACCGATTAATCCTAATTAGGGTTGCAGGGAGGCTGGCACCCATTCATGACAGCAGTGACAACTCGGTGATAGTGGGTCTTGAACCCCCAACCTTCGGATCAGTAAGCTAGCACCCTAGCACCGGGTCATCACTACCCCAATACTACTACTGCTACTACTACTAAAATAAATAAATAAACAACAATAATAAAATAATAATAATAATAATAATAATAATATTGCTGCATGGCTTGTTATGGAGATAGTAAAAAGTTGTTTAGAAGTAAATTAGAATTAAGATTTTACACATTAAATCTTTACCCATGATTTGTGCACATTTGAGTTCTCCAGTGCTGGAGAAAATCCATATTAGGTGCACCTCACTCGTCCTGCTCTGGTTTATAGACGTTGTAAAACAGAAGTGGAGAAATTAAATGACTTTATGCTGTTGGTCAATCAGTGTGAGCCTCCTTGAGAAATACACCATAAAAACTGATTAGGCAGCTAATATGGTAATAACACTTTCAGGAACAGATATGTTGGGTCTTGTGTTCCTACGTTTACTTATTGCATTATATTCTCCATTTAGTGTGGGTTGTTAATTAAAGCAGCCACAGTAATTGTACTATAAGGTGAACCACTGTAACTGGGCTTTTATTTAATTTCTAAAATTTACTATTGCTTGGCTGTGTAGTTTCATGAATCTACAGAGCATTCACGATTCTGGTAACCAGTATGTGTTGAAGCCATTACATCTGGAATAAAACCACTTTTTTGCTGAAATGGGTTGACCAAGTGAGTCATTACAGAATCACAGAGCCTTGTCTTTAATTTCTAAGGGAATTTGTCTTAATCAGAGGTGTGTTTCTTTTGGAGAGCTTTCTTGTGTGCTATTAATGCTTAACAAGCTTTGTATTGTGCTTAGTGCGCCTCTGGAACAGACATCCACTATGTCTCTCTTCATAAAGCTCTTAATAAAGAACTTACCTCTGGATATCAAATAATGCTTATGCCATGCTTACTCACCATTCTTCAGTGGAAATCCAGGCCAGGAACTGATGCAGGTCGGCGTTAATCACACCCACATGAATATATATGCCCGTGACTGATGAATATGGTGCCATTAGAGATTGCTGGAGGCTAATGAAGAATGCTTATGTTTTATGAGTAATACACTGTTTATACCATACACTGTTGTATCCAAAACCTGGAAAAATAAAAAAATAATAAAAACCTTCATGGAGTATCCTGCCTTCACCCAATGTCAGCTGAGACCCTAGTACAGGGGTGTCGTCGAGGACCGAATTATCACTCAAGATCTATTCAAAAAGGGAAACCATGAAATCTGCATGGCCATATTATTTGTTTATGCATGTATCTACCATTCCTTTATTCACTTTCCTTTTCTGACAATGCTTGATAGTAACCAGCTACCTTGCAATCTTTCCTGAGTCATGAATGGCTAGCTGTTTAGTTGAAATTGGTTGGCTCCACCTAGTGGATGGATTATGAATTACATTTCATGGTAATTTTTTAAAACTCTGCTATACTGTATTAATCCTCAAGGGAAATTATAGCCTATGCCTTTAACACATCCAAAGTGAGCACACACATAAACAGTGAACACACACACACCACCACCACACATTTTTTCCCTGCTGGTTCGGCAATCGAACCAGCAATCTTTCAGTCCCAAAGCCGCTTCTCTAACCACGAGACTATGGCTGGTTGATGCAACGAATGCACAATAATCATATACTTTAAAAGCTTTCTTGGGCCACATAAAATGAGTTGGAGGGCCGGATTTGGCCAGTGGGACCCCGTGACCTAGTAGAATTAAGAAAAGCGACTGACGCAGATTGATTTTTCAGTCAATTTTTACATTCGCGTGAAGATGTTTTGCGACTCCACATTTGACCAAATATTTTGTAGCTTAAATATGTATGTCGCACAAAAATCGTGAGAAGGTCGTGCGACAATTTTTGCAATTGGCTTGCAGGTGTTTGGCAAAAAAAGCGATTCTCCTGTCATAAATCACTCGCGGTTTGTTTACTTTTTGTTTTCAAACCATTTGCTTTTTATTTGCGCGCTATTAGCGTGAACAAAAGGCGAATAAAATACGAATGATGACAAAATATACAGAATATGGTGGATACCGGGCGGCAGAGTGGCGCAGTGGTTAGTACGTATGCTTCACAGCAAGAAGGCCTGGGTTCGGTTCCTTGGCTCAGATGTTTCTGTGTGGAGTTTACATGTTTCCTCCCACTGTCCAAAAACATGTACAGTAGGCTAATTGTCTGTTCCAAATCACCCCTAGGTGTGAATTTTTTCTCTGCAATGGTCGGGTGAGCTCTTCAGGGTTTACCCCTGTCTCACCCAGAGTCGGCTGAGATGGGCGCCAGCCTCCGCGTGATCTTAATTAGGATTAGGTGGCTTAGAAAATGAATGAATGAATGAATAAATGCTGGATGTCAGCAAGTCTCAAACTTTCCGTGTGGAAGTCTCCAGCTTGTTGCTTTTCCTTGCGAACAAAAAATGAATAATTTGTTAGAAAAAAGACTATGTGACCTTTTTGTGACATGTGCGGACTGTTTGAGGAGAGTTTGAGACTATACTGTGTCAGAACCTTGGTTTGCGACATTCGCGGAAATTTCAAACGTCTGAATTTTTTTATGATGAGTTCACGAACCAGGTAATCAAAATGCGATGCCGTGAATGTCGTGAGACAAATTTGAGAACATTTGGAGATTGAAAAGCGACAGCCGAGATTTTCCATTCACTTCATTTGCTTTTCTATCGCACCTCTAGTGCGATCACGGCGTAACATTGAGAAGTCTAATCCTTTAAACACAGTTGTCTTCTTGCAGTCATTTTTTTCTGTCTTTTAGGAACTGTTGATGGAAGACCATGTTCTGTTAGGCTGAAATGAAATACATGCCCTACTTCTATGACATCAATCTCATTCTTGCTCTGATTTTACCCCACGAACTTATCAGATGTTCTCATGAAGTTGCACTTTGTTTGTGCTAATCTTAAGCCATTGGCCTGAAGCTTCTGAAACACCATTTTTAAGTCTCTAAAAGGCAAAGTGCTCCTTTGGAGCAAAGACAAGTATGTGACCACACATGAAGTTTAAAAAAAGTTTTGTTCACATGATTGTTGTTAGCCTGAGGAAGTGTATTATACTGATATAACCCAAATAGAGGTTTGAAGACATGGACATATTTTCCAACTCATAAACCCCTATGTTGCAATAGTAATAGTTAATCTCTGTGTTAAATCAACTGAAGAATAAAGTACAGTATCATTTTAGGCATCCACTGGGGGGGAGGGGGGCTATGCAAAATTGGCTATGCTCTATACATACTCTATACAAAATTGGCCATGTTCTTTATAAGGGTAATTTACATTTCTGTGGTGGCAGTATTAAAAATAACGATTTAATACACTGCTCAGCATAGAAAAATACACACACTGGCATTGATGCTCCAGTTGGTCAGGTTGAGGCTCAGCAACATTAATGTGGCAATGAAATTAAGTCAGCTCATGACCTGAATGTACTGAATGAGCAGGTTATCACATTGATGGAGTTTTTCTTCCCTGATGGCACTGATATAAAATGGGGGCTCAGATATTGAAAGGGTGTTTCAGGACTCATTTTCAAATATGTATTGGCAGCCCAGAGTCCTGACCTTAACCCTATTGAAAGTTTTCAGGATGTGCTGGAGAAGACTGGAGTGGTTCAGTTTTTCCCCTCATCAATTCAAGACGTCGGTGAGAAATGGAAATAAATGTTATGTTGCTTAAGTTTGTTATAACAATGGCATGATTATTACGTGCAAGTCTAAAGGCGGAACAACAACATATTCGTATGTGTGATTTTTTTTTTGGCTGGGGAGTGTATTATATAATTTAATAAAGATTGTAGCGCAACGTTTAACCCATGCATAGTTACCAAGACAATCCTGCAGCTATATATTTATTATGTGTACAGAATGTGGTTCTTCACACATAACAAAGGAATGGCTGCATAAGTAGAGGGCGCAGGTGCTGGACTGGCCTGTGTGTGTGGTCCTGACCTGTCCCCAGTAGAGAATGCGTGATAAATTTTAAAATGAAAAATGATTCTGTACTGTTGTACATCTTAAGACCTGTTTACAGGAAGAATGGAACAAAATAACTCCTGAAACACTTCATCAATTGGTGTCTTTAGCCCGTATTTGTATTTAAGTGTTGTGAGAAGAATGGGAACATTACAAAATGGTGCATGCTTTACTAGCTGAATTTTTTTTTCAGTGTGTTGCAATACCCAAAAGTGAAATAAGTAGTTATTAAAAAACTTAAAATAATACATATTGAAGTAAAACATTAAATAATATGCTGTTGTATTGTTTTATACTCAACAAAAAATAAACACAACACTTTTGTTTTTGCTCCCATTTTTCGTAAGCTGAACCTCAAAGATCTGAAACTTTTTCTATGTACACAAAAGGCCTATTTCTCTCAAATATTGTTCACAAATCTGTCTAAATTTGTGTTAGTGAGCACTTCTCCTTTGCTGAGATAATCCGTCCACCTCACAGGTGTGGTATATCAAAATGCTGATTAGACAGCATGAATATTGCACAGGTGTGTGTTAGGCAGGAATGTACACCAGAGCTGTTGCCCGTGAATTGAATGTTCATTTCTCTACCATAATCCATCTCCAAAGGCATTTCAGAGAATTTGGCAGTACATCCAACCGGCCTCACAACCGCAGACCACATGTAAGCACACCAGCCCAGGACCTCCACATCCAGCATCTTCACCTCCAAGATCGTCTGAGACCAGCCACCCAGACAGCTGCTGCAACAAATCTATTAACCAAAGAATTTCGGCACAACCTGTCAGAAACCGTCTCAGGGAAGGTCGTAACCGACTTGAGTGGGCAAATGCTCACATTTGATGGCGTTTGGCACGTTGAAGAGGTGTTCTCTTCATGGAATACAATAAAACTGCACATTTTATGAGTGGCCTTTTATTGTGGCCAGCCCAATGCACACCTGTGCAATATTCATGCTGTCTAATCAGCATCTTGATATGTCGCACCTGTGAGGTGGATTAATTATCTCGGCAAAGGAGAAGTGCCTACTAACACAAATTTAGACAGATTTGTGAACAATATTTGAGAGAAATAGGCCTTTTGTGTACATAGAAAAAGTTTCAGATCTTTGAGTTCAGCTCATGAAAAATGGGAGCAAAAACAAAAGTGTTTCGTTTATTTTTTGTTGAGTATAAGTGTATTATACGTCAAAGATGATTTACAGTAAAAATAATTATTTTTAGTTTTGAATTCAATTTTAACATACCATCTCAACTTTTTTTGGGGGGGGTATAAAGCCAAGGATTCCATGCTCATATCTTTGGCTTAGATAATCCTGTGGAGAATCATTTTTAAGTGACATGTAACATTTTCTAACATCTGAAGCCAAATGATCAGAAGACCTCTTGTGTTATTGCCATGACAAATTATTTTAGAATACAGACTACTACACTGTGCTCTTAAGAAAGGCTTATGAGCAACTGGTTATGGAAAAAAAAATTTCCCATTTGCACAAAAGCATGGAAGAAATGAGTCACCACAAAGATAACTATTACATTAATTTATAATCTAAAGCAATGTTGAGGTCATGACCAGAAACAGATTTGGTGGGTAAATAGTTGGTGTCTCTGCTTTGGCATTGTTTTTGCTGTATCTCCTATAGTGTTTATGGTTATGATTTAACTAGGTTAACTTTAGGTAAACAGAAATTTATATATTTATTTATTTATTTGTTTATTTATTTATTTATTTCTATATATACACATATATACATACATAAAATTATATAGGTGTGAGTGTGATATATATTTGGCAGACAATTGCTAGTTTGATTCATTAGCACTTTCAGACCATGGGGTAAAGTGACTCAATTTCCAAAATACTAAGTTAACTGTCTGAAGAAATTTCATCATATCAGATGACATTAATTTTTATTTTTCAGAAATGTTTATTATGAAAGTACATTATTATATACTGAGCAGAATATGGGCAGGAAAAAAGCTAAAACTTAAAAACTCTCTCTTGTGCTGAATATCATACGGCTATTTTCAGCTTGTTTATTCATTCATTCATATGCCAAACGTCTTAACCCTACCCTCATACCCTCATATAATAGTAGGGTATTAGACAGGCAGGTAGGTCAACCAATCATTTTATTCTAAACAAACAGAATGATGGTGGCACGGTGGCGCAGTGGTTAGCACATTTGCCTCACAGTAAGAAAGCCTGGATTTGATTACTGGGCGCGGGCATTTCTGTGTAGAGTGTGCGTGTTCTCCCTGTATTTGCGTGGGTTTCCTCCAGGTACTCCGGTTTCCTCCCACAGTTCAAAAACATGCACAGTAGACGAACTGGCTGTTCCAAATCACCCCTAGGTGTGAGAGTAAGTGTGAATAGTTTTGTGTGTGTGTGTGTGTGTGTGTTGGCCTTGTGATGGCCTGGCGAGCTGTCCAGGGTGCACCCTGCCTTCACCCAAAGTCTGCTGAGATGGGCGCCAGCCTCCCCACGACCCTAATTAGGATTAAGCGGCTTAGAAAATGAATGAAAGAATAAATGAAATGGAATGATTGCACAGGTTCTATGACATGCCACAAATGGCCAATTTTATTTTTTACTCTCAGAGCACATGATTGATTCACTGAAAAAAAAACAAAGAAAAAAAGGGGGATAAAGGAAGAAAAAGGGGGAAAAAATTAAATCAAGCAATACTATTTTTGTATATTGGGGGACCCTACTTGAAAAGCCTTGTGGTTTCTTAGAGTCTCCCACCACACTTATTTTGTTTATATTATTACATATGTTATATTTTTCTTGTTTATATATTTTTATTTTTCATTTTAAATTGTTATCATTTATTACTTAATATCAAATGATTGTACATATGTGTGTTGAAATAAATAAATAAATAAATAAATAAATAAATGTAGTATATATATATATATATAGAGAGAGAGAGAGAGAGAGAGATGTAAAATGGATTTTAAGAAATATACCAAAAAAAAATGCTTATTAAAAAAAAAAAAAAAAAAAAAAAACTACCTATCCTGCCTTAAAACCCTTGTCTCTATGGTCATTATTCTGTCTTTGTTGTTTGGCTAACTACAGTGTAGCATTGCATTGTTTTTCTGTTCCATAACATTTAGCTTGATTCTAATAATGATGGAAAGAAAGGGTCTATCAATTGGATATGTTCCTTCATGTAAGTGTGCAGTGTTGTTGTTATTATTGGGCTGTGTGTGCCAGACTCCAGCTGCTTCCTGCCCCTGCATGTGAGAAATTGTTGAACTGTTCCTCAGTGCTGTCCCAGAGTCATCTGGCCAACCAAACTAACAGATCTGGCATTATCCAGTCCAGTATGCCCCCCTTTCTTAGGAAGAGGTTTCATGTTGGATGGTGTGGAGTCACAGATACCAGGAACATTTTAGTAAATGTTCAGGATTGTATTGTAATTACAAGAAGTAATTTACAACCCAGGTGCTGTTAGCATGTTTACTAGACGTTGGACTGTATTATGGTCTAAAGTGTTGTATTACAGCACAAATATTTGCAAGACATTAAAAGGAAAGACACAATTATGGATGACTGTATTAATACCTGAGATTCCATGAAATGTTACTGCTAGAGGGTGGCATGGTGGTCTAGTACATCCACCTGACAGAAAGAAGGTCTGGGTTCAAGTCGCATGGTGGGGACATCTCTGTGCGGAGTTTGCATGTTCTCTCCATGCTTGCATGGGTTTCATCTGGGTACTCCGGTTTCCTCCCACAGTCTAAAGACATGCACATCAGGTTAACTGGCTGTTCCAAATTGCCCCTAGGTGTGAATGCGAATGGCTGCATGTGTGTTGGCCCTGTAATGGTCTGGTGAGCTGTTCAGGGTGTACCCTGCCTTCGCCCAGTGACGACTGAGATAGGCTCCAGCCTCACTGCAGCCCTATAGGATTAAGCGGTTCAGCAAATGAGTGAGTGAGGACTGTTAGACAAATGAGAAATACTGTGGTTTAGTCTTCCCATCCTTCATAAGGTCGCAAGTTAAAAATTCCATAACAGCTGTTCTAGTCTGCACTCAGCATTATCAATCTATCTCTTATAATCCCACTATTCGGTGTCACCCAGTAGGGAATAAGTTTCGAAGAGTTTTCTCAGGGAGCTTCTACTTGCCACTGTTGCCTCTAGCTTTCCACTGGTGAGCAAAATCTACATTCAATTTAAAGAAGGAGATTCACTTGATGAAAGTTCATTTCAGTCAAAACTAATTTTAGCCCGATAGCTGACATTTTAATGATTTTATGGATGGTTCTTTAAAAACTTCATCTCAGAATGATGACATCAACAAGGCCCTAGTTACCATAGAGGAGTTTGGCTTTAAACATAATTTGTTTCAGTATTTCAGGTGTTTGTGCTTAAATATATTAATCCTGGTGCATATATATGTAGTTTCTCATAGCACATGCAATGATTTTAATCTTAAACCTTTGACACCTTCAACACAAATCTGTCAATAAATGGCTTGAATGTATTAAAATCCTATACCTATCATCATTCTGAGACACGGTTTTCAAATAACTGCCCATAAAATTTTTTAAAAAGAAGCTGTTAGCCTAAAATTTTGCAGACAGAAAGAAATTAATCTTAAGATTTTGACTGAAATTAACTTTGAACAAGTGGACTTGACTTTTTTTTTCAAATAGCTGTTGTTCTTCCATTAGCCCACTGCAATATTAACTATGTGAAAAACAGAACACTTTTCTTCTACTCAATACAGCAGTAACATCCATGGACGGTTCTTTCAATTAGATATACTCAGTGTAAAATAATGGTCTGGGCCTCATGTACGAAGGCCTGTGGTGTGTGCCTTGGATTGAAATCCTGGGAGTGGTTAAGAATACGCTGACCTTTGTGATGGTTTAATGGTAAGACATTCATCTATACTTTCTTTAAGGTTACACTCCATTTGGCTTGTATCGAAATGGCACTGGAAATGTCACATTATTTCCCCATATTTTCAACCAAATAATATATACCAGAAACAAGATTCCGAAGGCCTTCTGAAAGAATAAAGTGGGTGTGATTCAGTATGAAAATCCTGCCAGTGAAATCATCACATGAAGTGAATGTATTAGTTAATTGTTCTCATATGGATCTCAAGTAGGATGTCTATCTGTCTTTCTCAAGACTCGGATTGATGTTTCATTTAGTTGATAGAAGGCATTTGCATGTGAACTGCTCAATGAAGCATCAAAGCATCGCAAAAATTCCACTGGCCAGGCAGGAAAAGGTCAACAGACCGTGGATCATTCGGAATGTTAATTCTTCTTGTCCATCCGAGATGCTCTGGACCTGATTTTATTTTAGGTCATGAACTAGAGAGAGGCATTTCTGTAATGGCGCCAAGGAAAGATTTCTGTTTTCACTTTGAAATTGATCTTCACTGTTCCTTAGTAAAGGCCATGTTTGGGAAGCCTTATCTGTCACTAAAAGCCAAATAAAAGAATTGAAAATCCAAAGAGATCAGTACTTTGGGAATAGGAAAGACGGCAAATGGTTTCATGATGCAACATAAAATTCTAGTTTCCCCCTAATCATGTGTAGTAACTTGACATGTGTCATAAAATATTCGGTTTAAACTCCTTTAGGAGCTGTATCTGCTTTGTCATGTAGAGTGCTAACACTTTTCAAAGTGTTCAAGATTTTTGTGAAAGTATCCCCTTAAGGCTAATACATGACAGACATGTATATTGATGTGAAATGTACAAGATTGTTAACTTCACATATTTTGTCCCTGATCATACTTTTTCCAAGGAGTAGTTACACTACTCAAAATGACTCAAGTATTTTTTTGGGATAATATTGCTCTTTCCATTACAATAGTTCAGTAAAAACACAAACCAAACGCCCCCAGTGCAGCGAATACAGCTAGGTCTATCAGGTCAGTGCATAACTGGTGGGGAAAAAAATAATATTACATGGGTGTTGTAGCCCTGAGGAAAAAACAAAATTGTTGACATGATGTTTGAAGTTTCATGGAGAAAAGGACACAGGGTAGTTGGATATCCTCTGAATTCCATTACTGTGTAAACGGATGTGCGTAAAACCAAAGGGCAACTGGGAGCGTCACAGTGCCGATTGACAGTTATACGACAAAGGAAGTTACTTCCTTTGCCATGCTACCATACTAGGCTAGCATATTCCACCCAGTATGACTCACCTTACTAGGATCATCAATAAAGACATTGAAACTGGCTTCATTTCAGACAGTCCGTTTTACTCTACAGTACCACACTTTCACCGGCCACTTTATTAGGTTCACCCATATACTAGCTCATTCATTTGCTGAACTGTGTAATCCTACTCTTAGTGATACGGGAAGGCTGGAGCCTCTCTCAGCTGAGACTGAGTGAAGGCAGGTTACCTCACTCACTCACTCACTCACTCACTCACTCATGCACTCACTTCCTTTGATTCTATTAGGGCCACAGGGAGGCTAGAGCCTATCTCAGCCAACACAGGGCAAATGTGGGATATACGTAAAGAAATTTTTACGCAATATGTAAAATCATACAGATAAAGGTCAAAAGCCTTAATTAATGTTTACACTAAACATCAGAATGAGGATCTCAGGATGATCTCAGGGACTTTGATCGTGGCATTGTTGTTGCTCGTATGTATATTTCAAAAACTGTTGATCTCCTGGGATTTTTATGAACAACAGTGTCTAGACATACTTGTGCAAAAATCTTCAGGTAAGCAGAAGTTCCGTGGGTGGAAATGCCTTGTTTACAAGAGCAGCCAGAAGAGATAACAAATAAGCACTTGTTACAACCATGGTATTGGGGCCGGTGGTGTAGTGGTTAGGGTGCTGAATTCATGATTGTGAGGTTGTGGATTCAAATCCCTGTAAGACCCCCACCGTGTTAAGACCCCTGGGCAAGGTGTTAACCACAAGTGTCCAACCAGCAATAGAAATGGGTACCTGTCAAAATACTGCGAAGGTAACCTGTGATAGATGAGCGTCCCTACCAGGAGGAGTTGGACTCCTGGTCGCATCACACTACAAAAACCTGGTCTGACATAAAAGCCCAGCAGATTTTACTACAACCATGATATGCAGAAAAGCATCTCGGAATGCACAACATTTCACATCTTGGGGCAGATGGGTTATAAACACATCACATTCCACTCCTGTCAGCCAACAGCAGAAAACGAAGACCACTCTGGGCACAGGCTTACACCGAAACTAGAAGGATGAATATTTGTTGAAGATTTTGGCTGCAACATGATCTGCAGGGTAAGAATTTGTTGTCAACATCATAAATCTATCGACCTAACCTGCATCATGTCATTGATTTGGCACACACTGGGGCCTTTAAGACTAATCAAGCATGGATGAAATGTCACGGTTTATCTCTGGTGTGTTGCTGAATTTGTGCATCCCTTTATGGCCATACAATTACCCATCTTATAATAGCTGCATCCTACTGAATCCAACAGAGCACCTTTGGGATGTAGTAGAGCGGAAGATTCACAGCGTGAATGTGCAGCTGACAAATCTGCAACACTTATGTTATGCAATCGTGTCAACGTGGACCAGAATCTTCAGGAAATGTTTCCAACACTTACTTGAATTCATGCCATGAAGATTCAAGGCTGTTCTGAGAGCAGTAGGCGGGTATTAGTATGAAGTCTCTAATAAGGTGGCACTAATGTATTTTTTACAGTTAATTAAAAAAAAAAATGGCATTATATTAGCAGCGGAAAGGTTGTGATAAAGTGAGAAAAAGCTAAATTTATTGCCGCCATGTAAACAACTGAATTGATTAAATGAAACGTTAGCTCGAGAAGAAAAAGGGAAAGGAGTAAATTGGAGGAGAGAGAATACTCTTCACTTTTTCCACAAACATTCACAGGGTTTGCTCATGCTATCCGAGCACTTCCCTCCTCTCTTTTCCTCCTCTCCCCTGGTGGCCGTGTGGGAGGTCAGCCCAGGTTTGGGAGCTTTTGGGAGGCACAAATGGAACGAGGACCAAGTGGGGCTTTGAGCTCTGTTTACTCAGACTTAAGGCTCCAGGTGGGGCCAGTGGCCAAACTATGACATCATTCTCTCACACACTGTGTGTGTGTGTGTGTGTGTGTGTGTGTTTGCCATGCTGCTGTGTCCCTTAGCCCTGTTAAATGAGATACGCAATCGTTGATTTCAGATGCAGCAACGTACGTCCTAATAAACCGTTTTTTTTCTGTGTATGTTGTAACATGTCAGGTAGGGGGTTTGCTACATCCACGTTGTAACATAACTTTTACTAGATAACTGGACATTAAAACTAATTATCTAGTCATCTTTCCTCTAGCTAAAGCCAAATGATTTAGGACAGTGTTTATTTTAGGCCAATTTGTGCAGGATGAGAGCCTTTAAAACAATGAACACTGCTCTGTATATTTAAAATAACATCGGGCAGTGGTGACTTAGTGGATAAGGCTTTTGATTGCTGAGCTGAAGGTCAGGGGTTCAAGCCCCAGTATTCCCAAGTGTCTGCCAAATGCTGTAAACATAACATGTCATTTTTAAAGGCTGTCCTGTACACCTATATAATCTTAGTCTGGTCTTATATGATGTGCAGTCTGTAAAAGAATTTACCCCATAGAATAGTATTCAACCATTTGCTACATAGGGTTGGTACCTGCACTCACTCATTCACTCACCCATTTGCCAAACTGCTTACTCCTACTAGGGTCAAGGGGAAGCTGGAGCCCATCCCAGCTAACACTAGGCGAAGGTGGGGTACACCCTGATCAGTTCGCCAGACCATTGCATAGCATTGGTTACTCCAAAATCTTGCTCAATATACTGTACAGTAAAAGTAGACTGAACATGGGCAGGACTGTGAAGATCCCTTTGTATAAAGACCTGGTACTGTTACCCCATACAAGCTACTCCCATCATAGAAGAGAAGCAAGAGCCAGACTGGATGTCCATGTAACCGTATTTTCTTTTCACAATTCACTGTCAGAATCATACATGACCTAAGTCTTCAGTAATATCAGTGATGTAGATCCTATATTTTAATTTGATTGTACAATCAGCAGCACAATCTGCCTCTCTTTACCCAATTTGTTTCTCCAGAATGCCTTTGGAGGACTTAACATTACATAAGATTGGTACACATTGTCAACTCAGTAAACAAACTGCATTAGAATTACACAAAAGGACTCATGGCATGGTGCTAAGTGGTTAGCATTGGTGCCTCATAGCAAGGAGTTTGTATCCTCTTTACAAGTCTGATTTGTGATGGGACCCCAGTCTAGCTAGATGATGGTATTGTAATATATCTGGATGATGCTAGATTAGGATACAGTAGTCTAGGCTATCTTAGAAAAGGTAAAGTAAGGTTAGGATGAATGACATTTTGAACGATGTTCCGAAGGTTAATCAGTGTGTTGTGGTAAGCATGTCTGCCTCACAGCAAGAAGGTCCTGAGTTTGATTCCCACAATCTGATGTTTCGGAGTGGAGTTTGCATATACTCCCTGTGCCTGTGTAAGTTTCCTTTGGGTACAGTCTAAAGGAATGTACATTAGGTTAATTGGCTGTTCCAAATGAACCTAGGGTGTGTATGTGAGTGTGAATGGTTATGTGTGTTGGCCCTGCGATGGTCTGGGGAGCTGTTCAAAGTGTTGGCTGAGATAGGCTCCAGCCTCCCTATGATCCTAATAAGATTAAGCGGTTCAACAAATGAGTGAGTGAGTGAGTGAGTAAGGTTTATCAAGTTAGTCTTTGACTTTGTTACCATTCCGTAATATATGAACACTAATTTTAGGGTAAAGATTAATCTTTTGCTGTTCTTGCATCTTGATGTAACCTACCAACAACACAAACCTTTTTTCTGTTTAATCTTAAAGTACTTTTGGTATATTGACATCGGAATGCATATTTTCACTCGTCTCAACAAGTATATCAGTAATTTATCCAGAGTGTTTGGTCTAAGATCCTGAGAGTTTTGGAAGCTTCAGTGTAACATGAGCAGTTTTCACTGCACTTTGAACTCAGGCCAAGGAATGATGCAGGTGAGTGTGCAGGCATTAAAAAATTAATAATAATAACAACATGAGTTTAGGTACTGACTGGTATTCCTAAATTTTATATAGATTAAGTCAGAATTTTTGATGTAAAGTCTGTTCATTATTGTTTTTTTACTTAAGAAAAGCATACATTTTTGTAGAAAACTAGCTGGTTTGTATATATTGGTTATACTTATAATCCACTAGATCTAAAATAATATGTTTATACATTGGTGCTGTATATTCCTTCACACTCACTCATTCACTCTCTCACTCATTTGCTGAAGCACTTAATCCTACTATTACAGTTGCATCTCAGCAGACACTGGGCCAAACTAGGGTACACAATGAACAGATCATCAGATCATTGCAGGGCCAACACACACATAACCATTCACACTCGCACTCACATGTATAGGCAATTCGGAACAGTTAGCCTAATATGCATATCTTTGGACTGTGGGAGGAAACTGGAGTACCCGGAGAAAACCCACGCAAGCACAAGGAGAACCTGCAAACTCCACACATAAATGCCTGAGCCCAGGACTCGAACCAAGCTGTGGGCAGGCACAAGTCAGGAGCTGCATGCAAAAAAATGTAAAGGGTTTATAAATCCCTAGGAACAGTAAGTTCCATAAGCAAGAAGTTGAAAGTGTTTGGTACTATAAGGACCCTTCCTGGATTAGGCCATTTTTCCAAACTTGAACTTGGAAGAGCATGGAGGATACTGGTCACAGAGGCTAACAAGATGTCTATGGCAAATTTGAAGCAGTTACACAAATTTTGCCAAATCGTGGTCATTGTGTGCATGTGACAACAATATCACAAATGTGGCTTGTGAGGAAGAGTTGAGCGAAAAAGTATTGAGTAAGTTTTGTCACTTCTGATGAAAATTCTGATGCTAAATGGAAAAAGGCGTTATGGTCACATGAAACCATAATCAAGCTATTTAGAATCAGTGTAAATACATCTGGTGGAAAGCCAATACAGCTTACCATTCAAAGAACACCATACCTACAGTGAAGCATGGTGGTGGTAGCATCACATTGTGAGGGTGTTTCTTTGCAGCAGGAACTGGGACACTTGTCCAGATAGAATGTAAAATGAACAGGCCAAATTATCGCCATGTGCTTGAGGAAAACCTGCTGCCTTTTGCCAGAAAGGTGTTTGTGGGAAGAAGGTTCACTTTGAAACATGACAGTGACCTGAAGTTTATCACACAGTGGCTGAGGGGGAAAAGGATGAATGTTATTGCATAGAAAGGCCGGAGGCCAGACCTGGGCTGCCCACTAATGATCACCATTCAATTTGAATGAACCTGAACAGTTCTGTAAAGAAGAGTGGACAAATATTGCACAGTCTAGATGTGCAAAGTGGGTAGAGAAGTATCCCAACAGACTCATGGCTGTGATCAAAGCAAAAGGTGGTTTCACAAAGTACTGAGACTGGGGTGGTCCTTTTACTACTTTAGTGATTCTATTTTTTATTATTATAATTATTATTATTATTATTATTATTATCATTATTTAATAATTAATTCATTTTCTAAGCCGCTTAATCATAATTAGGGTCGTGGGAAGGCTGGTGCCCATCTCAGCTGACTCTGGGCTAGGGCGGGGTACACCCTGAACAGCTCACCAGGCCATTGCAGGGCATTATTATTATTATTATTATTATTATTATCATTATTATTTTCTTCACTGGGCTGATATACATTGTATGAAGTAAATAATGCTGAAAAGATATTTTGTATGTCTTCATTTCAGGCTGCAAAGCAATAAAATCTGAATATTTTGCAGGGGGTGCTCATTTCTGCACACTGTACATGACATGTAAATGGAAAGAGTTACTGGCTTGAGCTTTCTAGGGCTGCAGATTTCTGATGACCTTTGCAAAGCTTACATGGAAAAGACTTCGCAGGATTAGATCCCACTTCCTGTGCTGAGGGGAAAATGCACACACTATGTATTAGATATGTTTCTATTTAAATATTCTGCAAGCTATGAAACGTATTTTGATGAACCAAAAACAGACATTCACATAAACGCAGAGTGTCAAGAAGACACATGCCGTACATAAACAGAGATTATTTTTTGTGAGACATCTGTATGCAGAACCATTCCTTTTTCTTGTTGGCATTTGAAAAAGTTGATTGACTCACTCACTCATTTGCCAAACTGCTTAATCCTACTAGGGTTGTGGAGCGGATGGAGCTTGGAGGCGAGGTACACCCTGAACAGCTCGCCACACCATCGCAGGGCCAACACACACACACACACACACACACACACACACACACACACACACACACAC
>JAQMYF010000011.1:10378916-10395492 GCA_030014195.1 Neosilurus mollespiculum | reverse complement strand
TGTTGATGTCATTTGTTTTGACTCCTGTTTACATCATATAGAAATATATGTAATGTTCATTGTGTGAGGCAAAGCAAGTACAATGCAAATAAAAAACAATGACCCACATATATCGGTGCGACCCTATAATTGGTCCGGGTTATCGGGGGACTGTTATTGCCGATGGACAGGTGTCGCTATGTGACTGCAGACTCTACATTCGGCTGCACTGAGTTCCTACTTTTCTTTTATCCCTCCGCGTGCGCATCACTTTGATTTATTTTATCAGAGAGATATATACATATATAAATATATATATTTATTTATATATGTATAATGTCGCACTGGGCAGCAACTTAAAAACACTTTTTTTGAAGTGTTGTGAACGCAGCGCTTTGGGCCGCGTGAAGCCCAATGTCCGCGTGAGCCCAATAAAAACGAGGCAGCCAGCCAGGGACGGAAGAAACCTCTCCATGGCAACGCTGCTGTAACTTTCACTCATGGAGAAATGTTTCTCTGCTTGCATCAAACCCGGCCGATGTCCCGCCCCCAAGAGCCATATACCCCACCGTGATTGGTAGGTTCGTTCAGCTCTGGCCACAACACTGTAAAATGCCAAACTTATCAAAGTCGCGGGCAACAGTAACATTAAACTTTCATATTAAGGCGGGGGCCACAAATTATCATCCTGCGGGCCGCAATTGGCCCGCGGGCCACGAGTTTGAGACCCCTGGTTTAAAGCTTAGGATATCATATGTGCATACCACCAAGGAAGAAAAAAATCCAACAGTGGGATAACCAGGTCTTTCAATCTATTCATGTAGACAGGTTATTTTATTTAGTGCCACATACAGGGAAGTTCTCTTACTATAAATAATAAACATAGCTGTGAGTTTTACTGTCAATACCTTACAACTATTATATATCCTCACCAGGTGTTTGATTGATCTCTGATTACTGCCATTTTTTGCTGCGTGAAACTGTTTTCTTTTTCTTTTTTCATTCCAGCCGCTGTCTCTGTTCATCCACAAATGCATGCCGTGGCTTGCCACAGTCCATTGTCTACAAGTACATGAACATTCACTCTGACCGTACTGTACCAGCAGACATTTTCCAGATCCAAGCCACCAACATCTATAGTAACACGCACAATACCTTTCGGATCAGAGCTGGCAATGAGGGAGGAGAATTCTTTCTGAGGGTGAGTAATGTATTATTAAATAGTCGATAAGTAAAAAAAAAAAAAATCCAGTTTTTTTTTTTTAAATGTTTCTGTGTGTGTGTGTGTGTGTGTGTGTGTGTGTGTGTGTGTGTCTACCCACAACATTTTCTAATGAATTCAGCTGTTTCTACTTCAAAAAAGGGCAGCATGGTGGCAAAGTGGTTAGCACGTCCACCTCACAGCAAGAAGGTCCTGGGTTCACGTCCTGGGCACAGCAAGGGTGTTTCTGTGTGGAGTTTGCATGTTCTCCCCGTACTTGCATGGGTTTCCTCTGGGTATTCTGGTTTCATCCCACAATCCCAAGACATGACACATTAGGCTACTTGGCTGTGTGACTTGATGTGTGTTGACCCTGCAATGGTCTGGTGAGCTGTTTAGGGTGTAGCTCACATTTCCCAAGTGTCAGCTGAGATAGGCTCCAGCCTTCCTGTGACCCTAATAGGATTAAGCGGTTCTGCAAATGAGTGAGAGTGAATGAAAGTACTTCACGAAATCGAAATAAATTACTACCATTTACTACAATTTAAATCACTGTCCGATGCGATTCCAACCCTCATGTACACCTGTAGTCTCAAGCAGATCTTTTTAAAACAAAAAACCTAATTATTTATTTATTAATTTATTCATTGGTTTGTTTATTTATTTATTTATTTATTTATTTAATAATAATAATAATATTAATAATAATAATAATAATAATAATAATAATAATAATGGCCCTGTGATGGACTGGCGAGCTGACCAGGGTGAACCCTGCCCTCGCCCAGAGTCAATATGGGCGCCAGCCTCCACCCGCGACCCTAATTAGGATTGAGCGGCTTAGAAAATGAATGAATGAATAATAATAATAATAATATTAATGGGGGGCATGGTGGCATAATGCTTTGCGCTTCCACCTCACAACAAGAAGGGCCTGGATTTGAGCCTTGTACCTGTTGAGGGCATTTCTGTTTGGAGTTTGCATGTTCTCCCTGTACTTGTATGGGTTTCCTCTGGGTGCCCTGGTTTTCTCCCATAGTCCAAAGACATGCACATTACTGTAGGCTTTATTAGGATATGATGATATTCTCAATTGCCTCTTGGTGTGAGTGCAAATGTGAATACTTGTGTGTCTGTGATGGCCCTGCTATGGTCTGGTGAGCTGTTCAGGGTGCACCCTGCCTTCACCTGTAGTCAGCTGGGCTCCAGCCTCCTCGCGATCCTAATAAAGAATAAAGTCATTTGGAAAATTAAAAATGAATGAAAAATGAAACCTCTTATTTATTTCTGTATTTGTATCTGTTGGAAACACATCATACTTTTATATACAAGTAATGTAATTGTATTTGTTTTGTCCCTAATAACCAGTTTATACATTTTCCTTCAGTGCCTGGGCTGTAAGTAATATCATAAAGCAACTGATCACATTTCTTATTTACAGCGTTCCAGCAATGTCATTGCAATGTTGGTGTTGACCAAGTCCCTAGAGGGCCCTCTTGAGAAAATCGTTGATCTAGAGATGATCACCCACCACACCACGACAAATTACCGCACCAGCTCTTTATTACGACTTACCATCATCGTGGGACCATTCTCCTTCTAATGGCTGCTGTACATGCTGGCCTCTTCATGTGTTTTAACATATCCAATATGCTACATTCTAGCTCCCTACCATCACAGTGGCAAAAATGTATAAATTGTGCAAATGGAGGCTTTCTTTTATATTCTTTATGTTCTGTATAGTTGATCCACTCTTATTTTTGCAATGTCTGATATTAATAATGAATTGATATAATGTGAGTCCACTAGCAGTCAGTTACAGAGTAATGTGATTTTTACCTAACCAGAGACATGAAATGGATTGTTTGAGAGAATTTATCATGACATTGAGACAAAGTAAGTTCCAGACAGACAGGAATTGATGCTAAGTGATAATGATAAAAGGTAAAGCAGTATAACAGTATACTATCAATTTTTCCTATTTTGATTCATGATGGTGAGTGGGTGCCCATTCTGTTCATGACCCAAATGACTAGTTAATTCTTTCTCAGTTGTCAGCACCAAGTGACGAGTGGGTGAGATTGTTATCCCGTGTGAGTTGGACACAAATTAAAATAAAACCCCCCCCCCCCCCCCCCCTCTTTTTTTTTTCTTGAACCCTGTCCAGTGGCTCTTGTCCAAATTTGACTACATGGCCTCAGGCAACACATTTAATGAAGTGATATCATTTTCAATGTTGGGGACAAAACATCATGTTCTAGAGTATTTGGAACTGCACTTAAGTGTTTGCAGCAACTGTTGATGAGAGGGTTCGGCACTTTTTATGTGGTTGGATGATGCCACTTTAATAAATCTAGATTCATTTCCTTTTCATTTATGAATGTTGCTTTGTAGCTAGTCTCAGTGGCAACATGGCCCTTGAACAAAAAATAGCCAGGAAATTATGGCAATGCCACAGTAAGGCACAGCTTTTGACTGTTTCCCACAAATGGATTAAACGGACTAATGCAGTGGAAAGCACTTGGTCATCTATATTAGTTCCAGTAAGGTTACCCCAGGGGGAAAAGATCTCTGTTTGCAGTCCAAGCTATCAATCGGCCAAATATTGTGTGAAGATCTGTATGGATGAATGCAGTGTGTAGTCGTGATCCATGCAAAAGCACAAGGTCTGTTGTCATGTTACTCCCTTTTGTATGTGCAGCACTGATGTTTAGTGGGAATAACTTACTTCAGGTTACCTAAGTTATGCCTATGGTATTGTGACTTTAATTCTAACCCTTGTAGAATATGTAGTGCAATTTCAAAAGTCTATTATGCAGTGCCTTATATATAAATACAATAATAACTTCAATAGTCAAATATATTTGTATATTCCGTACCATTCACAGTTAAAAAAAAACAACAAAAAAAACTACACATTTGGGAATCTTTTCTTTATTTAAAACTGATTTCATACATAATCATGAATGTTTTTATACTCTGAAGCAGAAGAGAATTGTTTAAAAAAAAATAAAGGTTATATTTAAGATTCATACTTAGTATTCTTTGCTTTTATTCTATCATTATATTAAGCACTGTAATATTCTTGAATACGGTTCATGGTGGTAGAACATGGTGATTAATTCTATAATGGAAACTTTATATATGCACCATATGGACAAAAGTTTATGGACACCTGACTATCAGACCCATATGTACCTTCTTCCCAAAGTTGAAAGAACATTCGGCTTTGTCTGCTAATGGGTTACAATTTCCCTTCACTAGAACTAAGAGGCTCAAACCTGTTCTAGCATGACCATCCACCTGCACACAGTGAGCTCCATGAAGACATGCCTTGCCAAGGTTTTAGTTGAAGAAAGTGAGTCGCTTACACAGAGCACTGACCTCAACCCCACTGACTATGTTTGGGATGAACTAGAATGGCAGCTTTCAGGTATCCCCACCTGACCTAAGTTCCTGACCTTAATAATGCTCTTGTGGATGAATGATCACAAATCCCCACAGAGAAATTTATTATAACACCAAAGAGGAACGAACGGTTGGAGTCCAAAAATCACATGTGAGTGTTATGGTCAAGTGTCCACAAACTTTTGTTCATATAGTGTATGACGGGCCTCTAACAGTAATCCAATAATAAACTATAAATAAATTTTAAAAAGTTGTCATTCATATATTGGTTATATAAAATATAGGATATTGGAATGATTTAATTAGTATGGCATAACATTCTGTATGCTTCTATGTAAAATATATGCGAGGAGTCTCTAGTGTCCGTACTTTATAATGTTCAAGGGTTTGCTCAGTTCACTGTAGCTGTAAAGTAGCAACATTATAACTACATAACATTGTAACTTTATACCTTTACTATAAGCTTTCTATGGTGGAATTAAATTAAAATACTTCATTGTATGCTTACGTTGGAAAATAATGAACTTTGTGCTGGTTACAGTAACTCTGACTCACATCAGGTTACATCACACCACCCTGACATTGAGTAATATCTTATAACACACATCCTCAAGATGTTTTATCACTTAAGTATTCTTAAATAATCTTAATATGCTGTATATTCTTATAGATAATATATTACAATAAGTACATTTCAGTCTCTAGATGAGCAAAGCTGGTAGAGATATATACCAAAAGACTTCCAGCTGTAATTGCAGCGAAAGGTGGTTCTACAAAGTACTGACTTGTGGGGGGCTGATTACAAATACACCCCACACTTTTCAGATTTTTATCTCTAACATTTTCCATTCAGTTCACAATTATGCACCACTTTGTGTTGGTCTATCACATAAAACCCAATAAAATACATTTACCTTTGTGGTTGATAAAACTTGGAAAAGTTCAAGGGGTATTAATACTTTTGCAAATCACTATAGATACAGATATACAGGATATAAATAAATGGACTGATTCCCAAAAAAAGATTTTGGGAAATTTATGTATTATTCAGGCAACTTCAACTCAAAGGACCATCTTCAAGTAATATACGGCCTTTTTTGTTGATCCTAAGGGTTTAGATGCTGGAGGCTAGTGGTGTTAGTCACTCTTTCCCATCTGTGAATTTATTATAAATTCATGTTGACTCATTAAAAAAGGTGTAGCTTGAGTGATAGTGGATTGTATGACATCACCCACTTTTACAATGACTTCATTCTCTTCAAGAGAAATATATCACTGTGATTTACCACACAAACTTGGAACTCTTTCCTTATGCAGGCATAAATATATTTTGTGATTATAATGCTAATTATATGCCAGTTTTGGTGGGCATAACCCATGGTCTGTTTAAACTCAATTGCTATTTTCATGGTTTGAAGTCACCACACCTTTGATAGTGTATTATTGTTATTGATGTTATAATAATAATAATAATAATAATAATAATAATAATAATAACACTAATAATAATAATAATAATTATTATTATTATTATTATTATTATTATTATTATTATTATTATCATTATTATTATTATTATTATTATTGTTATTCTTCTTCTTATTCCAAGCTGTCCAGGGTGTACTCTGCCCTCGCCCAGAGTCGGCTGAGATGGGAACCAGTCTCCCCATGACCCTAATTAGGTTTAAGCGGTTCAGAAAATGAATGAATGATGAAAATGTAGTGGCATTTCTTTGTAATTCTGTCAGTTAAATAAAGTTTTTTTTTATCAAAATATCACATATTTTGATTTTTATTGCTTTTTTGAAAAATTGGTAATTATTTTGACCAAATTAAACTTTCAGCTCTGTGAGATTGAATCATAGCAGTAGTAATATAAAGTTATTCAGTCTTGACAGTTTCCTGTTGCACCCCCATCTCCATATTTATTATCTAACATATTTATTTATTATAATTTCATTGTTTTTGTAGTAAACATTATATCAATCTTTAATCAAAGGGAATCAGATGTGGAAAATTAGCTGTAATTTTTTATAACATAAACTAAAATTCCAATTGCTCACCTTTTTTTCTTGCACACATGGCATTTTATGTACTTACTTACTTTCCGGTTTAGTTAAGAAATACTGCAGCTGTCAGAAAGCTCCCCCAATCTGACTCATAACTTCCAATTGCAGGAGTTTTTCCTAGTCGGAAGATGGATATTACTGCTTCCCATATATAATGAATGCACCCTAGAGAGGTTTGTATTTACATATATTCTAAATTTAGATAATGGAGGCCTTATTCATGTCAGTGGGTGATGAAAATAAAGGGTATAAAACACGTTAACAAGAGAATCCTAAACATACTGTTGTTTTGAACTGCCACATTAACTGGGAAATCATCTATAGAAAATAAATTGGTTGCACCATCAGCCTGTTCTAGCAGCATCTATCCAAGTCACCTAATTTTGGACAGAACTGCTCTTCATGCACCTGACTGCTCCGCACACTACAAAATGGACTCTGATTTGATTAACTTCTTTGAGAAATTTTATTGTCCCAGGCTTTTATTTATGTAAATGCTCATTGATCTGGATCTTCTTTGTTAATTTGACTTTGCCTTAGCTTTTGCCTGTATTATTCTCATTACCCAGGTTAAATATATTGCCTGTTTCTAAGTTTTAATTTTGGATTTGCCTCTAATATCACAGTTTACCTGTAAACTGTACTCTACCGGTTTCTGTTTGACCCTGTCTAGTGATTTTGACTAGTTGTTCTACCTTATATTAATAAACTGTTTTTATCTGCAAATGCATCCCCTTGCTACCCAGCCTTACTTTAAATGTGAGAAAATGCTTCCTTTCTGTGCTTAAAAAAGACTGGAAGACTAACACTTTATACATATTAAATGGTAAATATTGATTTTATTGGTAAAGTAGAAAGGAAATTCTAAACTAAACATTTTTGGAATCATATGTCAACATGTCGACAAGTTGCAATATGCCTGGCCCAAAAAAAATGTAAATAAATAATATATATATATTTTTTTAAAAAGGCCCACATTGTATTATTTTGTTGGACTGTCTTTAACCTTGATTACAGTGTAATATCAGCATGGCATTGTTTGAACACACTTAGGCAATATCACAATCTTCATTTCTATTTAAAGTTTGGGTATTTTTTAAACATCTTGAATTGATTAAGGGAAAATTGAACAATTCCATAATGTTTTCTCCAGCTCGTCCCAGAGACTTTAAATGGGGTTAAGGTCAGGACCCTGTGGTGCCAGTTTATGTGTATGAACGATTGCTCATTCTACCTAAACCACTCATTCACTCATAGAGCTTAAAATTTATATTCATGCCGCCAAAAGGAAATAGGTATAACCTGGCCATTCAGTACGTTCAGATCACAGCAGACTTCATTTAATTGCCACATTATGTTGCTGAGCCTTGACCTGACCAGCTGAAGCAACAATACCATAGCGATTACATAATGTAATCAAGGCTAAAAGCAATCCAACAAAATATTAGAGTGCATGACTGTTTTTTTGCCAGACACTGTACTTTTGTTATGGTATCAAGGACATCCCATAAAATGCAACAAAATTAGTCCTACCAGGAAAATTTCGTAGTTATAGCAAAAACGGTTCAAGCCACAGCTACAAGATCCTGTCCCAATCAATGTGATTGATGAAGATCCAAAAAAATTAAATAAATGTAAAAAATCAATGTAATTGATTGTGAGGTAAGGGCAGCATGGCGGTGCACTGGTTAGTTTTCTCCCACAGTCCAAAAACGTGCACAGTAGGATAGCTGGCTGTTGCAAATCACCCGTATGAGTGTGAGTGTGAATGGTGGTGTGTGTACTGGCCCTGCAATAGGCTGGCGAGCTGTCCAGGGTGTACCCTGGCCTCGCCCAGAGTCAGCTGAGATGGGAACCAGCCTCCCCGCAACCCTATCTATCCTAATCTTAAAAAGAATTGTTCTTTAAATAATGCACCGACATATTCGTTATGCATTTGTATGACACCAATTGCAAGTCAATACGAACTTGGGTTTGTTGATGTGAAACAGATTTTTGTTTAGAATTTGATGATAAATATCTCATTGTTCAATGTCATGATGATAAATATCTCACTTGTCCATGCCTCACCCATGGACCTCTGTTGGGCCCAGGCAATCTTACTCATAGCCATGGCAAAGAGAGTAATATCAAGAAGGGCCAATCTCAGTTGGGTGCAGCTTCTAAAGACACTGTTACACGGTTAAACTGAGCCAGCTTGCACTCAGTCATGCAGGGTGTGTTTACTACCTCGCTTGAGTTTTTTGATGTGTTTTTTTTTTTACTGTCATCTCAAAGACATTCCTTGGTTCTGTTGGCCAAGTGTTCTCTGGTTCTCTCCAAACTCTTTCAGCCTACCACAACACTGGGTACAGTAGAGAGGTAGAGTTCTTTCTTTGGAATGACCTCCTGCCCTTCTTTGTTTATCCATGACAGGTCATATGCACATACCCATAAATCATGGGCATGAATGAATAGCAAAGAAATAAGTGATATGTTGGAAGTAGACTTTACCATCCAAACAATGGGCATGATGGAGTTAACTTATGCCACCAAACAATTAATTTGCAACTGGACTGTTACTCATTGAACTGCCTAATTTGGTTAGAGTCACAGGGAGGCTGGAGCGTATCTCAGCCAACACTGGATGATGGTGGGGTACATCCTGGACAGCTCGCAAGACCATCGCAGGGCAACACACATACAACTATTCACACACTCACATCTAAGGGAAATCTGAAACAGCCAGTTATCCTAAAGTGCATGTCTTTGGACTGTGGGAGGAAACCGGAGTACCCGGAGGAACATGCATATTCCACACAGAAACGCCTCAGCCCAGGACTTGAACCCAGGCCCTTCCTGCTGTGAGGCAGATGTGTTAACCACTATGCCACCATGCTGTCCCTTATGCATTGTCCTTGGTAAATTTCATCTCAATTTCCACTCCATTCCCAAGAACTAAATACTGAAAAACTTGGAGAAGAGATATATTTTCACATGACTGTAGTCAGATATCAAGAAATACACAAGTGTTGAGGCTTTATGCAGCAAAAATCAAATATATGGTGTATATGATTATTCCAATGGGTTAGGGCTAGGATCAGACATTAAACGTTCGTTGCTTCCTGTACAGATTCTGCTTACTACTGCCTCTGCTCTCTGTTCCTACATATTGGATATAGAACCTTTGTCCTGAAGGGAAAAAAAAAAAAAAAAAATCAAAGCCAGTTAGCAAAGGCTGGGGTAAGATGAATCACCAAAAGTATTTAAGCAAGCATAAAAATCTTTTGAAAATATCTCCAGAAAGAAATAACAAGTTTTATTCAGTCTTGTGTGAGAAGACCACAAGGATAATGTGGAAAGTGATTTATATCCAAAAATGTGACTTTTCTCTTTCCAAGTACATTCTGTTGATGTGCAGGATTATGATGAAGTAAAGGCATTTTCAGATTTAATTGGTTCTCTCATAAGATATGATGTGAGAGCTGGAGGAAAAACATAGAATAAGCCTTATCTGATGTCTAATGCAAATTTGTCAAAAAAAAAAAAAAGTGAGAGAGAGAAAGAAAGTAAGTAAGAAAAAATGATGCTGGGATAAGATGAACCAGCAGGCCAGCTGCTTACATACTATACATTTATGGCATTAACATTTTTATACAGCTGAGGTTTAAGGGTCTTGCTCAAGGGCCCAACACTGATGGAACCAGGGGTTGAACTCCCGACCGTTGGATCAGTAACAAATGTCCTTAACCACTGAGCCGTCACTGCTCTTTCATTACTTCTTTTCATTACTTTCACATCCAGGAGATGCTAGAATTGAATAATTCAATTTTATGAACTACTTTATCCTTTATTAGGGTCTGGTGCCCATCCCAGTTGAATTTGGCTAAAGGTGGGGAACACACTTGTCACGCCGCTTTGTGGCAAAGATGAAAATGGATGCAATACTAATAATGCTGTCGCATTTATTGTTAATAGCGAAATTGAAACCCCCAAAATAGAGACTCATACATCACTGCTCAGACTCACAAAGAATAAAAAAACCCACAATCAAACTCATGTATACAGACAAACTTTCGCTGAGCAAAACCAAAACATCTAATACCAAACAAATACCAAATACTAAACAAATACCAAACATTAAAAAGAGAACTCATTAAATGGATAATCAAACTTACAAGAAAGGTGATACAAATAAATAAGGTAGTCAGCTAGTGAAAGGCAGTGAAAATAAAACCCATTATTATCCTTTTTTGCCTTTGATCCAGATCATAGTCAGGAAACACAGGGGCAAATTCTTTATTTATTTCCTCCAGGGCTGAAGTTGATTCAGCCTTTAAAGGAACCACACTGCTTTTATAAAACCAGCCTCAGACACCAGGTAATAGCAATATCTATCGGGACCTCTGCAGTGCCTTAATCTTTATTTTTATATTAATAATAATTAATAAAAATCAGCATACATCGACCTGCCATAACATTAAAAACATTTTGAACACTGACAGATGAAGAAATATCATTGATTATCCTGTTACAGTGGTACCTGCCAAGAGTGGAATGCATTTGGCAGAAAATGAACAATTTCTGAAGAAAAAAATAAATTAAAAAAACAAGCTTAATGATGAGTGACTTTGACAAGTACCACATTGTGATTATGAAACCACTGGGTCTAATTATTTCCAAAACAACAAGTCTTGAGGGGTGTTCCAGGTATGTAGTGGTAAGTACCTTCGAATGGCGGTCCAAGGAAGGACAATCAATGAACTGGAGTGTCATGAGCGCCCAAGGCTTATTGATGCACATGCACATGGAGATCAAAGGCTAGTATGCCTCGGAAGAGTTAATGTAGCACAACCTGCTGATATTAATATTATTAATACAATGCTATTATACAGTATTAAAACTATTAATACTATATATGACAGAAAGGTGTCAAAACAGTGCATTTCATCTTGCTGCTTATGGTGCTGTCTAGCTGCAGACCAGTCAGGTGATGTTAATGTTATGGCTGATCAGTGTAATAGGAAGCTGTTATCTGTATATTTTTTTTTAATGTTACAAACGTAACATTAGCAAGTTTGTTTTGAAATTATTTTGAAATCTCATATTACAGATTCATAGTTAACTATTTTAGCCTCCTGGGAACATAATTTCTTCTTTTTTTGTGTTTGCCACAGGTGAGTGAAGGAATATTTGACTTAATTCTTCTCTTTGTGTAAAATATGCTTACTCCTATGCCGGCCATTTCAGAAGGAAAGAAAGAGAAAGTTCCTGGCATTCCGGCCAATCACATGACAAACTGTCTCATTAGAAAGCACATTATGTCCTCTTTACTATACAGCAGGAATTGTCTACTACAGAAACTCAAATAAGATACAAATTAGGACACATTATAGTGCAAACACGGAGACACTTTTAATAGGAGAAAATTAGTCGAATAATCAAACAACATGTCACAGGTTGGTCATAACAGTTACAACACCTGTATCTGTGTATCTTGCCCCAAATATGTATTTGTAATAATAATATCCAAATGCAATATCGCCTAAACCTTTTTTCCTTTTGTATGAGCCCTATCACATCTTTATGTGCACTTGCTTGCAGTTTGTTTTGTTTTTTTTCAAATTTAGTTGGTTCAATTATCCAAAAGTATAAATGAAATAGAGGCAGCACAGTGGCATAGTGCTTAGTACTTTCGCCTCACAGCAAGAAGGTCATGGTTTCGTGCCCCATGCCCAGCGCGCTGGTATCCTCCCAAAGTTAAAAGACAAGCACATAAGGCTACCTGGATATTTTCGCTTAGATCTAGGTGTGAATGTGAGTGGGAATGGTTGTGTGCATGTTGGGCCTTGGCTCCAGCCTTCCAATGACCCTAATAAAGGATAAAGCGGTTTGGAAAATAAAATGAAATGAAATGAAATGAAAAGAAATGATAGCCTGATTTAAACCATCAGGAAGTGAGTAAGGATGAATGACTGAATGCTGTACTTATATATATTCTTTTACATGGGCTTCATTTGTCCCTCAAGAACTTAAAAAAAACCTGTTGAAACTCTCTTGAAAGTAAATCCCAACTACTTACTGATATTCATGTAGATATATTCTGGCACTGGCACTTAAAATAAAACAACCCATAAAATATATTATGAACATATTGAGTGAACTTATGAATGAACTCTAAATGTAATTTTGATGTTTGCTGAAGAAATTCCAGGAGAAAGGTAAAAATCCGAAGTCTTATGGGATGGTATCAGAGGCTGGAAAAGAAAATTTGATGAAGTCACTCTAAGCTTTTGGCAGCAGCTGTGGTCAGAAGTGGCACAGAGAGAAAACCACTCAACCAACCACTTACTTACTGACACACACACACACACACGCACGCGCACACACACACACACACACACACACACACACACGCACACACGCACACACACACACACACACACACGCACACACACCCTGAAATGTACTCACACGAAATGAGGTAAAGGGACTATTTAACCATGTTGTGTCAGTTGCCAGTTTGGACTCCCTTGTGGACTGACACCATATTACGTTGCTAGCTTGACATACTGGTTGCACTGTACATAAAACAGTGGATGAAAATGAGCCAGATAATGAACATGAAGTGCCTGGCAATTACACCAGTGGCATTTAAATCAAGCCAAGCCAAGGGGAAAAAAAATAATAAACAGTGAAATCACAGGTCTTAACGGATCAGTTTTGATCACTCATCACTCCCCATGCATCACCGCCGGAGCTGTGTATTATGCTGCAACAGATACAATCAGCTGTACATCAGAGAAACCATAAGAAGATTAGCTGAATATTTTTTTTCGACCACAAATGAAGGATTTCTCATTTCTAGCAGGAAGACTCTTCAGCAGCAATAGACATAACATTAATGACATCTCTGTTTACATTGCCAGTTGTTGCTATGGCAGAAATGAATGTAAGCAGCTTTCGGAGCACTCAGAAATTTGGAACCACAAGGAATGAATGTCATGCCTTGGCAACAACTATCACGTCATCAACCATCAGATATCACACAGTTTCACCTCCTGGAGCTTCAGAAGCATTTTGCTGTTGAGGGAAAAATGTTTCGAGATATATTAACTGGGTGGATCACTTTTTTTCCCAGAACAGCTTCAATTTTTTGTGGCATGAATCCCACAAAGTTATGGAAAAATTCCTTTGACATTCTGGGTCATGTTGACCTGATTGCATCACATTATTGCTGCAGATTAATCTGTTACACATTCATACTGTGAATCCTTCACTCTATCATATCCCCAAGGTGCTCTATTTGATGCAGATCTAGTCAGTGGGGGTGCTGTTAAAGTACACTAAACTCATAGCTATGTTCATAAAAACAGTCTCATTCAGGTTTTTGGCATAATGCATTATAAGATAAATAAATTGTGGCCATAAATGCATGCATGGGGTCAGCAACAATATTCAGATAGACCGTGGCATTTATTCACACACTCACTCATTTGCTAAACCGCTTAATCCTATTCGGGTTACATGGAGGCTGGTGCCTATCTCCCCTGACACTAGGAGAAGGTACTGTACAGCCTGAACAGCTCATCGGACCATCACAAGGCAACACACACTCACACCCAAGGTCAATTTGGAACAGCCAATTAGCTATTTATTTATTAGTGACTTTTTTGTGTAAAGCACCCAAAACATCAGCAGCCTGTCCTCCATGACCTCCATGGAGTCATGGGGTAAAACCCAAATCTGACCCAACCATTCCCATATCATGGCAGTGATTGAGAGTCATCAAACTAACTTCCATTTCTCTATTCTTGAACTGTCCGGTTTCAGTGAGTCTGTGCCAACTGACTCAGATTCCTGCTCTTGACTGACAGGAGTGGAGCCAAATGTGTTTTTTTCTTGTTGCTAAAGTCTAATTACCGCAAGTTTCAATGTGTTGTGTGTTCTAAGTTGTTTTTTTTTTATTATTATTATTATTAATTATTTATTTGTTTGTTTATTTATTTTTTGCTTACTATATATGTGGAAAGTCACAAATGGGAGGAGGAAGCCAAACAGGCTGTTCAGCACATGCAGTCAAAATCAAAGTTTCGGGGGAAGGTGGAAAGCAGCTTCCTGAAGAACTGTGTAGTTTTTTGGATTAGGAATTGTGCTTCGGTGCTCCACTGCTGAAAAATAAAGGACTGAAAATAGGTATACTATTTGACCTTTAAATAATTATCCAACATTATTCAAAAGGTGACCTGGACCACATTTGGATGCAGTACTTCTGATTATATTTACTTTCCTAGTTCGTAAACCCCTGAGTGACAGACTGCCAGTGCCACATCTGGTTATAGTCTGGACTATTGTCATGAGTCATTGCATGTTTTTCAGGCACTGCTGCCTGGCACTTTAATAGTTGGGTCATGTTATCCCTGATTAAATACCTCTCTTGTCCTCACTCTCACCTATCTTGCCTTCCAAAGATGTTCAGCATACCAGTGGGTTTTATTGACTTGTCGGAGCAAACAGAATGTACAAGCTCTGCCTTGTAAAGCATGCTTTGCTCACATTGAACATCTGCTATTAAGCAGTCTGGGTGGAGTGAGAGATATAATGGGTCTGCTTGGTTTGTATTATCATCTGCCTTTTCTATTCAAATGGGAGTTATTACGGTAGCAAAATGGGGCCTGGTAAAGTTTCAGAATTACTTGTATTCTTTAAGAGACTGGTCAAACATTACTGAATCAGTTATCATGCCGCTGAGGATAGCGCCATGTGGAAAACCTAAAGATCTACAATGTTATTGCTGATAACATATCATCAAAATGCAGCAATGAGACCTTTACCTAAGTCTCATTATTATTATTCAGTCTTGATTAAATGACCTGTTGGGCTCAATGGGTGGTATAGTGGTTAACACGTTCACCCCACAGCAAGCAGGTCATGGGTTCGAGTCCCAAACTCAGGCGTTTCTGTGTGGAGTTTGTATATTCTTCATGTGCTTGCACAGGTTTCCTCTGGGTCCTCTGGTTTTTGCCCTCTGTCTAAAGACATACATTCATTCATTCTTTCATTCATCTTTTTAAACTACTTAATCCTAATTAGGGTCGCAGGGAGGCTGGCACTCATCTCAGCCGACTCTGGGCGAGGGCGGGGTACAGCCTGGACATCTCGCCAGGCCATCGCATGGCCAACACACACACACATTCACACACTCACACCTTGGGGTGATTTGGAACAGCCAATTAGCCGACTGTGCAACCAGAGTACCCGGAGGAAACCCCCACAAGCACAGGGAGAACTCTACACAGAAATGCCTGAACCGGGGAATTAAACCCAAACCTTCTTGCTGTGAGGCGGATGTGCTAACCACTGCACCACTGTGCCCCCTAAAGACATACATATCAGGCTAATTGGCTGTTTTTAAATTGCCCCTAGGTGTGAATGTGAGTGTGAATGGTTGTGTGTGGGAGTGTGTGTGTGTGTGTGTGTGTGTGTGTGTGTGTGTGTGTGTCGGAGATAGTCAGATGTTCAGGGTGTACTCCACCTTCACCCAGTGTCGGCTGAGATAGGCTCCAGCCTCCCACGACCCTAATGGTGGGATTAAGTGGTTCAGCAAATGAGTGATGATGATGAGTAAATTACATCACTGCAATATTATGCTGCTTCTTTACTAAACCCAAGTTGTTTTCTGAAGAACAGTATAACTTGCATGAGCTAACAGAGATACATTGATGCCTGTGTATCTATTAGTGTCTATTAGGTGTTTGTGTACTGACTGTTAGAATAAAAAGAAAGACAAGCACTCATTGGAAAACAGGACTGAAAGTGGCAGAAACCTGTAACCAACTGCAAATCAGGACATTAGGTATTTTGAGGGTGTTCTGTCAAAACCTCGTATGTGCCTGAAACCAAACAAATCATAACATACAAGGTTCAGTCAAATCATATA
>JAQMYF010000011.1:10367828-10378331 GCA_030014195.1 Neosilurus mollespiculum | reverse complement strand
GTATTTAAATAATAAATAAATCCCCTGATGAGTGGGCAACCACAAAACAGGCTTGTTGGGATGAAATTGTAGTACTATTATTTTACCCACACACAGTATATTTAGCTCTACTTCGACGTATCGAGCACTGTTCTACAGAAAATCGACTCAAGATTTTATATACATATATCTGCCAGTCAGACCCTAATTAGTATTAAGCGGTTCAGAAAATGAATGAATGAATGAATATATTAAATAATTTATTTGTTTGTTTGTTTGTTCTTTTTTTTTTTTTTTTCTTCTAAAAAAATAAACATTTATTTATTTATTAATTTTTTGGAAATACTGTCTTAATCCCATAAGGGAAATTTTGGCTCTGGGTTTAACCCATCAAACGTGAGTGCACACACACACACACACACACACACACACACACACACACTCTCAGAGCAGTGGGCTGCTTCACTCTGCAGTGCCCGAAGAGCAGTTGGGGGTTAGGTGCCTTGCTCAAGGGCACTTCAGCCATGAAATTGGAGGTCACAAATCCACTTCTCTAACCATTAGGCCATTACTGCCCCAAATATATAGAAGATCTTGAAGAATAAGTCTGTGGGACCCCATAGAAGCAGAAGCTGAAGACCAGATCTCAGTGAGCTTTGTGTGATCGTGGCAGGAATTACTAGGAAGACAAGCAAAAAGGTGGGTAAGGAAGAGGGTGAACAGACAACTGAAAATGGATCAAGCTGGCTAAACAGAGAACAAGGAAGTCAGACAGCCCATGAAACCCCAAGGAAATCAGAAGAGTTATTTAAGTTAACTGAGAACAGGTGAGCAGCTGAGTACTGGATCAGTCCAGGGGCAGTGGTGATTAAGGATTTGGGCTACTGATCAGGAGGTTGGTGATTCAAGCCTCAGTACTACCAAGCTGCCACCGTTGGTCCCTTGAGCAAGGTCCTTAATCCTCAAGTGCCCGAGTGTGTAAATGTACAAACATACAATACACATTACATGTGTGTCCAAGCTACTTAGACATTACAAGTCAGAGTTGATATTTTCTAAAATTGAGACTTCACCAGATATTAATTGTAGTGAAACATTTGGATGGTTGGACAGATATACGTTAGTTATGCTGGAGGTTTCCCAAATAATAATTAATTTCATTTAACTACCTGAGCCATATTATCCTTTATTTGAGTCTTGAGGAGGATGGAGCCCATCCCAGCCAGCTCAAGGCAGGGCCAAACTCACAACTATTCACACTCACACACACTCACACACACACACACACACACACACACACACCTAGGGGCAATTTGGAACAGCCCCACTCAAACCCAGGACCATCTTGCTATAAAAAAAATACTATAATAATATAATAATAAAAAATAATAATGTTTAACAAAATGCTAAAATGAAACACGGGCGGCACAGTGACATACTGGTTAACACTTCCGCCTCACAACAAGAAGGTTCTGGGTTCAATTCCCGGGCTCGGACATTTATTTGTGGAGTTTGCATGTTCTCTTCATGCTTGCGTGGCTTTCCTCCGGGTACTCCGGTTTCCCCCCACAGCTGAAAGGCATGCACATCCAAATTGCCCCAAAGTGTGAGTGTGAATGGTTGTATGTGCCTGCGATGGTCTGGCGAGCTGTTTATGGTGTACTCCGCCTCTGCTCAGTGTCGGCTGAGACAGGCAAAGTCTCCCCGTGACCCAAGTAGGAGGATTAAGTAAATCGGTTCAGCAAATCAGAAAGAAACAGTGTACAAAATAATACATGCTGAAAACCTCACAAAACTTCACTTTTGATATTTTAATATTTATTGCCAACTTTAATGAAGCATGCTGATACTTCTGAAGCTGACTGCACTTCTGTATGGAAATTGGACGTGAAGTCCTTTTTTCCCCAAAGCCTCTTACAAATTTAGTTGATTATAACCCAGGTATCCACTTGTGTGGTAGCGTGTGAATTATGTTTGTCAAGGATCTAATACTGGATCTCCGGCAGTTCTGTGTTATGGACGCCACAGGATATTAACAGGATTAAAACTAGTGAGCTTCCAGTACTGACTTGAGCACATATTTCTACTAAGCCTAATTTAAATATTATCAATAACATGAAATATTTTATAGTCAAGTAAAGGAGAAACCATACAACACCCGAGCATCAGTGAGCTGCAACAAAGAAAGGGTTAAGTGCTAGTCCTCTCCACAGTAATAATTCTGTCAAGACAGGCAAACATGAGGAAATAATACATTATTAAAGAGCATAAACTTGCCCTGCATTGCATTTTACAAGAAATGTTACATTTACATCTCATCAGGGTGGCTCCTATCCTAAGAGAGCTGTACTAAAGATCAAGCCTGTTTTGTGTGCCAGGAGCAATATAGTGGGTCTGATGGTGAACAGCCAGTTAAAACAAGAGCAAGCGTCCTGTATGCAGAGTGAAAGAGCCATAAGTTGCTGATTAAGACTATAATGGCATGAGCTAATTGGGTGAAGTCCTAACCACAAGGCTGGCAGAGGCTGTGAATATTCTCAGTGTTATTGGAGACAAGCTTGTAAATGGTTTTGGTGTTAATATTAGACTAACTGTTTATCTATATATGTATATTTTTTTTCAGGTTAGCTCTTTACAACAAAGAATCAAGTAGCTAATATACAGTCATGTAGAGTATGACGTATATTATGAAATATTACAGCATGAGTTAAGTTAAAATTTGATTATTCAGTTTTCTGTGGCTCACATGCACCACCTGAGTACCAGCATTGTCTTCCATCGGTTTCTGATTAGTAGGCGAAAACCCTAACAGGCAGTCCTTTAATATTTTCATAATAGGTTCTCAGTAGTGTGTGGCACGGTGGCGTAGTGGTTAGCATGTTCACCTTACAGCAAGAAGGTCCTGAGTTCGAGTCTGTTTCTGTGTCTTCACCTCAGGGGGAACCTTGAACCTCACGTGGAGTCCACATAGCAGGTACAAGGTTCCCCCCCACCTCAGGGGAATTCCGGGGCATCCTCCTTTCATTCTCTCCTTCCATTTTGGGGCAGCGGTGACTCAGTGGTAGGGTGCTAGCATACTGATCCAAAGGTCAGGGGGGTTCAAGCCCCACTATCACCGAGTTGTCACTGCTGTCCCCCCAGTGCAGCTAACTGGGTTATCAAATGCCAGCCATGTCTCTCACTGTCTGTGGTGCACTGCATGTAAAAAAAAAAAAAAAACATTGCTGTCATTCATAAAGAGTAGGCCATTGGGTTTCTGTCAGCATGTTTCTGCCCTGCGATGGCCTGGCGAGCTGTTCAAGGTGTACCATGCCCTCGCCCAGAGTCGGCTGAGATGGGTCCCGTGACCTTAATTAGGTTTAAGAAGTTCGGAAAATGAATGAATTTGTTTTGGTCAAAATGTTTCCACCTCTGGATATTTCTGGAACTGCAGGTTTTCTGAATGCTCAACAAGCTGTTTCGAACTCATAGCTCATCAGCACCATCATGAAACACAAGATTGTAGCATTTAGATTGTAAACTAGTTAGCAATAGATATCTCTTAATTCTGATCTCAGAAAATGTCGTGCTTGAGCTAATTTTAAATAATGACAAAGTTATCACAACAGTTAATGTTAGCTAATGTTAGATAAGACAAAAGAGCTAGCTGGCTAACAAGGAACATTGCGAACTTTGCTTAAAATGTAATTATTCTGTAGTGGTTCTCATGTAAATTGTTTATTCAAAACATATAATTGCATGTTTTAAGTAATTATTTATGCTGCTAATAAGGATATTGGGCCTCTTAATGAATATCTTCTTAAATTTTTTTTTGTAAATTTGTTCTCAAGAAAATATGTACGAAAAATTCTCAGATTTATGATGTATTCTTAAACCTCGGATTTGTATGCAGCTGTGCTTCTTACATGAGTTGTCTTCGTAAATTGAAAGCTTGTGCAAGCTGCTCTAATTAGCATAGGTGAACGCCCCTAAATCCCCATAAAAGGAGATAGAGGTGTGTGCGCACACAAATATTCATGAAAACGGAACTGCTGGAATCTAACGGAGTAAAAATTTTATTTAGTACTAGAGAAACAACAAAAGTGGTTTGACCCGAAATCAGAGACCAAAAAAAACCACAGGTTGAGATGCTGCAAGTGGTGTCATACATGCCCATTTCTCTGGTAAGTAAAGCAGCTTACCACTGGCTATATTTTTATATAATGTATTAAATATATACCGTAGTAAAATTATATTCTGTATCCAAACACATCCAGTGCGTATCTCTGTTCTCATAATGCATAAATAATGCAGATCTCATAATCTGTTACGGTTAAGATATGGGAATAGATCAGGGAGTGTGTACAGTCTACTATGCCTATATTGTTGGTTAGAGCAGCAATGTCGGGTATGGGCCTACATGAGAAACGCTCTTGGTAGCTGAAAATAAGCTAAATAATTCTGCTTGGGTTTCGAGCTGTATATAGTGTTATTAATTATTAAATAAGCATTGATTCCAAAGAACACAACTGATATGTCATGGAGTGATATTTATTTGTATGAGGCTTTGCAACATAATGTTAAATATGTTCAATGTTGTAAAAAGAAATATTCTAGTCTCTGAAATTATATTATTATATAAAATTTTAGAAAATTAGAAAAGAAGAGAAATAGTGATTTTGCAACATCACTTTGGCTAATTTGATGTGTACGTAAAGGTGCTCTTTTGTGTTCATTAATTTTTTTCGCAGCTAAAAACAAATTACAAAACAAAGAAACAGAAAAAGCCCTGCGATGGCCTGGCGAGCTGTCCAGGGTGTACTCTGCCCTCGCCCAGAGTCGGCTGAGATGGGCGCCAGCCTCCCCGTGACCCTAATTAGGATTAAGCGGTTCAGAAGATGAATGAATGAATGAATGAAACAGAAAAAAAACAAAGATTCAAAAAATATCAAGGAATGCCAGAAAAGTGCATAAGTGAGAGTTAAGAACAATCCAATGTTTATTGTACATCTATGAATTAACAGGCTTAAGACCTGACTCCCATGTAATCGATCTTGTCCAAAATTACAAACGAATTGTATTTCAAAAGGAATAAATACATTTGAACTGGAATTCACATTTTTCCGGAAATAGTTGGTCAAATTCGAATTAAATGATCCGTATTCACGGTCTTGGTAAAAAATTTTGGACCTGCACAGAATTTTGATGCGTAATTAGAATTGATAGATATTATTTTTAGATATTCGAAGATATTCGAAGGTTTTTGAAGAGACCATGTTTCGAGCATATTGGCAGTATTTTCGCCCAAAACCAACCGAAAATGGCGTAGCGCTATATCGCTTACGTGTGAACCAGCCTTAATTTGTGCATGCTATTGCATAATAGGTAAACACAAATGTATTTTAAACTCTGTATGAATACCACTTCACACTAAAAATAGATGGTAATAAGAAGTTATAAGGTTTCAAGTGCCAGTATAAGGGAAAATTGAGCTTCTTTTAGAGGCAAGGGTAAACTGGTATACCTAATAAAGACATCACAATGTTTTGGTGTAAAACTGGTGTTCATTAAGGAAAACACTGTATTGTAATAAATCGTATGCACTACATGAAAACAACCATAACCATTGCGTGGGTTTCCTCCGATAGTTCAAAAGCATGCACAGTAGGCTAATTGGCTGTTCCGAATCACCCCAGGTGTGAGTGTGAATGGCTGTGCGTGTGTTGGCCCTGTAATGTCCAGGGTGTTCCCCATCCTCACCCAGAGTCTGCTGAGACTGGCGCCAGCCTCTCCACAACCCTAATTAGGATGAAGCAGCTTAAAAAAATGAACGATGCTGTGAGGTTACAAGCATCTATGTTAGTTAGATGGGATCCCACCTCATAACTCAGAAATGTCTTTGGATAAAATTATTTGCCAGCTCCTGGTAAAGGAGTGTGAAATACATCACATGTTCCACACAAAGCAATAAAAACAACATTCCTAATGGTCAGCTGACAGGCGAAGGCGAGGTACACACAGAAAAGCAGTCCATTAGTAACACACGCACACAACCATTCATACTCCCAACAGCCAGTTAACCTAATGTGCCTGTCTTTGGACTGTGGGAGGAAACAGGGGTACCTGGAAGAAACCCATGTAAGCACTGGGAGAACATGCAAACTTCACACTGAAACGCACTCTGCAAGCCCAGGACTCAAACCCAGGACCGTGCTGTGAGACAGACATGCTAACCACGACGCCACTGTCCCACTGATGTAGTCACTCACTCCCTCACTCATTTGCCGAGCCGATTACTCCTACTACTAGGGTCACGGGGAGGCTGTGTCTTTCTCAGATGACACTGGCAAAGGGTACAGTGGTACAGGCTGAAAAGATCTTCAGACCATTGCAGGGCAACTTATTCACAACCATTCCAACTCACATTTACACCTAGGGGCAATTCGGAACAGTCACATAGCCTAATGTGCATGGTTTTGGACTGTGGGACTCAGAGGAAACCCACACAAGCATGAGGAGAACATGCAAACTCCACAAAGAAACGCCCGAGCCCAAGCCTGGAACCCAGGACACTCTTGCTGTAAGGCGGACATGCTAACAGGTATGCCACCATGCTGCCTGATGTAATCAGTGACTTATATCTTTATTTTATATATTTCTTCATACAGTTATTGTGTTATTTTGCTTCACAACACAGCTAAGAGGTGAAATAGGGGTTATGATTAGAACACATTCCTGTATGAAGCAATACAACTTCATGCAGCACCATGCAAACCTAATCAACGCTAACACTCCCTTGTTGTGACATGCGAAAAACACAGTTCATTAAAATGGTTTTGGGAAAACGAGTCATGCAGAATAAGAATCAGAGCAAAAGATGAGCTGGGAACAAGGAAAGTGTTATTTGCCCCTGGAGACTGGGTGCTATCTACCCCGTCAAGGCGTGATCCAAGCAGATCAGATGCAGAATTTCAGCAATGCTCATCTCTGTGCCAAGCTTCAGTGGATTGTTTTGTTTTTTTTCTTTTCTTTTTCAGTTTGTCATTATCCGTCTTCGCCTAGCAAACAGTTTTTATAAATTACAATTATAAACCACACTTACTAAGCAAAGTAGAAAGCTGGGAAGTTAGAAATGATTGTAATACTTTATTTTAGGAAATCCTCGCAGTAATTGTTCTCTCACTGTAAGCCACAATTCACCACCTTCTTTCTCTTATTGTTGGAAATCATAATTCATGGGCCAGTAACAAAGCTTTTGTTAAATAATGTAAAAATAATTAAACCTTTGTTTAATAATGATGCTGAATTTCTTTTACTTATCAGATGATCACCTATGGACAGATCTGAATGTCCTTTGTTCAGGCAAATAAAAATACCACACTGCCACCTGGTGGGCAAAATTAAGTTATTTTATTACTCTAAACTTGATTAAGTTTAAATTTATTACTGTAATGTTTTAACATTAAATGTAAAATAGAACTAATTTTAATGCTGAATTTATTGTATATAAAGACATTCCATATAGCCAATATAATACAGTACACTACAGCATATTAACCCAAATAAATAAGAACTGACAATAGTTTACAAAAATAAAATAAATTCATATTGTGGCAGTAATATTTACTTAATTGACTTAACATTTACTGACCACTAACATCATGGCCTGAGGATGAATGTACAGTATTATTCAGCAAAAACACAAACCAGTGCAGGTCCATCCATCCATTTTCTGAACCGCTTATTCCTAATTAAGGTCGCGGGGAGGCTGGCGCCTCTGGGCAAGGGCAGAGTACACCCTGGACAGTTCGCCAGGACATCGCAGGCAGAAACTTGACGAAAATCAGCAATGGTTCTTTTACATGCCTCTCACCATAGACAGTGAAAGACCAGCATTTGATAAACCAGTTAGCTGCACTGGGGGGACAGGGACCTTGGGATCAGTAATCCAGCACCCTACCACCAGGCCACCACTGCACCAGTGCATGTACTGCGTCTAAAAAAGAGTGCAAAAGATATAAGGGCAGTGCATACTATAATAAATCTAAATATGTATTTCACAGTGTCATGAACTTAAATAAATTTGATTTACGTAGGAGTACAGCTCAAAGGATTATTGTTTAGACTTCACTCTTCATGAAAAATCTTGAAGCACTCAATGTGGAGCGGTACATCACACTTCTTGCATAAATACAGAGTGCGGTCGTGGCACCATCTACATCTTTGGTAACGTTTTCTCGTGTTGACAGGCCAGTGATGTTTCCCATCACCTCTTGTGGAATCCTGAGGTTTCACAATTGCAGACCTTCTGCCTTGGCCAAGAGGTCTTTGTCCATATCTCTTAAGGAGATCCAGGGACAAAACCCGCTGAAAGGTCAGGAGGTCATAATCACTGCCAACAAGATCTCTGAAGAACAGCCAGCTATTCACCACTGCACTGTGAAGAGACCAAGCCAGGACTGGCCACCACCACTTTCTTTGATCTTATTGCAGATCTATATCTTGACACATGAAGATTCAGATCCAGATGCAGATCCACGCTGCCCATGTTTTGGTTGTATGTAAGGAAACACAGAGGCTGTGGCACTTTGACAAAGGCTTCTTTCTCTTTGTTTCATCTGGATGCTTGACCCTTGGAATATCTTTCTACGGCATTGGTTGCTATGGTAATCCCATAAAATGTCAGCAGTCCATGCATCCATGCTCAGATCAAGTGCCTTCCCTTTGGTTTGCATTGAATACGCATTTGACATCTCAACAGTGAGTTCTCTAAGAGTAGGAGGATATATCAGCAGGAACAAATGAGCAGGGTCAGGTTTAGTTTGTTTTATGCAATCTGCTGCAGTGGGGCCCTATGTCACAAAATCTGGTATAGTGGATTTAGCTGGTCGTCGTGATCTTTTAAAAACCCTGTCCCTATTTGGCTTATTTTAAAGGGTTTCAGTTGTTTTTTGCAGGGTTTCGTTTTCATCTGGGTATCTCCTGGAGTAGGTCTGGGAGTGGGTCTGGACTTATCATTTTAACATCTACCTCATCCTCCAGATAGGTCACCTCTGTTTCACCATTCAGCATTCTAGCAGGCAAGTGGCCTGTTTCACCTTGGTACTTTCTACCTGAGCAGTCACCATCGCAGTCACATTCAGTTGCATCTTTTTCAACTGTAGGAATGACTGTGATGTAGCACACATCATATTGGGATTGTTTTAAGTCTAGAATATCCAAAACCTCTGATAGCTGTAAGCTGTGTTGAAAAACACATAAGATAAATAGGATAAACAGTCAAAACCTAGCTCCTAGCATAACACTATGACTATGTGTTATGCTAGCGGCAACAAATGTTGCTGTGCTTACATTTACTCATCTTATTATCAAAATATGCAAGCATATAATTCTCATTATATATCAGTATTAAAAAATATATGCACAAAGTATCATTTATTTTCTGAAGCGCATAATCCTAATTAGGGTCGCGGGGAGGCTGGTGCCCATCTTAGCCAACTCTGGGCGAGTTGGCAGAGTACACCCTGGACAGCTCGCCAGGCCATGCAGCCTACTCTTGACGAAAATCAGCAATGTTTTTTTTGCATGCCTCTCACCACAGACAGAGAGAGATATGGCCAGCCTTTGATATCCCAGGTAGATGCAATGTTGGGAGAGCAGTGACAAGCCGTTGATAGTGGCGCTTGAACCCCCGCCCTTGGGATCAGTAATCCAGCACCCTACCACCAGGCCTCCACTGCCCCTTGCACAAATAATTAACTGTTATTTAAGGTATTTTTCCTACTTCCTCTTGTACAAGTTTGAGGCAGACATCTCCTTCCAGAGGTGCAGCCAGGAAGTAAAGATGTCTGGTCATGTGACCATTCACTCTAGTGACATGACATTGATACAATTAGGAGGAGACAACCTATTCTTTTATTTTAAAACTTGCATTAGCTATCCAACACCAAAACAACACTTTTAAAGGCCAAAGAAGTTAACAAAATGACTGGCTTAAACGGGCAACAATTGAGTGATGGTAAAAGCATGGGATTCCCATACTTGCGACTATGCAAATTAAACCATTTTCATTAGTAAAACATTTACCGTAATTATAAAACCTATATAATATATTATTATATTTCAGGTTGTTAGTGTCATGGAGAGGCTCAAGCCTCTCCCAGCCGATTCCAGGCAAAGACATGGTACATCCTGATCAGCTCACATCCACACCCAGGGGCAATTGAGAATATCCAATTAGCCTAATGTGCATGCCTTTGGATTGTAGGAGGAAACAGGAGTACCCGGAGGAAATCCATGCAAACACAGGGAGAACAAACCAACTTTACATTAAACATCTGAGGCCAGGGCTTGAACCCAGCACCTTCATGCTGTGAGGTGAACATGCTTACCACTATGCCACTGTGCGTCCCTGTACACCCAGCACCTTCATGCTGTGAGGTGAGCATGCTTACCACTATGCCACTGAACAAAGAAACTGGCTCACATGAGGACCGCTCCAGGAAAGGAAGACCAAGAGTCACCTCTGCTGCGGAGGATAAGTTC
>JAQMYF010000011.1:10349968-10366226 GCA_030014195.1 Neosilurus mollespiculum | reverse complement strand
TTAATAATAAAAATCTTCATTTAAAAACTGCATTTTGTGTTTACTTGTGTTGTCTTTGACTAATATTTAAATTTGTTTGATGAACTGAAACGTTTAAGTGTGACAAACATGCAAAAAAAAAAAAAAAATCAGGAAGTGGCCAAACACTTTTTCACACCACTGTATCTACCAAAGGTGGTCCAAAAAAGAACATATGGTAAACTAGCAAGAGTGTCATGCCAAGGTTCATAAAGACATGTGGGTAGTGAATGCTAGTATGTCTAGTCTGATACTGTAGCACAAACTATTGGCTATGATAGAAATGTGTCAGAACACACAGTGCATTGCAGCTTGTTGCATATGGGGCTTCCTAGGCACAGACTTGTGAGGACCCAATGAGGCTTCACAAAGCAGTGAGGCTTTCCAGCCCAATGATTAATTTAAGACAGTGCTCACTGGTGTCGCCTAGTGCTCAATGTTATGAATAACAAGCCAAATCATTTGATGGTCATCAGACCTTGGTTAAGGTGGAAAAAAAATTATTCACCAGTGCATTGTTTTGGTACCACTGCAATTAACAATAACAGCAATGTTTTGCACTAATATTTTATGCAGATATGTATATTTGTGTATTTATATATACAGATCATGTCCTGCATGTGTGTGGGTAAATAAAGACATGAAGGTTTAATCTGGGTACTCCAGTTTCCTCCTACAGTCCAAAGACATGTACATCAGGCTTATTAGCTGTACTCCTAGGTGTGAGTGTGAATACTTGTGTGTGTTGGCCCTGTGATGGACAGAGAAAAGCTCCATCCTTCTCACGACATTAGTATGATTAAGTGGATAAAGCGATTAATGTCACCCCAGGGTACCTGACTGAGATCTTTTTGAAATTTATTCATATTAGTCCTTTTGAGGTTTTGCCTCGTAATAAACTTATAATAATATTGGGGCGGCCGAGAATTACCCCATGGTGCTAAAATAATTTAGTGATCACTAAGATCAGGGGAGTCAACATCACAAAAAGGTGTTATGCTTATGCTCAGACGAAAACAGGCCAATCAGTGTCGGAGTAAATGGCCAAACTCGGGTTGGCTTAGAAACGAATTGTTTTAAATTAAAGTTAGATGAGATGGGGGTGTTATGAATAAATCACATCTAAAATTACCCATTAATAGATAATCTAGTGATTTTAATTTTACATGTTCAAGCAAGATCTTGAATTTATTGTAAATATTCACCAATCTGGAAGTCGATACCAGTATATCAGCAGAAATAGCCTTTGCTTTGGAATGCAAACTTCAACTTTTCAGCTTCAAAGTCATGTCTAGTTACAAATTGAACAGATTCCTGAACATGTATTACAATTCCACCACCACTGCTATTTCTATCTAGTCTGAATACATAGTATCTTTCCATACATATTTCATTGTGGAGTACTATATTATCAATTCCCAAGACTCAAATTTTATTTTCACCATATTGTAGCTTGTGTCCTATCCTTGTGTCCTACCATCCAACACCCAGCCTCCAGGACTTGTACGTCTCCAGGAAGCAGGCAAAGAAATTTTCTCTGTGGAGGTCAGTGTTTGAGGTCAAGGTCAAGGAGACAAGGACATGAAACAGATCGTGGCACTCCACCATCCCCAGGTGTATTCACACACCAAGTTCGGTATTCATAAGTGTTGCAATTTAGCTAATATGCATTTTCTCTGCTGGAGGTCAAAGGTCAAGGTCAAGGTCACAGGGACATTAAACTGGTACTCCTCACACCGTGCTCACAACCTTAAGGACTACAGGATACTACACTCCAAAACCACCAGACACAGAAAGTACTTCTTTCCTCATGTCCTCATGTTACTCTCAGAAACAGCTGATCTGATCCACCAATTTCAAACCATATTACACTACATGCACTTAATTCTCTATAATGTATTTAATTCTTTCTCAGGTACGCATCACTGGTGTATTGTGTTTTGTCTATATATAATATGTATCGTACATTACCTTTATAAGGGTGGCATGGTGGTGTAGTGGTTAGTACGTCCGCTTCACAGCAAGAAGGTCCTGGGTTTGAGTCCCGGTCTCAGTGAGGGTGATTCTGTGTGGAGTTTGCATGTTTTCTGAGTGCTTACATGGGTTTCTTCTGGGTACTTCGGTTTTATCTGACTCTTACTCACTCATCTGCTGAGCCACTTAATCGTCCTAGGATTGCTGGAACCTATCTCAGCCAACACTTAGCGAAGGCTTGGTACATACTAAACAGCTCACCAGACCATCGCAGGGCAACATGCACACAACCATTCACAATCACACTCACACTTAGGGGCAATCTGGAACAACCAGTTAGTCCGATGTGCATGTCTTTGGGCTGTTGGAGGGGAAAGGAGTACCTGGAGGACATCCACGCATGTACCTTCTTGCTGTGCTAACTACTATGCCTGCCTGCTTTTATCCCACAGCCTAAAAATATGCACATTAAGTTGTTATGCTGTTCCAAATTGCCCTTAGGTGTGAGTGTGAGTGGAAAAGGTTGCATCTATGTTGCTCTGCAATGGTCTGATGAGCTGTTCAGGGTGTATCCCAGTGTCAGCTGAGATGGACTCGAGCCTGCCCACAGGATTAAACGGTTTGGTAAATAAATGGATGAATTATCTGTACATTGTTTGCTATCTACACTGTATACTTACTATCTAATTACTGTACAATAGCATTAACTACTATATATCATTTCCTTACTAAAGTGACTATACTGTCCACATTGCATGCATGCATATATATATATATATATATATATGTGTGTGTGTGTGTGTGTGTGTGTGTGTGTGTGTGTGTGTGTGTGTGTGTGTGTGTATGTATTTCTTATACAAATTATTATATATAAACCAATTCAGGTGGCACGGTGGCGCAGTGCTTAGCAGGTCCGCCTTACAGCAAGAAGGTCCTGGGCTTGATTCCCAGGCTCGGGCGTTTCTGTGTGGAGTTTGCCTGCTCTCCCTGTGCTTGCGTGGGTTTCCTACCACAGTCCAAAAAACATGCACAGTAGGCTGTAATCTGTTCCAAATCGCCTCTAGTTTTGAGTATGACAGCGTTTGGTTGCATGTGTGTTGGCCCTACAGTGGTCTGGCAAAGCTGTTCAGGATGCACCCCGCCTTCGCCCAGAGTCGGCTAACACGGGCACCAGCCTAGCCGCGCCCCTAACTAGGATTAAGCGGCTTAGAAAATAAATAAATGGATGAATGAATGAATAAATGAATTACTTGTATGTGCCAACATGTGTAGTAAAGCTTTTGCTTTAATTGTTCCAAGATATCTCGTGGTCAGGGGTACAGTAATGCATCATACCGCCGCTAGGGGGCAGAAGTTATTAGCTGTGTCTCCCTATTGAGAATAATAATGCACTGGGTGTTAGTGGAGATGCCTATGCTTGAACATAGGGGGACTATGTAGGGATCACAGACACATTTGGTACACAGCTCACGCGCTCTCGCATCCTTTCGGTTATCCACTGCGCACACACGTAAGGTTGACGGAGTAGCAACGGGGCATCTTTATTCCCACGAGCTGGTTTTATTCTGGCATCACCATATCTGGACATTGGACTTCCGGAAGTTTATGGATGTATAGTGTCGCGCGAGCCGTCAGACAGACAGGCCGTTAGAGATGTAGAGAGCACCGGGGACGCTCAGACGCTGAACTCGAGCCGGCCTCAAAGCTTCAACATGTCCACCCGGATGCCTTTACCCACTGTCAACGAGCGAGAGACTGAAAATGTAAGTATGGGGGGAGAGAGAGTGTGTTTTGGTGGTGTGTTTTGGATGTTTATGCGCGTGCATGTGAGAAGGAGCATTTGCTGTGTCACTGCTGAGACGCTCACACACACACACACACACACACACACACACACAATAAAAATAATAAAACCCTCCAGTTCTTCATGGTGTAGATATATGGTCTAAGAGTGGCCTTAGTGAGACAGTACTGTTCTGGCAGCTTGTTATTGGTTTGCTACTCCAGTGTTTATAAGTGCAGGTGCTGCTTTATTCCTAATGATAATAAATAAGGCGCTCGCGCGCTTCCGGAACTCGGTCTCCTTAGTGACGCTGTTCACAGGATTCTCCTCCCGGACGTCCCACACTCCCCTCTCTGGAAACCAAGAGTTTTACCCAGTAATCACTGCTTTCAGTGCATCTGTCCCCCCCCCCCCCTCTGTTGGTCCTTTAGTGTTGAGGGAAGCTGGACTGTCCAGGATCAGTATTTTCACTCGAGGATCTCTAGTGGTTCTCCATGAGAGGACAGGACAGGACCCAGGTTAAAATCAATCAGATTTCAGTCGCGTGTTATTACTGCATGCTGTAGTCACTCACTCACTCATTTGCCGATCCGCTTAATCCTCCCAGTGTTGCGGATCTCTCTCAGCCGACACTGGCGAAGGTGGGGTACACCCTGATCAGCTTTTGCAGGCACCACCATTCACACCTGGGGCAATCTGGAACAGCCACTTAGCCGTAGACTGTGGGAGGAGACCGGAGTACCAGGAGGAAACCCACACACAAGCACAGGGAGAACGTGCAAACTCACTCACTCACTCACCCACTCGTACTCACTCATTTGCCGATCCATTTAATCCTCCCAGTGTTGCGGATCTCTCTCTGCCGACACTGGCGAGGGTGGGGTACACCCTGATCAGCTTTTGCAGGCCAACACAGGCACCACCATTTACACTCACACGCACACCAGGGGCAATCTGGAACAGCCACTTAGCCATAGACTGTGGGAGGAAACCGGAGTAGCAGGAGGAAACCCACCCAAGCACAGTTTGAACATGCAACCTCACTCACTCACTCGTACTCACTCATTTGCCGATCCGCTTAATCCTCCCAGTGTTGCAGATCTCTCTCAGCCGACACTGGCGAAGGTGGGGTACACCCTGATCAGCTTTTGCAGGCACCACCATTCACACTCGCGCGCACACCTGGGGCAATCTGGAACAGCCACCTAGCCGTAGACTGTGGGAGGAGACCGGAGTACCAGGAGGAAACCCACACACAAGCACAAGGAGAACATGCAAACTCACTCACTCACTCACTCACTCACTCACTCGTATTCACTCATTTGCCAAACTGCTTAATCCTACTAGGTCACATGGAGGCTCAGCCGATACTAGGCAGAAGACAGGGCGTACCCTAAAAAGCTTGCCAGTCCATGGCAGGGCAAACCCACACACAACCGTTCACACTCACAACAAGGGGCAATGTGGAACAGCCAATAACCTTGATGTGCATGTCTTTAGACTGTCGGAGGAGACTGGAGGACCCAGAGGAAACCCACACAAGCACGGGAAGAACATGCAGACTCACTCACTCACTCTTACTCACTCATTTGCCAGACCGCTTAATCCTTTTAGGGTTGCAGGGAAGATGGAGCCTCTCAGCCATCTCAGCCAACACTAGGCAACGGTGGGGTACACCCTAAATAGTTCGCCAGACCATCGCATCACAACAATTCACACTCACGCTTACACCTGGGGGCAATTTGGTACAGTCAATTAGCTTAATGTGCATGTCTTTAGACTGTAGGAGGAAACCTGAGTACCCAGAGGAAACCCACATGAGCACAGGGAGAGCATGCACACTCCACACAGAAACGCTCTCATCAAGCCTGGAACTCGAACCCAGGACCTTGATGCTGTTAGGCGGACGTGCTAACCCCTTCGTCACCATGCCACTCTATAGTCAACCAGTTAGAATTGAAAACAGTATTTAAGAGTATTAAGGATGCGTATTATGGGCATATTGTAAGTAAGGGTACTGTAGATTCACGCTACAAGTATCTGAGTTCAATTCGGATTTATTGCAAGTAGTGGTTAACCCATTCACCTCACAGCATGAAGGTTCTTGTGTCCTAACTGTAATAGGATTAAGGGGTTTGGTAAATAGTTGAATGAATGTAAGTTTATATCGTTTTCATTCTTATATTCATTTACCTGATCGCTTAATCCTACTAGGTTCAGGACGATTGGTGTCACATGTCCAATGTGTGATTTCTGGGGCACCTTGGAAAGCTTGCGTAGGCACTTCGCTCACTTAACTGTGTGGTGCAGTTGACTAAAGCGTGGTTTGATGTGTTCAGCGCTCGGGCAAGGTTAAAGCGAGCGATTTCCTTTAAAATGTGGCTAATATTTGATTCTAGTGTGAAATTGTGCCAGCATGCTGTCATACTAATATAAACATGTTGTCCTCTAGCTCAGTAGTGATAACAAGTACTGTATGGGTAATGTTAGCTACTGGCAGGCTTCAATAGATAACGAGATAGCATAATAACTTTTTACATACAGGATAATTTTTTTTGCCTGTGTCCTATTGAAAATATTTGTGATGTTGTCAAATTTATCTACTGACTGAGGACATGCTTGTTTCCGAAAGTCATGTTCTGGTGACATACACCTGCTACAAAACAGCCAATCGGAGAAGAGTTCATCAACATATTAATGAGCCCACCAACAAAGAAATATATAGCTTGTTTGATTCTAGGATTAAATGACAGGGTTGTAAAGTAGCATGTAAAACTGCATCCTGACATTTTCCCCCTGAAATCACATACCTTCTCTAGACATCAGAAGAAGATGAGTGTTTACTTCATCATAGAATCACGGTTACATAATGCACCATCCTTCCTGTTTCTTTATTCCGAATCACCCGGGAAGTTTTCTTTAGAAAAGGTAAAAGCCATATATTAAGGTTATCAGTAGGGTTTGGAACACTACGTGATGGCACTACTTGCTTGTGGAAAAATTCCATTACCTCCAGGGTCGATTAATGCCTTTTAAAATAATTCTTTCACGAGCATTGCCTACAGTGGCCATGGTCAGCTGCAGTGGCTGAGGCGGAGCTGCAAAATAATGCAGTGTTTCAAGGGTGAAGAGCACAATGTCACCTTACTCACTCTCACACACATCTTGAGGTAACTGTTGTCATCAGTTTACTTCTCTTACAGTTTTTTTTCTCAAAGTACTTCACTGCAAAAAGCAAAGATTACTATAAATCTTAATCTAAAGGTTATTGAAGCTATTTGAAGACACTGTATTATTTTTAAGCTTTGTTTGATGAATAATTGTTTTATTATATACTGCACAGGAACATAAGAACAGCCAGCATAAACAAGATTTTTATGGATTCTTTTAACATTTTTAAACTGGATCAAAACAGACTTTTTCAGTGCATATATCAACCCTAACAACAAGCTTCATAATCACTAATCTTGTATTTGCTAATGTCTGGAGATGGATAACACTGCATTCCAGCATATGAGCTTAAAACAACTCGTACAGCAAACTGCAACACCGTAGGGGCAAATAAAGACTTTGTACTAAAATATTCATGTTGTACGTTCTTTATTTTATCTGCTGAACTCCAATTTTGAATAGGATGGAAATATAAGAAAACGAAAAATGTTTTAATATGTGAAAAACAGTCAAGAACATTTAATAACAGGCAACACATGGGATACATTTCTGAAGTTGACTCATTAGTTACTGAACAAAAAGAAAATTAGTGCAGAAAGTGAATTTATAATAAATCCTGCTGAACCTGTGAAGCTTTTGACCTAAAGAGTGCTTGCTTTTGCTCGTTTTGAAAGGAGGTAATTTAAACGTAATTCAAATTCTAAAATTCCAAAATTTTGTAAACATGTGAAGAGCAGAAGAGCAGGACATGTTTAATGCCTGTACCTTCTCAAAGTACTAGGTGTACATCATGATTGTCTGAATCATATTGCAGACACTCATTGAGAATTAAAAAAAAAAACAAAGAAACGTACATTACAGTGAGAGAAAATAAGTACTTAACACATTTTTTTGATAAACAGGCTTCACACCGCGTGGTTCAGCACAGTTCCAAACCTGAACTGGAGCACCAAAATATATTCACATGGGGACAGTTTTATAGGCTGTTCAATGTGGTTTAAAATTACATCAGTGTGGCAGAATAGTTGTGAGTAGACGCAAAAACACGATATGAATGGTTGCAATGAGATTGTATTGAACATGGTTCGGAAAATATTCATTAAAGTAATATTACTCCATTCATGTTTCCTTCGATGACGTGTACCTTTTCCGGACATGCAGCCGAATATCATGATATTCGAATATACTATCTCTGTCCCTCACTGTGGTAAGGTGTTCTAGGGTTTTTTTTCTAAACATGACAAGCTGACTTATTGCCTTAGGGTTTTATTTTCTGACCAAAGTAATGTGCAGAAAGAGTTCTGGGTTATCTAAACACTTTTAAACATGAATTTCTAAAAGTGTTTCTTTTTCTTGCGAAGTATAGGAATGGGGCATCATGGCGGTGCACTGTTTAACACTGTCACCTCACAGCCAGAGGTTACAGGGTTTACGCAAATCCACTTGCATGGTTTTTCTCCGGGTACTCCGGTTTCCTTGCACGTTAGGTCAACTGGCTACTTTATATTGCCTATAAGTGTAAATGTTTGTTTGTGTCTGTGTTAGCCCTGCAATAGACTAGCGACCTGTTCAGAGTGAAGTCAACCGGGATTTGCTCCAGACCCTGATGGATAAGTGGTACAGTTGATGGGTTTGTTGAGCTTTCATCTGCATATTTGCAAGTTATATTAATATATATACTTAAAGATGCAATAGAAGGCATGTATTTAGTATTTAAGACTGTTCTCTGATGCTTAAACCAATGGTATGTTGTTTTGGTCAGGAGAAAAATAAGCCCTGATACACTCATTGATAACCCTGTGATTTAGCTCAAGGAGGAAACAAGTTTTATTTTCTTTTGGTGGGGTCATTAAATATTAATGAACTCTGCTCTGATAAGCTGCTTTCCAGCACAGTGGCTCACACAAGCATTGTGATGGCCAGGGTTACCAGATATCATCATATGCTACCTAATGGTTCTACCTGACTTCTCTCTATCTACAGCTGACACTCGATCATGTTCTCATGCCATGTACCTTCACCCCCCAACAGAGGCTGGGGAGCTGTTCATCCTAGACTATCCAGCCTACATGGCCTTGTCCACTGGAGTGTTAACTTTTTTTCATGAGGCCAGATAGGGGGCTGGTGATATCTGGAAAATACAAACCTTTTGTAATAGCCAACCAGCTCCACAAACTGCCTTACTCCTTTTTTGTTTTTGGGTCTTGGACGGGCCTTCATTCCAATAGTTTTTCCAAACTGGGGACGTACCTGCCCATCACACAAATGGAAGAATAGATACTGCACTTCCACCCACCCACTTGCACACTCCTTTGGGTCTGCTGTGAGTCCCGCCCATTTTTTTTCATGGATCTTGTCACTCTAAATGATTTAAATGGGTCATATAATGGTATTTACCGCAGAAGGGCAAAACACCCTGATCTCCTTCAGTGTAACCCAAAGAGTCTTCGTTCATTCATTTAAATGCTTAATCCTACTAGGGTTGCAGGGAGGCTGGAGCCTATCTCAGCCAACTCTGGGCAAAGGCGGCGTACACCGTGAACATTTCGCCAGTCCATCACACGGCCAACACACACAAAAAATCATTCACACTCACACCTAAGGTCAATTTGTAGCAGCCATTTAGCCTAATTGCATGTCTTCTGACTGTTGGAGAAAACCAGAGGGGCCCCGGACTTGAACCCAGTACCTTCTTGATGTGAAGCGAACTTGCCAACCACTATGCCACTGTGCTGTCCCAAATAAAGTTGGAAAGAACATATTTGTTCAGGATATTGGAGTTAAGGAAATCTGCCTCGAACCTTCAGTTAAATTCAGTGTTAAATTAAAATGGTCTGCACCTAACCGATGAACACCACTTTGACTCCTTCACAAGTCCACACAGAAACAAGCCAACCAGTCAGATTTGGGCACCAAGACCCTCGGGCTGCTCTAATCTCTGTTGGATTGCTTGATTATGCTCATATCAATGCATAGCCTTGAGTTCATCCCTATCCCATTTCAGTTGTGTTCAGGTAACCCATGGAGGAGTGTCAATGTGGTGTTCTAATGAGGTTAACTTGACCTGGCAGAGGGAATCGGAAAATTACTTCTGCAACTTGGCAAACTGTGCTTTCTATGATGGTGGGAAGTGGTCTCCACAGTTGATTGTGGTAAATTGGGCCATTTTTTTTATTATTTTGATTTGGTCCTAGCTCTGCTTTCTCTGGAAGCACCATTGCCAGAGACACAGCAACCTCCTTTGTCCATGGTTTTACAAGATGAAAGCGTTATATTTTTAGGTGAATCACCTCTGTTTGTCTGTCTGACCCCCTAGCCAACTTCTGCGTCTTGCTGTGTGAACTCAAAGGGTTCTTGACATGTTGCAAGCAATATAGAACTAAAACAAGCACTTTATATACTGGTGCAAATTCTGTTGGGATTGCTTTTCTTGTGCCTGTAGCAAATTCTCCTGTGTCTCCTATTACTTAAGGTGTAGAGATTTGCTCTCAAGGATTGTTCTGAAAGGACAGCTAGGGCACCACGAGACTTCTGCCCATATGACAAATCAAACAGCGAAAGCCAAAGGGAGGCTTGCAGGACCTCAAGTTTTGAAAAAAAATGGGCTAAAGCCACTTGCCCCAATCCTTGTCCTTGCAGACGCCATAGAAAAAGGCACCACTTAGGCACAAGGTTCAAGCCTAAAACAATGCTCTGAGGCAACAGTGATAACCACTGTATCTTTGTGCCACATACATAACTGATCATTTAAGCTAATTTATCTTCTTAATCAATAATTGCATGTTTGTATCAATTGGCAGTAACTTGATTACATTAATACTGAATGACTTACCTAAGATAAACTAAGCTATTGGAGAGATCTATGTTGTTATCTTGCTGAATCCTTTGATTCCTTGAAATAAGCTTAATTTTTTCATCTTAACACAATTAATAGTTTAGTTATTAGTTTAGCTCATGTTAGCTCAATATTTTTACCACTAGGGCAGTCATGAACATTGTAACAATAAATGACCACCCATCCTTCACTCATGTAATAAAAAAAATCTCCCACTGCTTTCAGTCAAGGTACATAAAGATCTGTTCTGAGTTTTGAGTAGTCCTCCTGCAACAGCACTCCTATCCCCCTGTCAGTATGCATTTTGCTCTTTTTGTTCTTCCTATATCTTTGTTGCGCTTTTTCTAGCCAGTTAATGGAAAAAATTTGGGCATAATATTGGAATGTTTCACCACTTTCTTTAATAAAAACAAAACAAAACAAATAGACCATAGGGGTCCAGACGCTCCCACTTGGCTGGACAACAGACAAGTCCAATATATAAAAAGTGACCTTGTGACCTTGAAACAAGGTTAAGGTGACCCTTATATAATCCCACTTTATTTGCCCCTGAAGAGACCCATGCACCAAAGTTGGTGATCCTATTTCATTTCCTTCCAAATCTATCGCACTAACAAGTTGTATGGATACATGGACGGACACAACCCAACGCTGGTTGAGCAGTTGAGGGAGCTAACTAGAGGAGCACTCATCAAGTGAAAGGTACCTCCACACTGCATCATGGATATTGTCGCAAATACTCCCTATATAGGCACTGATTTTATTTATCCATATGCTTGTCTTACTATATGTTCTATAGTATGTGGTCATGACCAAATAAGTGAAAGAACCCTTTCATTTTAAGGTTTTACAAAATGGCTGCTGTTTGTCCTTTAAGTTCACTCAGGGTTAAAAGTCAGGGTTGTCTTGTCAACCGTTTGAAAGTCCATGTTTGGTTTCCTATTATTGTTTCATACATCATGTCATGTCTGTTGGCACTCTTTTTGAAGTTATAAGCAATCACCAATTGACCCAGACATTCCAAAATCAAATCATCTCTGGGACTCAGGTACTGTAGTGTCCCCACCAAATTTGGTGAAAATGCATATATGGGTGTTGTCAGGATTTTGTTTACTGACAAACTGACTCACAAACGCTGGTATATGTTAGTGCCTTCAGTCAAATCTGACTCTTAGAGATTCTATTCTTAGAGTTTTCATTGCAATTTTTTTACAGGGTAGGTTGCCAGCTTTTACCCCTAACCTTCCACATGATTCCCAGGTGGTCTCCTATCCAAGTATTTACCAGGCCTGGCCCTCATCATCTGAGATCAGACAGGATCAGGCCTCCAAAGGGTGTATAGAGGTGGGGATTGCCAGAAGATTCCCATAGACAGAGATTTTCCATTCTTTTCCTAAAACTAGATAAAATTAAACTGTCAGATGATGTCATTGGATATAGGAAATAATTCAGTATATCTGAAACAATAATATCGTTGTTTATTCCACACTTGTCATATTTATTTCTTAAGATTCTTTTTACAGTTTGCATCATTAGTGATCTTTTTAACAACTCAATAATATATTGGTTAGTAAATGTAAGTGTCCTGCCCCAACACTGACAATCCCCCTACCCCCCTACCCCCTCCCCCCCACCCCACCCCAGCCCACACACAAACACACACGCACATACACACAGAATTTCAGGTTGTTTTAGCTGTTTAACTGGCGCTCCTGTGGTTTTAGCAGATTGTTCTGACTAGTCAGCTCTGCATGTCCACTCTCAAAGAATCTATTCCACCAGGGTATCATAGACATATTCATTCTTGAGTCATCCTTCCAGACGTCCTGCTGGCTCTACAGCATAGTAGCAACATCACTGATGAGCTCAGTGGCAGTGGGCACAGAGGTGATTTGAATTTTATTTTATTTTATTTTATTTATTTATTTATTTATTTATTGTGTAGCTGAAAAATGCTAATGCTGCCAAAAATGAATGCAACCTTGTAGGGGCCACTTAGCTTGGTGTGAATGAGATCATGCCATCTGGTCACTGTTAGTTTTCATTCACTGCTTGTGATGATCATAGTGTTTAGTAGTTGGAAATTATTGCGGCAGAAGAAAACTTGCAGGTGAATGCACATAAAGCCTTTCGGTTTAGATATATACAGAGAAACGGATCATGCAGGGCTCATGTGAGGGTATAACTTCCCAATCAATACAAAAAGTTGGGCATGGCATCCATTTGCTCTGATTTTAATAAAAATTGTAAAAGTTTGTTATTCCTATTAAAGCAAATGATCAAACAGAGCCAAATTTGGGTAAACTAAAAGATTACCGTTATTGGTCATCCGTTTTAACATAAATGACCATAAAAAAGCACTATACTGGGCAATTATTTACCGTGCATTATCAAGCAGCAAGCGGCATCTTAGGTGATAGAACTTCCTGCATACCAGAGGCTCTTACCTTTGACTGGTTCCTTTTGGTGAGGTGCTGCTCCCGTCCATTGTCATCCTTCATGCCAAGTAGTTCTGTCTGGAGGTCACGCCGATAGCAGGTCGGCTTGAAGTGGTCTTTGCAGACTACTGAATTGTGTCTGAAAGGAAACGTTTTTAGAGTATGGCCTGTGACTATGTAATGTTATGTTTTCCGCAATTTCTGTGCTTGTTGTTTGTGCAGCCGTATGCTTTGCACTCTGCCATTTTTCTGGTGACACAGCTCAGCACTGGCCAATAATGTGTTCTCTTAGACTGGTGTCAATCACACAACTGAGTGGAATTATTCTTAGCTAAGCCAGCCAGCATTTACAGTATATATATGATACATTAGTGAGGTTGCTAACTAAGATTTGCAGTAGCAATAGCCAGGTTTTCTGATTTATTGCCACTTGTTTTCATACCTGCATACTATACTATACTATAAGGTAGGGCGTAGGATCCAGTACACAGTATATAGCGAACCAGTATGCACTGTGTAGTGCACTACTACAGACATTCAGACACAGCCATTGACTCATTCGACTGTGTTGATTTACAGGGATTTCCCTGCATTAAATACAGTCTTTTCTTAGGGCTTTTTTCTTCTCTCCTCTTCTCTCATCTCGTCTCTTCTTTCTCCTGTCAGGGGCTATTAATGCTCCCAAAGGAATCCGTAGATTCTCACATTTCACTGTCCTCACAGTCAGCCGGTGGTTTTCTTGCCTCACTATCCCTACAACACTCAAACCTGAACAGTGTAGCTAATTGCAATGCTGTTAATCTTCAACATTTCAATGGTGGTTGGACTTTTTTTATTGAGAACCTGGTCAGAATTTAGAGAGTGTCATGGAGTGTCACGGAAAACACTTTTGAACAACTTTGTTTTATTATTTTTTTGTTAAATAAATTAAAGTTGTTTTCTACTCTGTTTTAATATATTTAAAGTACAGTATAATATGATATAATGAAATAATTATTCAAAAACCTATGATTAAATGGCAAACTTTTCATTTCATTAATGTGCAGTGTAGCATTACAGCGTAACACAAGTGAGATGGCAGCCACGTAACCTGAGCCAGATTTTGTTCTCAAGACCAGAGATGGAAAGCAACAGCTTCCTGGGCATTCTCAGTGGAACTGAAGCAAATATCCAGGTTCCATTCTTATTCCACCTATAGTTTTCCACAGTTTGTGAGACATATACAGTCTAGGCAGGCCTGCCAACCTAGGGCAAGATAAGTCCAGGAACTTGCTCAATACTGCCCCCTTTACATTCTAAACATTGTAAATAAAAATGGCACATCTTGATTTACAACATAGAGCCACATTAGGTCCAGCATATAATGGTACATTAATAACATTCACCGATCAGCCATACCATTACCATTACATGACTGGTCTGTGGCAGCCCCATACACAGCAAACTCCAATGTACTGTGTGTTCTGACACCTTATAGTCTGCATTGACAGTTTCATCCATTTGTGCTCCCCTTCTGTGGAATCAGTCCAGACGTACTAGCTTTCGATCCCTACGCCCAGCAGTGAGTCTCGGGCACTCCTCACACTCTTGCCAGTTTACTGGTTGTATGTTGGCCCTGCGATGGCCTGGAGAGCTGTCCAGGGTGTACCTTCATGAATGAATGAATAAATAAATGAATAAATGCATAAATACATAAATAAACTAGAAAAGCACTCAGAGAACACAGACCTCCACCAAGGCAGCAAAAAAATCGTTAACATTTCCTGGATCCCTATTATAATCTGGATCACTGCCAAACTCTAATCAATTGTTCCTTGTATCATTTCCCAGCTATCCTGAAAATTTCATCAAAATCCCTGAAGAACTTTTTGAGTAAGCCTTCTAACAGACAGACAAACAAATAAACAAACCAACAAATAAACAAACCAACACCAGTGAAAACATAACCTCCTTGACAAAGGTAATAAAAAACAGGTTAATTAGAATTAGAATAATTATCATGAAACTTAAACACAAAAATAGAGGCTTATACATCACTGCTCAGACTTGCACACAATAAAAAAACACATAATCTAACTCAGGTTGTCAGATGGACTTGCAAATAAATAAATGTTTGTGAGCAAAATTAGAAGCTTGGCGGAACATGCTTCTACTTGTCTATCGTCACCTAACAGTGTGGACTGTTTTTGGATTTTAGATGTTCTTAAAGTGCCGTTGATCTGCATCTTGCATCCGACTTAGTGCCGTGACAGTGCATAAATATTACCCTGTGATTTGCTGCTAAAATACTGCTGGAGCTGCTTTTTTAATAGACAATTAATCAACATACTCTGACCAATCAGAGTTGAGAAGGTGACAGCTGGTTGTTTGGAGGAAGTGTGTGTCGTCATGTACCTATACTGTCTATAATTCTTCTATTTATATGTATTTCACTGCCCAGATATGTCAGGTTTCTCTCCCTGTTGTGTTTTAAATTTGGGCAAGCCAGCACTCGGGCTCTCAGGCAGCCATTATTAGAGATTCTTGGAGCCACAGAGCACTTAGGAGCTTCCACTGCAGGCTCTCAGATTCAGCTTACACTCTGTCTCTTTGAGATGCAGTCTAACTCACTTGTGCTGTTGTATCAAATAGCAGTCTATATATCAGTCAGGATGAATGATGTAAATTATTTTGAGTGAGGCTTTTTAGTTTTTAATGCATTCCTAATGCGCATTTATTTCAAATAGCTTTAATTCCAACCAGCATTTTAGAGTTTTAATCAACCTTTGTATTTTACATACCGAAAAGTATGTGTCTGCTTACCAAATTCAAAGTCTAGCCAATATCTGACTAGTTTCCTTTGCCATAACCTGTAATGTACAGTACAGACCAAAAGTTTGGACACACGTTCTCATTCATTGAGTTTCCTTTCTTCTCATGACTATTGACATTGTAGATTCACACTGAAGGCATCAAAACTATTAATTAACACATGTGGAAATATGTACTTAACAAAAAAGTGTAGAACAACTGAAAATACGCCTTATATTCTAGTTTCTT
>JAQMYF010000011.1:10309532-10323072 GCA_030014195.1 Neosilurus mollespiculum | reverse complement strand
TGAAATGTTGGGACGATGAGGTTTTAAACAAACACCCTAATTTCATCTAACATTTTCATCGAGTTACCTTTGACAACTGTCATTGAGGTTGTAAATTCTGCTGGAGGTGGTTATCCTATATCTTTTTCAGTTATTATGGGGACAGAAAGTTATTGTTGTTAAATTATAATTCAGGTTTAATGTACGTAACTACTTTGACGGACAGGGTAACATACTGTACATTAGTGAACATTTTAAACTTGAATAACCTAACAAAAGAAAGGACATTTCAAATGGAACCATCATGTGGTAGGCATCTCAAAGTACATATCACATCCCCAGAAGTTAATAATACATTAGAAAATAGTAAAAAATGACTTGAACACAATCTAGGTTTATTCATATCCCACCATGACAGGCATAATTTCAGGGGAAGGAATTTGAAAAAAGTCTGTCTTTTCTCTTATGGGGTGGTTTAGTGGGGTAATATTTTTCATATATATTTTCATCATATATATATATCTTTCATGTTTCAAGATTTCTTTTGAGACAGTTTGGTTAAGGAATGTTTTGATGCATGGCAAGATTTATGTGGAACTGAGTCATTCTGAGTAAAAAAGAAAAAGGAGCGAGAACTGCATTTGTAGCTAGTATAAGTGTAACATATTCACAGAGAGAGATACTATCTCTGGTCCCTGCAATGGAATGGAGAGCTGTTCAAAGTGTTCTTCGCCTTCGCCCAGAGGCAGCTGAGATAGGCTATAGCCTCCCCGTGAACCTAGTTGGAAAAAGCATTTCGGCAAATGAATGCATAAGTGAATGAGAGTATCTTCATGGCTTGGAGCTATCAGGAACTTTAGTTCACATGCCAGGCTTGGATTGGGCGCAGCTTTTATGTAGTTTGGTAATCCTCCAACTCCTTGTTTCCCTTCAGGCTGCTGTGCTAATTGGTTATTTCTATGGTTTATATATCTTTCAGTAGACATTATTCTGTACATCATATGCAAAGTTTCTGTGCTTCATGGTGTATATGGTGTAAGAAGAAGTTTACTCTTAAACTATTTTCTCATTCCTTTACTTTTTATTTGGGCAAACAGCCTCATTTTCAAAATTTTCAGAAAATTCTTATAGCCAGTGGTGAAAAAACAAGTATTTCAACAACCATTTTTCTAATACTCCAAAATCACATTTACATTAGTAAATAAAGTATGATTTGATATGTAATTTATTGTTGCATTTGTCATCCACATGGCTTTTGGAAATTCAGAACAAGTCTGCCAATCTGCTGTCCTCAAATACCTTGCTGTAGCTTTAATCCTGCTTTATGTACAGAATAATGATGAAATCTTGTCATAATAGATTCAGGTAGCAGGGGTCGGACATTACCAGAATAGAAAGATTTTTTAGAGGATGATGAAATGTCTGGATTAATGTACGGGTGCATGGTTGTTTTTATAATACATTTAATTACTGCATTTAATTACTTATTATTTCGATTAAGTGCCTATTTCTGCTACAGTAACAGAGTCCAATTATTAATTATTTCATTTAATTTATTTATATTTTGGGAAACACAGACAGGCCCTTAGTCAAAATAATAAAAAATAAATACATTCAGATGTGTAGGGCTGTCCATCCAAGTTCAGAATAAGCTTATACTAACATGCTGTATGATGTACATCCTTTTTAGAAAGATTTTTCTTTGTTAGAATAATTACCCCTGCTTTAACAAAAGCGACCATTTGATTCTGTCCCAGAAGAATTTTTTTGTCTGTTGTGTTTGCAGCCCTGTCCGTGACACCCTGATGTTTATAAGAATATCATTCTATAAATACTCTCCCATCTCTCATGGAGCTTTGTATTGCCATAAGCATTCCTCTTTCCAGTGTTTGCCTTTCACACGATGCTGCCCCTGAAACCAGATAGATGGAAGATTATATGACTTAAGGTCCTTTTAAAATCTAATCTGGTAATCACAATCAATGTTAAAATTCAAGCTGAATTTACCTACAGGCCACAGTAAGTATTGTGAGTGAGATAGTGATGCTCCAGTAATAACATGATTTATGACCTGGAAAAGTTTTTTTTTTTTATTTTTTTTTAAAGATACCAGTGAAATTTATCTGAGGAGTCATCGTTCCTCTTTCCAGGTCTCCTCTATTAGCACAAGCACTTTGCCTTTAAACCCCCCAAAATAGAAAATATGGACTGAACAAACAGGTTACATGTCTTGTTACATTTTTTTTCTTTCCTGCAACTATAGCTGGGCCATAATTAAATTTTATTAATTAGGTAACATTTTTGGTTTAGGATGATGTGCAAAATGAAAATCACAATTCACTTTAAAACTGGTGATTTAACACTGAACTTGCAAAGTTCCCAAAATATTTTATATGCAAAAGGGTTTTTTTTTCCACTTCAGTGCTAATCTGCGCTGGCACCCTAGACTTCTTTCCTGGCTCTTGAAATTTTTTCCATGATAAGCTCCGCTATCCGCCCATCAATAGACAAGCCTGTCCCTGCCCATCTGGAACGAACAAGTGAAGAGGATGTCGCAAAAACTGGTAGCGTCTTATCTGTAATTTGGAAATGAATTGCTTAAGTTCGACATTGAGCAAACCACTGTACACTATAGTTGGTCTAAAATGTGAGGCTGCTAAAGGTCATAGCACAACAAATTTTATTTAAGCATCTCAGACATGTGAAATGTGTGTGTTAGCGGCAGACTCCAAATGCCTACTAAAAAAGTGGATAATAGTGGCCTTTCATGCTGCACTGCATGTGACAAGAAGAGACCCCGGGGGGAGAAGGAATTAAAGATGCAGTGACGTTTCATATGACCAAAAATTGAGCCCATATATACACTGCGAAAAGTAAATTGGGTTCATTCAGATGCTCAATAAAATCAACCCCGTATATGAGCTACCAAGCCAAAAATATTTCACCCAAGTAACCCAAAGTGAGCACACACACATTCAGAGCAGTTGGCTGACACACATTGCAGCACCCAAAGAGCAGTTGGGGGATAGGTGCCTTGCTCAAGAGCACATTAGCCATGAAGGTGGAGGAAGGAAAAGTGCTGCTCACTCCCAACGCCACCACACATTTTTCGTGTTTTTTCAGGAATCGAACCAGCGACCTCAGGTCCCAAATATGCTTCTCTAACCATTAGGTTATGTTTGCCCCCTAAATAAGTGCACAATAATGAATCCTTTACATTCGATACTGAAATCATTTATTATTTTGTCTGTCATGTTGGATTTGTTGCAATGTCTTTTTCTAAACTTTTTTCCGAAATCTCCGAAAATCTGGAAAGAGATGTTTTGTGTACATTAATGACAGCATAGCCTGTATTGTACAGCAGTCTTACACAAAAGTGTGTAGGTGTGTGTGTGTGTGATTAGTCGCAGTGATGGATTCTGTAAGGAATGTGACCTTACTGTTCATGTCTGTGTAACATCTGTATAATTTCTGACTAGGTGTGTTTTGTTAATAATCCCTTTCTGATGAAGAGTTCAACATCATGGTTTGATTCCAGGTTCCGGATCTCCGTATTACAGCTTTACTTAACCTTGGCTTACTTCCACACTTTTAGCACACTTTGGGCCAAAACTCGTTCAGCACTTTGGGGCCTGACTGAATGGGACACAAGCTGCTTAAATACGCAAAATTGCATCCTGACAGAACCGATTATGCATTTTATACTTTTTTTTTTGGTTGGTTGATTGGTTTAAAAGTGGTGTAGTGGTGGTGTAGTGGTTAGCACGTCCGCCTCACAGCAATTAAATGCAGAAGTCAAAATTTCCCTTGTGGAATCAATACAGTATGAAATATATAAGTGAAATAATTGTTGGTTGATTGATTTTTTTAGTAGGTATATAGTATAGTTACCAAACGTCATCTTCATTTACATGAGCTGTGTAGCTGCGCTCCTCTTTTTTGAAAGTGCGTTAGTATTTTCATTCAGTGCAGATTAATTAAACCTGAAGTTGAGGAGTTTCCTTGAACCAATAGTGAGTTTACGTTAATCTCATGCTTAGTAGATAGCAGACAAAACATACCGATTCATTTCACTGAGTATGTGAACCGGCTGGCGTGGACGTTTCTGTGCTGGGTTGGATTTCCTCCAGGTGCTCCGGTTTCCTTCCACATTCCAAAAACGTGCACGAACTAATTAGCTATTCTGGATTGCCCCAAGGTGTGAATGTGAATGCAAATGGTTGTTTGGCTGTGTTGGCTCTGCAGTAGACTTGCAAGCTGTTTGGCCCAGATCGCCTTTGGCCCAGAGTCAGATGGTATATGCTGCAGCTTCCACGCAGCCTTAAACAGGATAAGCGGTACAGATAATTGGCCCTGCGATGGTCTGGAGCTGTTCAGGCTGTATCCCTCCTTTGCCCAGTGTTGGCTGAGATAGGCTCCAGCCTCTTTGTGACCCTAATAGGATTAAGCGGGTCAGAAAATGAATGAATGAATGATCATGACTCAGTAGGAAAACTAACCAATGACAAGGTAGGGGTGGGGAAAAAAGATATGAATTAAAAAACAAACAGCACATGAGGCAGCACCAGCAAAAGGAATTACAGTAGTAGTAATTTTTTTTTTCCTCGACAGCTCTTTAGAGAAGTCCGAATAATGAAGGTCCTGAATCATCCAAATATAGGTATGTATATGTGTAATAGTTATTATTAAAACATAAAATATATACTTCATTACCTTAGTGATAATTTGGTTGTTATAAATATTTTATACACTGCAGATTTTGTATTTGTATATGATATAATTTTTTTTTTTCATTTTCAGTGAAATTATTTGAAGTAATTGAGACTGAGAAGACACTTTATTTAATCATGGAATATGCCAGTGGAGGTGAGTTCACGTCTGTCATCAGTATTGCACTGCTGGAACTTTATTTATATTTTTAAAGAATCCATCGACAGCCGAATAATCACTGAACATCTATTCTAAAAAGGCAACCATGAAATCTGTATGGCAAAATGATTTTAGGCATTTGTCCTCTTTTCTTTTATTCACTTGCATTTTCTGACAACGCTTAATAGAAACAAGCTAGCATAGAATTTTTCGAGTCATGAATGACTAGCTGTTTACTTGAAATAGTCTGCCGCCACCTAGAGGAAGGACGATGAATTAGGTTTCATGATAATGGTCGATGCATAGAATGTACGATAAGCATATTCTTTATATTCTGGTTACATAAAATGAGTTGGTGAGCCGGATTTGGCCTGCAGGCCAGAGTTTGACACCTGTGATCAAATACTAGGGTATCAGTTCATACACCATTTATAGCTACATAACCACAGGGGAAAAAAGGGAGGACTCTGTGCTAGATTGGCCGACTCTTCAGTTCATTCTAGTCTTATTCCATGAAATACAACAAAATTTGGAATGAAAGTATTTGATGGTAGGGATATAATTTTATTTTAATATGTAATAATTAAATTTTTATTTTTATATTATTGTGGTTGTTGTTTTTAACAAATGAAGCAAACTACTGTGAGAAACAGATCTCCAGTCCTCCGAGTTGCCTGATACTGAAGACTGGGGATGAAATCTGATAGAAGTTCTAATAGAGAAGTGAGTGATGTGAGAGGCAGTTAATCCAAGTGTATATAGTCCGCTTGTACGCGTTTTGTTAATCTCTCCAGGCCCGTTTAGACAACTCTAAAAACTGCCGCGCATGCATAACCACATAAATCGAGTCGCCCATGGAATTCTGGGAGGGCCACCGAGCCCAACCAAAGTGAGCTCAACCTTCTTAAAATCATACCACGCATGCACCACCACATAAATCGAGTCAGGCAAGTACAGTTAGTGTTTCTGTTCTGTTCGCTGCGCTTGCTTCACAGCAATAAGAATAAAAAGCACAAAACTGGGTAATTTTATCCCGTGGATTACTCGGTCGGTTTTTTCCGGGAAGTGACATAAACTCATTGGGTGGGGTTGTCCAGTGCAAGTAAACAAGCAGATCTATTCAGCGAGCGACAATTTAGGTGATAAAAAAAAACATGGTCAGTAAGCAACTATGGCTAACAATTTAGAGGCAAAGGGTGTAAATTGTTACCTATTTGAACCATAGAGGGAGGAGTCTTGTTGATACAGTGTAACGTCACATTGTAGTGTCTCTGAGGTTGAGAATGCTGCCTGCGCTTGTTGTTTGTGCAACTCAGTACTGGCCCATAATGTGTTATGATGCACTGGGTCTGGGACGTAGCTCAGCCAATCTAACGAGTTTGTTTCACCACCAGGCTGAAACAGCCAGTGAGGAAGGCAACCAGTCGCTGAGCATGCCCAGTGTCGCAGCACTCGCACATACTTTCACAAGGGGCAAGAACTGATGTTACCGGAAGGAACCGCTGATGTCCTACATGATCGTTTTAAACAGCTAGTAACACTAATTCACCACAGTTACACTTTAAGGGTTTTGGCTGCTATTTGTGAGTTTAAAACGCAACACCTTCAAGCTGCTATAGTTGGGTCCTTGAGAAACCTTCTTAACCCTAACCGCACTGTCAACTACTTTGGACTTATACAAAGAAGAATGTTAATTGGAAAGATCGCTCAGCAAACTTAATTGAGTTAGAAGATCATTTGTTTGTGGCCTTTGTTTTCCAAAACTGGTATCACTGTGTGCTGGTGTGGACGGGTTTATTCTCACACACTAACCAAAGTTAACTTCATTAGAAGAGACATTATTATGCCTGACAGCCGTTTGTTTTTTCATTACAGGTGAGGTGTTTGATTATTTGGTGGCTCATGGCAGGATGAAAGAAAAGGAAGCCAGGGCAAAATTCCGGCAGGTAAACTGTAACCATGCAACCGTTATTTTACTCAACCCCATGAATCCCATGAATACATTCTCCTCCATCAGCAACAATCAGCAGTAGGTAACCATATATCGGTCCTAGTGCGAATGTGCAACTAGAGGTATTGTTGTTATTTGTCTTTAGCCTGATGGCACGGTGGTGTACTAGTTAGCATGTCTGCATCACTGTAAGAAGGTCCTGGGTTCGAGTCCCACGTTCGGGCCTTTCTGTGTGGAATTTGCATGTTCACTCTGTGCTTTCATGGGTCTCCTTCCAATTCCTCCCATAGTCAAAGATATGCACTTTAGACTACTGGTTGTTCCAAATTGCCCCTGGGTGTGACTGTGACTGTGAATGGCTGTGGGTGTGTGTGTGTATGTATTGCCCTGTGATGGTCTGGTGAGCAGCCTCCCTGCGACCATGATACTGGGATTAAGCGGTTCTGCAAATGAGTGTCTTTAGCCTATTTAGCCTAACGTGATTAATACCCTGTTATTTTTAAAATTTTTTTTTTTTTTTTTGCTGTTTGATAACAGGTGTGTTTGTCATGAATCAGAGGAAACATGAGTCATATGCTCTGATTTACGTATTTTAGTCTGATCTGCTTCAGTAAGGATGTTGAATCAGAGGGGTGGCGGTTAAGTGTGTGTTTGTGTGTGGGTGAGTGTGTGGGTGTGTGTGGGTGCTGCCTCACCTCATTCTCATGCTGTATATCTGCAGCACTGGTGCAGACCAGTAGCTGATCTGACCTTTTTAAAGCAATTCACACTGCTCCAGCTTTTGCATACTAATAAAGCATTGCCATAACTCCAGCCAGCCTGTGACACTACACTGGAATTGCCATTTAGTGTAAAAGCATGAAGCTGTGAGTAGGGACATAAAGACATTTTGAGTTTGTAACATGCACCTGAGATTCAGTGAAATCTTATAAAATTTAATTTGCAGCTAGTAATGAAGTTGCTTTAATGCGGAGAGACAATAATATATTACGATGCACATCACACACACATTCAACAAACACCAAAAATGATGTGTATTACATCTGACGAGCGGTATGGTGGCGTAGTGGTTAGCACATCTGCCTCACAGCAAGAAGGTCATGGGTTCGAGTCCCGGGCTCTGGTGTGTCTGTGTGGAGTTTGCATATCCTCCCTACATGTCTTGTGTGGGTTTGCTCTGGGTATTGCAGTTTCCTTCCACAGGCCAAATACATGCACTGTAGGCTAGTTGGCTGTAGTCCAAATTGCCCCCAGATGTGGATGTGGATGTGAGTGTGAATGGTTATTTGGCGAACTGTTCAGGGTGTATTCGGCCAGTATTGGCTGAGATAAGCTCCGGCCCCGTGATCCTGATACAGGAATAAGTGGAAACTGAGTGAGTGAGTGAGTGAGTGAGCATTACATCACTATGCAAGAGTTACTCACTAGAATAATCTATATTTAAAAAAAAAAAAAGAATAATAATAATAACCCACATATAAACAAAATATTTTCTTCCCGATTTGGTCCCCCGTCAGTTCCCAACCACCCGCCGTCTCTCCCCCATCATGATATCCACTAACTGGGGAGGATAGGGGCTAATACCGGCGTTCTCAGAAACACCTTCCTTGAGGTCAGCCAACTGCAACTTTACTCCGAAATGCTGCTCATACTACATCACATTGCCTTATCTAGTGTTGCTGTGATTGAGAGGAGAGAAAGTGCTATCATGTGATATAATTCACATTTTAATGGGATGGCTAGTTTTGCTCCCAGGGCTCACAGCCACATTTGGTTGTGGCAGCACTTTACCAATGATAGTAGACACAGGCAACCTTATACAAAACCTTGTAAACTTCACATTGCATTTTAATTAAAAACATTTAATAAATTATTACAGAATGATGTCCTAATTTTTATATTCACAAAATTTATACTTACATTTAATGCAATGGAATATCCAAGAAAATAGTTAATTTCAGTTATCACTTAGCAGTAAATATATCTTTCCTCGTCAACACGAATAAAAACTTTTGAAATGCGTTTGTATTTACTCTGGGTGTTGGCACAGTGGCTCAATGGTTTGCACTGAAAGACGGTTCTGTGTCCAAACGACCTTTCTGTGTGCATGTTCTTCCTGTGCTTGCACGGGTTTCCTTTGGGTGCCCCGGTTTCCTCCTACAGGATTAAGACATGCAGATTAAGCCAGCTGGATACCCTACTTTGTAGATAGGTATGAATGTGAGTGTTTGTTACTCTGTTAGCATTGCGATGGATTGGCAAGCCTGTTCAGGGTGAAGTCAGCTGAGATTGACACCACGTCCTGACCAATCCGAATATAGAATTCATCAGCACTAATGACTGCAGGATGATAATGTTTGCTCTGTTACCAAAACATGCAAGTTGCACATATTGGAAGCCGGAATTTGCGACCGTAACAAGCTTAAAAGTTGCAGCTGAGTTCAGACAGTAATTAAATAGGCACCTTGTAAACAGACACAGTGATATCGTCACGCACTTATTTGCCACTATCCAACCACTTAATCCAACTAGGGTCGCAGGGAGGCCGGAGCCTATCTCCACCAACACTGGGTAAAGGTGGGGTACACCCTGAACACCTTGCCAGAACATTGTATAGCCAAACACAACCATTCTCACTCTACCTTTACACCCAGGGGCAATTTAAGACAGTCAAATAGTGTAATGTGCATGACTTTGAACTTTGGGAGAAAACCAAAGTACCCAGAGGAAACCCACACAAGCATAGGGAGAACATGCAAATTCCACACAGAAACGCCTGAGCCAAGACCTGGACTTGAACCCAGGACCTTCTTGCTGCGAGCTGGATGTGCTAACCACTACGCCACTGTGTCGCCCTCTGTGATATCCTGATAGATCAAGAATCATTGGGTTTTTACACTACCTTCTCTTCTTCTGCAATATGATATGTTGCTTGTGCTTTGTGATGCTACATGCATGTTACTGGTGTGTTTCAGATTGTATCTGCAGTGCAGTTTTGCCATCAGAAGCAAATAGTACACAGAGATCTTAAGGTAAGTGTATATCCTAGACAGGTCTGATATTCTTTGTTAGAATTGTACTACTAGTAATACAAGAGTTGCTAACTTGGTTTTCATAAATATCACCTCTTTCTTTGCATCTCAAGGCTGAAAACTTGCTGCTGGATGCCGACATGAATATCAAGATTGCCGACTTTGGTTTCAGCAATGAGTTTACGGTAGGAAATAAGCTGGACACATTCTGTGGTAGTCCACCCTACGCTGCCCCTGAACTCTTCCAAGGCAAAAAATATGATGGGCCTGAAGTGGATGTCTGGAGTCTTGGGGTCATCCTGTATACACTCGTCAGTGGATCACTACCATTCGATGGCCAAAACCTTAAGGTTTGCTTTATATAATGCTATAGCTGTGTCAGTGCATAATAAAATAATAATAATAATAATAATAATATTAATAATAACAGCTGTGTAATTGTGTGTATGCATGATATATATTTTTAGCACTCGGCCATAAATTGGTTCGGGAGCATTAGGAATGGGATTTGTCTGTCCGTCTGTCCGTCACACTTTAGTTTCCGGACTTTTACTTGCCGCGCACTGAAGCTAGGGCTTTCAAACTTGTTATGCTGGCTCACTGCTATAAATGCTAGGCTGAGTTTGTGTTTGAGTGACCTTGACCTAATTTTTTTTAAGGTCACAGAGGCAAAACTGTATATTGGGTTTCCAGACATTTACTTGCCATGTGCTGAAGCTGGGGATTTCAGACCTGGTATGCATGTTCTATATTGACATATTATGAAATAGTCCTTTTGGCAGGAGCCAAAGAAAGAATTACTTGTGTGAAAATACAGTGATGTTGTAAATAATATTTTTGCAGGAATACAGAAAATTCTAAAGGAATTTCTCATAAACTTTCAAGCACTACTGTAAATTTATTGCGGTGCAATTCCATTTTTTCTAAACGAGCGAAAATATCACTCACTCACTCACTCACTCATTTGCTGAACTGCTTAATCCTATCTCAGCTGACACTGAATGAAGGCGGGGTACACCCTCGCCAGACCATCGCAGGGCCACCACACTTACACCTAGGGGCAATTTAAAATAGCCAATTAGCCGAACGTGCATGTCTTTGAACTGTGGGAGAAAACCAAAGTACCTGGAGGAAACCCGCACAAGCATAGGGCTAAGTTCACAGAGGAACGTTCTCGCTGAGCGCGGGACTTGGAACCCAGGACCTTTTTGCTGTAAGGCAGACGTGCTAACCACTATGCCGCCATGTAGCCCCATGAATGATTGCCATCTCATGGGTGCTCGGCCAGTTAACTTCCATGGAGTCCCGGTTGCGGATGGCTGCGTGCATCAACCTGAATTGGAACTCGCGATCTCCAGGATGATAGTCTCACACACTGTCATTATGCCATTCTAGAGCCCATTATTGCTATTATTATTATTATTATTATTATTATTATTATTATTGTTGTTGTTGTTGTAATACATATGTGCATGACAAGTTACTTGGTTTCTTTATAATAATTTGGGTTTGTCTGGCATCTCTGTTAGGAGCTGAGAGAGAGAGTGTTAAGAGGAAAGTACCGCATCCCTTTCTACATGTCCACAGACTGTGAGAACTTGCTTAAGAAGCTGTTAGTGCTGAACCCAGTTAAACGGGGCAGTTTAGAGGTGACGATTCTGTTTTATTTATTTATTTATTTTAAATAAATCCCCATTGCTATTTGTTCACTCTTTATGCTTGTTATGATTTTTTTTTTTTTTTTTTTTTTTTTTTTTTAGCAAATTATGAAGGATAAGTGGATGAACGTGGGCCATGATGATGATGAGCTGCAGCCTTATACTGAACCAGAACCTGATTTCAGTGACAGTAAAAGGATTGGTAAGCTCCCTCTTCAACACATTACAAGTTCAATTCAATTAAATTTTTGTTTTATTTTTAAAGTGCTGCTTATAATTGACATTGTCACAAAGCAGTTTTACATAGTTAAAACAAATTTGATAAAGAATTGAACATTTCTCTATAAACCCTACACGTCCCCAATGGGCAAGCCTGCGGTGACGGTGGCAAGGAAAAACTTCCTCAGTCGACATGAGGAAGAAACCAGACTCAAAGGGGAAACCTATCCTCATTTGGATGAAACTGTATTCTTTGGGTTGAGCTGTAGGACCACTGTCTTGCACTCGTTCTCTGTGAGTGTGAATAGTTTCTGTGCCTGGTCATCCACATTTGATAAGAGGGCAATGTCCTGACATTAATGATGATGATGAGCAATCCCATTACTGCAACACATTTTGTGTTTTTCACACTTCTGTCAATTGTTAAAAAGTTAAGTAATCATGTTGGGAGAAGGAGAAACACTGAATTGGGTAGGAAAGCCGATGCTCCCGGACCAACCAGGTCAGGTTTACTGTTCATGTCAGAATATACGCAGCTATACAGAAATCCAGATATTGATTTAGATCCCTGATGAGTGTACTGTATCAATTGATCTACTGAAGCAAGGGTGAGTCTTTGGCATAAACTGTTTAGAAAAGGGCATATCCATCAGAAGGAGGGTTAAAAGTGCAGGAAGCTTCAATCAGAAAAAAGCGAGTCCAGATGAATCAGGCAATAGGGGTGTGTAATGATCAGGCACTAGTATCACTCATCATCACTCTTATGGAGTGCACGTACAGTACTTAGAGGAGTTGGCATGTTCTTCCTGTGGGTTTCCTTCAGATGCTTGGTTTCCTCCCACAGTCCAGGCAAACTCACTTTTCTGGATTGCCCCTAGATGTGAATGTGAGTGGGAGTGGTTGTTTGTCTGTGTTGTTCCCTGCAATGGACTGGCGAGCTGTTTGTGTATCCTGCCTTTCGACCAAAATCATCTAGGATCGGCTCCAGCTTCCCCATGACCCTCTACAGCATGAGTAGTATGATTAATGAATAAATGGATATACTACATCGAAACAGTGTAAATAGACATTATTGCGAGTGGATAATGCTTGAATTGAAATGTCGGAAAAACACTCACAGTTTGCCGTTGTCACCTATTCTGAAATCCTAAAAGTTCAACAAAATGTCATCCCAGCATATATGAAGAACATTTCACAATATGGCTCTTGCATTGTAAAAATGCATTTTATGTCGTCCTTGAAAAGATGCCGTCATGAAGTTTATTGTAATAAAGCAGGTGCTGTGATTATTGTCGCACTTCAAAAATGTGAAAAATCGCCATAAAAATGGGCAGCATGATGGTGTAGTGTTTGGCATGTCCGCGCCACAGCAAGAAGGTCCTGGGTTTAAGTTCCGTACCCTTTGAGGGCGTTTCTGTGTGGGTTTCCTCTGGGTGCTCTGGTTTCCTCCCACTGTCCAAGACATGCATGTTAAGCTAAATTGCCCCTTGGGTATGAAGGGGTGTGTGTGCGCATATGCGTGTGTGTGTGTGTGTGTGCGTGTGTTGTATAGGGTGTCCTCCAATGACCCTAATAAAGGATAAAGCGGTTCAGAAAATGATGCATTTTTTATACTGTATTAATTCCACAAGGGAAACTTTGACTTCTGAATTTAATTCAATCATCCAAAGTGAGCGTACACACACTCAAAGCAGTGGACTGCCACACATTACGATGCCCGGAGAGCAGTTGGTGGGCAGTTGGGGGACAGTTAGGGAACTTCAGCCATGAATGTGGAGAAAGGGAAGGTACAGCTCACTCCCCCACCGCAACACATTTTTCCTGCTGGTTTG
>JAQMYF010000011.1:10293216-10304429 GCA_030014195.1 Neosilurus mollespiculum | reverse complement strand
TACATACAAATCTTGTTTTAGTGTGCTTTTTTCTGATGTTTCCTGTTAGGATAATGGTGGTGAATGAGTGTTTTAGTACTAATCACATTATCAACAAACCACATATTACTGAATACTAAATGCTGTTAAGTACTGTGGTTTTGGATTCACCAAGTAATCAAAAGCACAAAGGTCTGCACATTTACAATTCCCCATTAATAAGTGCTTCTTTAATTGAACAAGAAAATCTACGTGCATCAAGATTTCTGTGGTTGCCTGATTATTGTTCACTCTGTTGTTATTTGTAGTCAAAGTGTGTGATGTGTTGATGCCATCTTCTGGTGATCCATGATAATCATCAGCTCATATAGCATGACATGTTTCTCTGGGAATAATTCATACCTGACCATAATTCTAGTAATTAACAATCATTATTGTAACTTTCATCAGTATCTGTATTAATAATTTTTGGCCCTTTGATTGTGAGTCTGTATAGAGATAGCAAGTAAAGAGCTCATCTCTTATCTTTTCTCTTGTTCCTTAGAGCTGATGGTGACTATGGGATTTCCAAAGGATGAAATCATGGAGGCCCTCAAAGGACAGAAATACGATGACATCATGGCTACGTATTTATTACTGGGGAAAAAACCTCCAGAGGTTAGCGCACAAGAGGGGATTTCTATTATAGCACTAATAAGAGTGTCATGGCTTCATAATATGTACAGCACTTAATTCATTAATTGTTCCAGCTTTTAGCACAAAGTGATTTAATTTAATTATTTTCATGATGCAGCAATATTGAAAGTTTACTAAGAAATTTGGCCAGTACTGCTAGTTTGTATAAGATCAGCATTTAAGGATTTTATTTTTAACACTGCTATCCAATCATTATTCCCATTAAGTCGGTCATTGGAGAACCAAAGCTACTCTGGGCAGACACCTGTCTGGTAAAGGAAAGGGTTTTAACTAAGGAGTCATCTTTTTAATGCAGGGGTGTCAAACTCCTTTTCACTGAGGGCCACATCACTAAATTTAAAGGTGATCGAGGGCCAAAAGCTCATGCCACATAAAATAAGGAGGTGGCCCGGATTTTGCCTCGGGCCTGAGTTTGACACCTATGTTTCGATGAGGATTATGAAAGGTTCATGAAAGAAGGAATGGGTGCCTGGACTACAATAGAAATGTTGCAGGAAACACAATCGCACACTGCAAAGTCATGCACAGTAGACTAACAGGCTGTTCCAAATTGCCCCTAGGTGTGGAAGTGAGTGTGACTGGTTTTGTGTGTGTGTTGGTTTGGCGAGCGGTTCAGGGTGTACCCTGCCTTCGCCCAGTGTTGGCTGGGATAGGTTCCAACCACTCTCTACCTTGAGGGTACAAAGCTTCACTCTGTGGGACGCTGCTTCCTCTGCTTCACAGAAGACAGCCAATTGCAAGCCTTCTTGCCCCTGAAGTCATGGTCAAACACACATTCACACAGGCAGACACGTGATTCATGAGATGAGAGCATCTCACCTCCTGTTCCCAGACAGCAGTAGCCCATTTGAGTGTCTTTTCAGTGAGTATCGAAGAACTGGGTGACTTCAGCCACATCAGATAACTTTCCCAGACAAGTAATTACATTCAGCTGACATCATTAATATTTCATATTATTTATCAGTGTTTTTATTTATTTATTTTCATATCACAAGTAATATATTTTATCTGAACATCAAAGCAACACCAAAACATCAACACTTTCATTCTCTTTGCTACTTTTCAGATTGAAGGCATTGAATCCGTGTCCATCAGTAATCTGTGTCCCAGGCCCCGCCCTATCAGTGACATCAATACCAGCACCAGCCAATCTCCTTCACACTCCAAGGTCCAGCGCAGCATATCAGCCAATCAGAAGCAGCAGCGGCGGTTCAGTGATCATGGTGGGAATAATAAATAAACCAAATATAGTAAACAATTTAGTGTCATGTGATGTGCTTAACCCAACAGTCCATTTTTAGGCGGGCATTAATATGAAATCTCACTGTTTAACTGATATTTACATGCACCCTATAGACTGTACAATAATACGTTTGGGTCATTCCATGTCAAATAGACCAATATTCAGACAGTTGGTTGCAGTTATCTCAGATTTTGTTCATTTTCCACACAATAGTAGTTTAATATAAAGTAAGTTCATATACAAAATCTTAGTTTTATGTCTTTAGCTGCCCCTGAGTTAAGGATATTTGTATTATTAAAATATTTGGCAACTTCATGTAGAACTTTTTAGTATGAAAAGATAATGAAAGCATGATAAAAAGTGCTTACTCATTTGCTTACTCACTATTAGGGTCACGTGGAGGCTGGAGCCTATCCCAGCCGACTCTGAAAGAAGGTGGGGTACACTCTGACCAGCTCATCCGACCATTGCAGAGCAACACACACCCAACCATTCACACTTACATCCACACCTAGGGGCAGTTTGGAATAGCCGAATATGCCTGATGTGCATGTCTTTGGACTGTTGGAGGAAACCGGAGTTCCTGGAGGAAACCCACTCAAGCATGGGTAGAACATGCCAACTACATACAGAAACACTCGATCCCAGGCCTTGAACCCAGGACCTTCTTGTTGTGAGGCGGACATGCTAATTAGTAATCCACCATGCAACCCAAGATTTAAAAATTACTGCAATATGTATTTCTAATGAATAATGAAATCAAGGTTTTGAAAAAAAATTATTTCTGCTCAGCCATATTTGTTTTTTTTTTCCAACTTGAAATGATTAAATTTTATCATCATCATCATCATCTTCTTCTTCCACTTGATCCCGGGTCGGGTCACGGGGGCAGCAGCCTAAGCAGTGAGCTCCAGGTGTCCCTCTCCCCAGCCACTTCCTCCAGCTCTTCCTGGGGAGGCGTTCCCAGGCTAGCCGAGAGACATAGTCCCTCCAGCGTGTTCTGGGTCGACCCCAGGGTCTCTTCCTGGTTGGACATGCCCGAAACACCACACCAGGGAGGCGTTTGGGAGGCATTCTAATCAGATGCCCGAGCCACCTCAACTGGCTCCTCTCAACGCGAAGGAACAGCGGTTCTACTTTGAGCTTCTTCCGGATGGCTGAGCTTCTCATCCTATCTCTAAGGGAGAGCACCGCCACCCTGCGAAGGAAGCTCATTTCAGCCGCCTGTATCCGTAATCTTGTTCTTTCGGTCACTATCCAAAGCTCGTGACCATATGTGAGGGTAGGAATGTAGATAAAGTAGGTAAATTGAGAGCTTTGGTTTTCGGCTTAGCTCCCTCTTCACCACGACGGACCGGTTCAAGCTCCGCTTTACAGCTGACCGATCCGCATGCCGATCTCCCGTTCCACCCGTCCCTCACTCGTAAACAAGACCCCGAGAGACTTGAACTCCTCCACTTGGGGCAGGACCTCATTCCAGACCCGGAGGCTGCATTCCACCCTTTCCCGACTGAGAACCATGGCCTCAGGAGGTGCTGAATCTCATCCCAGCCGCTTTGCACTCAGCTGCGAATCGCTCCAATGAGAGCTGAAGGTCCCGGCTCGATGGAGCCAAAAGGTCAACATCATCTGCAAAAAGCAGAGATAAGATCCTATGGCCACCATAGGGATCAAATTTATCAAGTTTTAAAAACTTTTGAATTTTGACTAGTGAAATGTGTTTCAACATGCTAAAATGGGTCTGCACATAGCCTGGGATAGAAACAAGTAGAATATATTATGGTTAAGTACGATATACTTCTTTATTATTTTGTGAATTACATGTACACATGCCCTTGCTCATGAAAAAAAAACAAATTCAGACCTCACAAAAATATTTTTAGTCAAGAACATAAGATTATATCTTACATCTTTATATTAACAGGTTCTGAAGAGTATTTGTCGTTAAAAACACGACTCTGGCTTCAATGGTTGCGGAAATGTAGAAATTTCTGTCATAATGGTGAATATGATAAAAATGTAAGTCTATAACTCAGAAACTAATCAAGACATAAAGCACAACTTACATAAATTTACTTTGCACCATACTACTACTGTGTGAAAAAATGAACGGAATCTGAGAGGTAAATGCATTAGTCCATGTGACATGGAATGAACCATTTGCATGAATGTCATTAATTTATTCATTTTCTTAACCACTTAATCCTAATTAGTGTCGCGGAGAGGCTGGCGCCCATCTTAGGCGACCCTGGGCGAAGGTGGGGATCACCCCGAACAGCTCGCCAGGCAATCGCAGGGCTTGCATAAATGTGTCCTCATCTTTTTCTCTTTTCTTTTTTTTTAACCAGTCTAGGTAAATGTTCAATTCTGTAAAAAGATGGTTAATGTTTTATTAGAATTTCTTTGCTCTTTATATGAACAATAATAATAGTAATAATAATAATAATAATAATCATCATCATAATAATAATAATAGTCCTGCGATGGCCTGGCGAGCTGTCCAGGGTGTACCCCTCACCCAGAGTCGGCTGAGATGGGCGCCAACATCCCCGCAACTCTAATTAGGATTGAGCGGTTCAGAAAATGAATTAATGAATAATAATAATAATAATAATAATAATAATAATAATAATGATAAACAATAAACAGGTCTTTGATGAATAATGCCTTTCTTAGGATGTTCCAGGTACTGTGCGGTTCTGTAATTCTTGTATTTGATCTGTTATATGGATATTTATCCATCCCATCCTTTATAAGTCCCAGGGATTCTATTGGTATTATTGCGGTTTTTATTCCGCACATTAGTTTCGATTTCATGATCTTTATATTTTGGGATTGTTTTGGGTTGGGCAGCCCGGTGGCTTAGTGGTTAGCATGTTTGCCTCACAGCAAGAATGTACTGGGTTTGAGTTCCTAACTCGGGTATTTCTGTTTGGAGTTTGAATGCTCTCCCTGTGCTCGCACAGGCTTTCTTCAGGTACTCTGTTATTGGCTTTTCCAAATTTCTCCTAGGTGTGAGTGTGAATAGTTGTGTGAGTGTTGGCCCTGCGATGGCCTGGTGAGCTGTTCAGTGTGTACCTTGCCTTTGTCCAATATCGCCTGTTATAGGTTAAAGCCTCCCCGTAACCCTAGAAATATTAAGCAATTTGGCAAATGGGTGATGAGCAAGGTTTTTTTGGTTATTTTTACTGAGATCTTTCTTTGAGACAGAATGGAGATGAGTAGAAGCTTTTCTTTTTTGTTCTTGATTGCAATGTGTATTATTATTGTTATTATTATTATCATCATCATCATTATTATAATCATCAATATTATTATTATTATTATCATCATACTCATGCTAATATTTTATTTGTGTGTGCGTGTGTGTGTGTTTGTGTGTGTGTGTGTGTATACCATCAGTGGGTCCCTCAGTCCCGCCTGTAGTAGTATCGTACACTAAGCGCAGCTATCTAGAGACTGAACATAAGGAAGAGTGTGAGAACTCATGTAAGCTCCTAAGCTCCACCTCAAAAGGAGACGTACCATCATCTCCTCTGGCTGCCCTGGAAAGGAAAACATCTGCTAGCTCAGCTGGAGTGAGAACCTGCACTCACTCTCTCACCCTATTCTTTCATATCTTTTACGGTGATCTCTGTACATTTTTACATATTGTTATAAGTGTCAGCAGATACAGCGTCAAAGAGGGAGAAAAAAGTGGCGAGTCAGTACTTATAGTTTATTTAATAAATAATGAGGGGGAAATGTATGAGCCTTGTAGGTCAATAATCAGTACACATAACAAGTTCAGTGTTATTAATAAAATATTTACTGATTTCTTAATGTTTTTTGATGCTGAAGACGGTTAAATATATTTCCCCACCATCAATGTTCATATTTGTTAGAAAAAGTATAAAATTATTTTATTTGTTACGTTGATCTGTATAATGATCTGCATAAATAACTACAGCATGACCATAAGATTAAAAATACACAGAAACCTTAACTTCTAACATTTATTTTAACATGAACAAGCTTTGTTTTAACAGGAATACTTTGTTAGCTTTAATACTGTGTTACGACCCTGGCTAACAGAAGCCAGGAGATAACATGCAGTGCCCCACTCTTCCCATTTCTCGAGTGAGGGTCAGCTGGATGCAGGTTTTAAAGCCAAATATGTAGCAGTAGTTTTATTAACAACTTTGGAGAAGAGCAAGGGTTAAAGGGTGTCTCTCTCCTACTTCTACTGCTAATAGTTAAATTAGATACAAAAGGGAATTCACAAAGGCAGTGCTACAGCAATACACACATACAATAGCACACACTAGTTGACCGAGCAGACCAAGTGAGCATTGAGAAAGAGGGGGTGTTGGTGTTCATCAGCTGCTGCTTTATATAAGAGGGAGCCAATCAGATGGACACCCAAAGAGAGAGAGAGAAAGATGTTGAAAACATGACACACACAAACAACACACAAACAACTGTAATATTGAAATATGTGTTTCTGTTTATGCTAAGCACATAGTATTGCATAGTATAGTATTCTAAACCATTCTAAAAATTTTGTCTTTATTTAAACATTTTAAGCCATTTTGACTTAAAAAGAAAAGTTCTTTCTTGTTTTTGTGCTTTCTTACATTCTGACACTTTTTCAGACTAATGGAGGCATGGCACGCAGAAATACATATGTGTGTGAGCGCTCAGCTGACCGGTCCTCGGCCATCCCCAATGGCAAAGACAGCAGGTTAGCACTCTTTATTCAGTCTTGCAAATGCGAGGATTTTTAGCCAGCACTTGGAAAACCTGTTTATATAATATGTATTTATGTGGAGGTGCTGGTTGCTTGTGGGGTTTATTTTTCTGCAGGTGAAAAAGTTGGGCATGGACCTCCTTAAAAATTCATTCACTCATTCATTTTCTAAGCCGCTTAATCCTTATTAGGGTCGCTGGGAGGCTGGTGCCTATCTCAGCCAACTCTGGGCAACTCACACCTAGGGGTGATTTGGAACAGCCAATTAGCCTACTGTGCATGTTTTTGGACTGTGGGAGGAATCTGGAGTACCCATGTAAGCATGGGGAGAACATGCAAACTCCACACAGAAACACTCGGGCCCAAGAATCAAACCCAGGCCTTTTTGCTGTGAGGGGGACGTGCTAACCACTGCGCCACCATGCCGACTCCTCCTCACACTAAAAGTGCTGCTTTGAGTACAGAAAGAATGAAGTCTTATGCAAACTCATTTTGGCAGTACCTCTCTCGGAGTCGGAGCTCAAAGTCCACTGCTGGTGGGAAATGAACCTTATGTGTGTACTTCCTGGAGAGGCCACTGTGGTTGTTGTGGTGGGTCCTTGCGTTGTTGGACTTGGAGTAACAAGTCACATAAAGGCAAAACCAACAAGTTATTCATGAGTTTGTGTCCTTAGCTTTGTCCCTCCGCTGTAGCAGTGCATTGTTGGTGATCAAAGTGTAGTGGTTTCCCTTCAAGGGAGTAGCACTGTTTCTTGACAGCCGATTTGATGAAGAGATCTTCTTGTTCTACAGTGGTGTACCATTACTTGGCAGGGATCAGCTTTCTACTTGATAAGATGATGGGGTTCTCCTCTCTGTCAGAGCCATGGGAGAGGGCGATGCTCAGGCCCACCTCAAAGGTGACAGTACCCTGAATACTGGTGAGGGCATACTTGAACGGGCTTGGAACTCCTGCTCTGCTTGCCCAGCCCCATGGATGTTTCTGGGCTATCCTTTCTTGGTTACTTTGGGTTTACACTGGTGCATGATGGCTGCAATCTCCACGATTCAAAAAAGCATGGAGCTCGATTCGGGTATTACAAAGGATGCAGGGTGCATCCAAGAGATGATACTTTAAGGAATTATGTTTCCAAGTTCATCAAGATCTCCTATGATGGGGCATCAAGGTCTGTTACTACTCCCACCTTCTACTACGATTGGCTTCAAATCGTAATACATCGTAATAATTGCGACAAAATACGACAATATTTTTGACAGTCAAAAATTTTGCCATATCAAGGTTCCTCAAGGTCATCACGATTCAATCTCATAACAACCACGCTCATCACAATTATCTCAAATATTAGATAGATATTGCAGACATCGTGCCCCAGTGTAAACCCAGGGTTAGATCTGAGGGGGAAAGCTAGTGACAAGAAGCTACTAATATAGAAAAATAGAATCAAGCACCAAAACTCTTTTTAATATTTAGAAAAAAGAAATAAGAAAAAAGAATATGTACGTGTATACATATACATGTATATGAGTAGGGAATACCTCTTCACAGCCTTGACCTTCATTTCTTTTTGTAAGGTATCCCAGGTTATCACCTAGTGACACCTCTGCAGTTTTGGCTGTCCTTCCAACTCTTGGAAGTTCAGAAGAGACCTCTCTGAGATGGTGTGGATAGTTTATACAGGTTTTGGATTGGATGGCAACTAGAAATGTCATGAGAATTTATAGTTTAGTACCAAGTCAATGCCAAAAACTTGATGGTACCTGTTTCTCTATTGTACCATAGATTCTAGCGATGCAATTCCTTTGGGTCAGAAGGGGGCAGCATATACACTCTCAAATGCCAAAGAAAGAAGAGGATTGCATAAAAGCATTGCTGAAGTTGGGGATGTGGTAGATCAGTGGTTAAGGCTCTGGGATACCAATCAGAAGGTTGAGGGTTCAAGTCCCAGTAGTACCAATATGCCCCTGTTGGGCCCTTGAGCAAGGCAGTTAACCCTCAAATGCTCACTTCCCTGTCACTAACAGTGATTACCAGCCAATCATGGGCTTCTGTGAGCTCATTCGTATGAGGGGGCGCTTTCCCTCCGAGTGTGTTAGGCCGCCCCCAAATAAGCATGCGCAACAGTTAGAAAAGAGGCGGGTGGCAGCATTGCATGTCACTGAGGGGGCATGTGCATGCTTATGCCCCTCCCTGGTCGGTGGTGGTCGTGTGATAGTGAAGGCAAAGGTTGATGGGTGGAAATTGGATATGACTAAATTAGGGGAGAAAAATGGGGAAAAAATCCCCAAAAAAATGTAAGTCGTGCTGGATAAGGGCATTAGCCAAATGGTATAAATGTGAATGGCTGTGTTTATGGCAACAAGTGCTGCACCTTAGATGCTTGAAAAGAAAAATAATCAAATCAAATATGGAGGTGCTTTGTGTTCGAGATGGATCATCAGGGAGTAATAATAGAAATTGAAAAGCCTGTATACAGATGTGTACAAATTTCACAGCAAGGGTGAAAACACTTCAGTTTAAAGGCATAGAACGCTGGAGGAAAGATCACTTTCAACTTCCCAAAACAAAAAAATGCTTCTTTTTCTGATAATGCTGAGCCCAACTGATGTCACAGCCAGGGCTGCCCAGTATTTCTTCTGATGTTTTGATTGGCTGAACTTACATATGTATAGATAGCTTATAGGGTTGTCACTGTGCAATCAGTCTGAGTCTCATTGATATTATCATGTTCTTCGTGGATTCGTTTTAAAAAAAATAAAATGAAATCATCTGAGAAATATGCATGTTTTGCCGTTTTTTGCTTTGGGAAGCTGAACTAGTGATCTTTCCTTCAGTGTGCACTTAAACTATATGTTTCCAATTCTCTATATTGTTCTTATAACAATACTAGTTTTATATGTAAGGTGCTGGCAGTACATTCTTCTTTATGTGCCATCCCTGTTCCAGTTTTAAGCTGCCAGTTGATGGTTAACTAGGCATATTACAAGAGGGTGGCTTGCCTTTGCCTTCCTTCAGCACCCCCTTGCACAGCACCTGGTATTTTCAGTTGGTCTCATGGTCTCTAGTACTAACCAGGCCCGACCCTACTTAGCCTCCGAGAACAGATAGAATTGAGTGTTCACAGGGTGGTATGGAAGCACCTGTACATTCATTTAAATCTGTTAATTAGGTTACTAAAACAATCCCTCTAAGTATTTCCTCATTCTTGGGGAACACTGTTGTGCCTGACTGATGACTATGCAGCTAGCAGATTGTCCAGTTAGCCTTTTTGTCTGCTCCCTGGCCTTGGCTCTGGATTGTCACTGATTAGCAGTGTGACTGGTTCTAGGACTATGAGCTATGTCGCAAAAAAACAAGAGCAGCACCTCCCAAAGTGGGATGGTACCATCCTGCCCTAACAGGCCAATTTTGCCTGTAAATGTACGCCAGTTGTCTATGAAGCCAACTTTTAGAGCACCAATTGGCTATCCAGCAGTTTAGTGACCATAGGATGTTGCAAGCTACATCATCATGCTGTAGAGGGATGGGGCAAGGACATACTATGGCATCGGACATTATCTCTGCTAATTTCTACACATCTATAAAGTCAAGTTTAGTACCATCTGACTGATGAAGGCATATGTAATTAACTTCTGCTTGAATAACTATCTTAAGAAGCCTGCACTGGCCAAAGAACCCAAGATTACCTGTTTTGTCCAATGCCCTGGCTCCTGGTATACACCTATGTAGTGTTGTTTGTAGTAGATTGTACAGCAGATATATTTCCCACTTTAAGAAATGCACTTCTATGGGGAGCAAGGAGTCATTTGGCATTTGACCATTAAAGTGCCTTTGTATTAAGTTAATGGGATTTATAATTATTGTATTTGTCATCATGACTGCATTACTCAAACTGGTAATATAAATATATGACAATATAAAATAGCTAACAAAATTGTAGTCACGAGATTACCGAGCATAGCTAGCAACTAACGATGTTTTATTACTCAGACTATTAAACAGAATTGTATGAAGAAAATGGCAACAATAAGAAACTTGAAATAAGTACAGGAGCTCTAGTTCAGGTGCAGGAGCTTAAACCCCAGATACCCTGAAGCGGGGTAGATTTTGTGGCACACTCTTTCTTTATTTCTGTCTCTTATTAATAATCGCTTCTTACATTTTTGTAAAAAAAAAAGTTTTGCGAAAAAATTTTTGCGAATCTGTGAAGTCTTGTGTTTTTTTAAAAAAAGGAAATGCTTATGTTTTTGCCCAGCAGTGCCTCCAACTGTTTTCATGGGAAAGTGGCGAATACTTGCTCTGAATGTCGCCATATGATGCAATGTGTAAATTTGGGCATTAATCCAGTTGTCATAATGATTTGCATATCAAAAACTGAAAGTAGAGGTTAATAAAAAAAAAAATTAAAAAAAATACACTGGGAATAAAACTCTTATAAATATGCTTTTATATGAAAATAATTAATTGCAAAAGTTCCCAAACCGGACTTTTCACGGGATTTCATCCCTGCTTTTTGCGGATGATGTTGTCCTGTTGGCTTCATCAAACCAGGACCTTCAGCGTGCGCT
>JAQMYF010000011.1:10269415-10293116 GCA_030014195.1 Neosilurus mollespiculum | reverse complement strand
ATTTACCGGTCGATCTACGCTCCTACCCTCACCTATGGTCATGAACTTTGGGTAATGACCGAAAGGACAAGATCACGGATACAAGCGATATGAGTTTCCTCTGCAGGGTGGCTGGGCGCTCCCTTAGAGATCTCCGGAAGAGCTGGAGGAAGTGTCTGGGATGAGGGAAGTCTGGGCATCCCTGCTTAGACTGCTGCCTCCGCGACCCGGCCCCAGATAAGCGGAAGATGATGATGATGATGATGATGATAATTGCAAAAGTTATAACATCACACCATAAAGAACAATGGTGATGAGTGATCTGTCATTGGGAATAATGCTGATTGCCGATTGGGACTTGGTAATAATAGTGTTCAGTGATTGGGTTATAAAAACTGGTGTTTAGTGATTGGGTGCTGAGAATTATGGTGCTTAGTGATTGGGTTCTAAAACTTATGGTGCTTACTTATTGGGTTCTGAGAATTATGGTGTTCAGTGATTGGGTTTTAGGAATGAAGCTGTTTATTGATTGGGCTTTGGGAGTTATGGTGTGGACTAATTGGGTGTCAGGAATAATGGTGTTTAGTGATGGGGTGTTGGGAACAAAGGTGTATGTGTAGTGTAAATTGTAAAGATTTACACTACACGTATTTAAAATGATGAGTATACATGTACTTAGTGTATTGAATTAGTGCAGATTAAAAAGGTCCACTTCAGAGCAAGGAGGTCATGGGTTTGAGTCTTGGGAATTTCTGTGTGGAGTCTTCATGTTCTCCCCATGCTTGTGTACTCTGGTTCCTTCCCAAAGTCCAAGACATACACATTAGACTAATTGATTGTTTGAAATTGCCCCTAGGTGTGAGTGTAAATGGCTGTGTCCAAGGACTTACTTTATATACAGCCAAGACAAATTTTGTATTTGTTAAAGAAAAGAAAATCAGTGGTAATGGACCCAGCTATTTATGGCTTTCTTTACTCCACTGTTGTAGTGTCCAGTCATTAGCTCAGTTTCTCTCTCTTTCACCAGTTTAACAGAGGTCTCGGGTAGCACTACATCAGCCCCTGGTGCCGCTTCAGCTCTGATGCCTACAAGACAGAGATACTTGAAATCCGTGTCTTCCACAGGCGCTTCCTCCAAAACTACCCTGCCGCCTATAGAAGACAACAGCGAATACAAGGGGAGGTGAGCAAAGAGGCTGTGAACACTTAGCACACTCACGCTTTGCTTTTAACCAATTTTGCCTGCAGGTGGCACCTTTTCTTTTTATGTGAGTTAAGATTTTATTTAGAGCCCATACAGATCTAGTGAAACAGGTAAGCATTTAAAGTAGTGTTTTGCTTTAAAATATTGTGATAGTATGAAATGAAAATGCCGTGCCCAGTCCACATTTGGACTTCAAAAAGGATTTTCCCTTTTTACATTTTCTCAGTCCAAGTGCCAGGCCTCCGTCCACCTCACCCTCGGATCACAGCATCAGCACTCCAGAGCGCACTCATTTCCCTCGAGGGACATCCAGCCGGAGCACCTTCCATGGAGCGCAGCTACATGACCGGCGCAGTGCCACTTACAACGGCCCACCTGCCTCGCCGACCCTCTGCCATGATACAGGTGCCCTCGCACCAGCACGCCGGGGCACATCCACCGGCATCATCAGCAAAATTACCTCCAAGTTTGCCCGAAGGTAAGTGGCTCCATTTGTGTGACATGACTGACAGCAAGAGTGAACAGTAGCTCTCGTAATTCTCCTGAAGCAGTATATTGAATGATGTCATGCTGGTAATATCAGGACCTGTGTTTTTATGACACTAGCACGTGCACATTTGTGCAATGCACTTGCTTTTTAGGATTGGCAGTGGAAGCCTTTGAAATGCTTCAGCATCACTTACACCACTGAGGCAATGAAGTGGGCTAGGTCTTTTGAGTGCTTTAAGAAGGGGCGAGGATGTCACCAGGGGATGATGTCACCAAAGGTCTCCGCTGCGGATTTTCCTAGATTACCACAAAATTGACGGTTGTTCTTTTGTCCATATTAAAGTGTAGCAATATTGGTCATTCTTACAGCATAATTAGTATGTAGCAATGCAGAGCTTATTTTAACATAAATGACCGTTGTCATCGTTCGACTTTTTATGAAGGAATTCCGTAGGAACAGCATCCAGTTTTTAGACGTAAAAGCTTGCACTTCGTGCCAAGTAGTTCTGCCTGGATGTCACACCAATAGCAGATCAGCTTGAAGTGGTCTTCGCAGACTACTGAATTGTGTCCGAAAGGAAACGTTTCCAGAGTATGGCCTGTGACTATGTTATGGTATGTTATCCGTGATTTCTGCGCTTGTTGTTCGTGCAGCTGTATGCTTTGCACTCAGCTATTTTCCTGGTGACACAGCTAAGCACTGGCCAATAATGTGTTCTCTTAGACTGGTTTCTGCTGCACACAGCTCAACCAATAGGAAGAAGCAACAAATTTGTGTCAATACCAGGGCTGGAACAGCCAATGAAGAAGGCAGCATGTTGCTGCGTATGCCTAGTAGTAATTGTAGTGTGGCAGCACTTGCTCATACTTGACAAGAAGCATGGACTGCCTTTGCACTGATGTCATACATGATCGTTTTAAAGAGCTAATAATACAAATTCACCACAGGTACATTTAAATCGCACATGCCAGTGTCACAAAAACACAAGTAACACGGTTCCCGGTGTGACAGTGTATTGTCACATGGTATAGTGACTCACAAGGGTTACTGCTTGCTCTTAACGTGTGGGCATGACTGTGCTGCACTGTTTATTCACTACTGAAACTATTTGAACACAACTCATACATGCATTTGTCATTGATGGAATAAATGCAACAGTTGCAAACATAGACAATTCGTATTTATTTACAGCACTGCACTGTCATTCATAAAGAATAAAACTATACAATTATGAGCAAAACTTGAAACATGAACATGTGCCACACACCAACATTGTACACTAAGACCTTTTACACACAAGTTTGCCAATTAACCTAACTCAGAACAGGTGCACTTAATCACTGGCGTAATCGCCTGCAGCGGCCATGTCCACGAGCTGCACTGGGCACTAGGAGATACAGATCAGAAACAGAGTCCAGATGTTTTGCTTAGATGCACTGCTCAGCAGAGACATAACAGCATTACAGTGCACAAACGAATTACTGCTGTATTAAAAAAAAACAGGGGCAGCACAGTGGCGTAGTGGTTAGTACATTCACCTCACAGCAAGAAGGTCCTGGGTTTGAGGGCATTTCTTTATGTTCTTCCTGTGATTGCAGGATTTCCTCTGGGTACTCTGGTTTCCTTTCACAGTTGAAAGACATGCACATTAAGCTAATTGCCCCTAGATGTGAATGGTTGTGAGTGTTGACAATGCAATGGACTGGCGAGCTGTTCAGGGTGTACCAGCATGCCTATGACGCTAGTAGGATTAAGCATTTCGGCTTAATCATTAATTAAAAACTAGTCATACTGGAGAATCCTACAATGCTGTGTACAGTTAAATTAAGCATAAGTCAGGATGTGACAGTCAATAATGGTATACATAGACTAGCTTAGTTATGTGGAACAAAACAATAACAGTACCGGAGTCACACGGGGCAGCCGTGGCCTAATGGTTAGAGAAGTTGGTTTGGGACCTAAAGGTCACTGGTTCGGTTCCTGAACCACCAGGAGAAAATGGGTGGCAGCAGAGGGAGATAGTTGCACCTTCTCTTCCTTCACCTTCATTGCTGAAGTGCTCCTGAGCAAGGCCAACTGCTCTCCAGGCTCCAAGTGTGTGTGATCACTTTGAATGGGTTAAATGCAGAGGCAATATTTCCCTTGAAGGGATTAATACAGTATTTCTAATCCAAAAAAAGAAAAATATACCAAATGCTATATAGTAGTCGTGCTGATGATTTTTCCTGAAATAGTAATTATTTCATTTTCTGAAGCACTTTCTCCTTTATGAGGGTGATGGGGAGGCTGAAACCCATTCCAGCACCCTGATTAGCTCACCAGACTACCACATTGCAACACAGACACACAACCATTCACATTCACATCATGTTTACACCCAGGGGCGATCGTGAATATCCAGTTAGCCTAATGTGCATGTCTTTGGACTGTGGGAAGAAACTGGAGTACCTGGAAGAAACCATGCAAACTCTACACAGAAATGTTGCAGGGCAGGGTCACAGGGAAGTAACAATGGTATTAATAAACAGGGAATAACTAATGATATTGAGTGAGAAGCAAACCTGTTTAGCATGTGTGTCATGTTGATCGCTAACATGCTTGGTACTGTGTTCACAACCTTCAACTTACTTATCAGCTCATTGCACATAGGCATGTTACCTGGCACATCTGGAAAGGACAAATGATTTTCAAATTACATGCTAAAAATAAATTTGTAACTCTGCAGTGTCTGAACATGGTTCATTGGAATTATAATGGAATTCTATAAGAAACAAAAGAATGACGGATGATTAAAAATATCTCAGAACGCTTTCGCTGTTGTCACAACCCGACTCAAGAACTGTGACCAAAAAGGAAGATGGCACGAGTTGTCATTTACCAAGAAAATAATATTTTATTTATAACAAAGTAAATTAATCAACAACACAACTAAGGAACCATCCCCAGCAACAGCCAGATCCCAGAATTAAGGTTCTTTAATTAGGAACACACATCAGGCCCAGGTGTGGCTCATTCAACTGATGAGCCGTCACCCACCACCTGCAGCAAATAAACAAAACAGGGACATCTGGTGTTGTGTAGTGTAGTGGTGGAGGAGTCGTCACTGCCCCTCCCATAAAAGAGTGGAATCTCTTTATCATGGGTAGATAGCTGGAGGAAACCCAGGCAAGCACAGGAAGAAACACAGAAACGCCTGAGCCCAGGACTCATACCCAGGACTGCTTTGTTGTGAGGCAGATGTGCTAACCACTTCACCACCATGCCGCCCGCTAACCAAATTGGTCCTTTGGCCTCTCATATTTCTTTTATAACAATATAATTGCTTACTCAATCACTTCCTTAACTTCTTTGTCAGAACTTGTGTACCAGCATGCAGCCAAATTCAGTTTGAGTGGATCTCTTCTGAATGAACCAGTCAAAATATTCTGAATACCTATTTCCTGTCTCACTACAATTACCATGTTTGTTCTATTTTAATTGTGTTGCTCCTGGTTTGTAGCAGACAACTCAGACCACATTGGTTTTCTGTAAGTGAATCAGAACTTGATGATAATGATGTGTTCTGATTGTTTTTGAGGGTTCCAAGTGAAGCAGAGGCAAGTGGCAAGGCTGAGTTGCCGAGGTGAGGCTATAGAAAACCTTATTGTGCATGTTTATAAAAGTGAATAGGTAGACTTTCCAACTAATATTCTCCACTTGGTTTCACAGGAACACTTTGGGAGAATCAAAAGATGAGACCCGCGACTCAAAGCCACGCTCACTGCGCTTCACATGGAGCATGAAGACGACATCTTCCATGGAGCCAGGCGACATGATGCGCGAGATCCGCAAAGCGCTAGACGACAATGGCTGTGACTACGAGCAACGCGATCGTTTCCTGCTTTTCTGCGTGCATGGTGATGCTCGCCATGATAACCTGGTCCAGTGGGAAATGGAGGTTTGCAAGCTACCACGCCTGTCACTCAATGGTGTGCGCTTTAAGCGCATTTCAGGCACATCCATTGCCTTTAAGAACATTGCCTGCAAAATCGCTGACGAGCTGAAGCTCTGACAGGGGCAAGGAAAGAGAATATTTGGCTTAATGTGGGCTTGCAGCATTAAGCTTAGCTCACATTTGACTAGAGCCGAGGTGCTGCCTTAACAGAATGTGCGGTTCTCATCCTATAAGTTTTAATTTTCCATTTACTTTCATGACCTTGATGTCTGATGAAGTTGAATCCAATCAGTCCAATCGGAGAGTTACTTTTAATGCTGATGGAAGTATATGTGTGCTGGTCTGGGAAAACTTGTTTCTGAGGCTAAATTCTATTTTACAGACAAAAAAAGCATGTACATACTTTGATACCATCATTAGGAAACCCTAAATACTCTATATTTCATCAAAGCAGCATGAAAAATTTTTAATCATGCCTTGTGGCATTCATCCTGCAAACTTGCTTGCTAAAGAGCAAGTTTAATAAAAATGGCAGTAAAAAAAAACAAAAAAAACGTTTGCTTAAAGATTTCAAGTACTTGTTGGTTAAATATGATTTCCTCACACAGTGAATGTCAGGCTTTGATTGAGTTTCTGGAGAGCTGAATCAAAGCCTAATGAATTTAGGTTATAATCAGATACATGCTGTGAAAATGTCTTAAAAAGCTCCTGTACTACAAAATATTTAAATAAGTAATATTAACAAACAAAACACTATGAAAGAATATTATAGCTTACGGGGTGGTCACATTAGAGGTGCGATAGAAAAGCGAGTTTCACGAACCAGGTTCACGAACCAGGTGACCTAAATGTGATGGCGCGAATGTTGCGCGACAAATTGGCATTCGCGGAATCGCATTTTGGTCACCTGGTTCGTGAACTCATCGCAAAATAAATTCATACATTCAAACATGTTTGAAATTTCCGTGAATGTCACAAAACGAGGTTCTGACACGCTGTAGTCTCAAATTCTTCTCAAACAGCCGCACATGTCGTGAGAAGGTCGCAAAGTGGTTTTGCTCACACATTATTTATTTTTAGTTTGCAAGGAAAAACAGCAAGTAGGAAACTTCCACGCAGAAAGTTTGAGAAACGTTTGAGATTTTCCATGTATTTTGTCATTCGAATTTTCTTCACATTTTGAGAAAGATTCGCTTTTTTTTCCGTCAAACATCCATATACCAATCGTAAATTACTCGCAAATCAGTCGCAGATTTCACGCGACGTTCATGCAGTATATGTATTGAAAAAAATATTCGCTTGCATGTGGAGTCGCAAAACATCTTGATGCGAATGGTAAAACTTGGGGGAAAAATCATTAAAAAAAAAATCAATTTGTGTCAGTCACTTTTCTATCGCACATCTAGTGTGATCAACCCCTAATGGTTGGGATAAATACCAATCAGAAAACCTGATCTGAAAAATATATACACTACTGTGCAAAAGCTTTAAGTACCTGCAAAGAAATACAAAACAAAGATGGCTTATATTTACAGATAAATTATGAAATTAAATATTTCTACATAAAAAAAATTTATCAAGCACAGACAACAGTAATAAATGAAACACAGATAGTATTTTGTGTGATGACCCTTAATTTTAAATAAATGTTTATATACGGTGGCACAGTGGTTAGCACATCCGTCTTACAGCAAGAAGGTCCCGGATTTGATTCCCAGTCTCGGGGCGTTTCTGTGTGGAGTTTGCATGTTCTCCCTGTGCTTGCGTGGGTTTCTTCCAGGTACTCCGGTTTCCTCCCACAGTGACAAAACATGCACAGTAGGCTAATTGACTGTTCACCCCTAGGTGTGAGTGTGGGTGTGAATGGTTGTATGTGTGTTGGCCCTGCAATGGTCTGGCTAGCTGTTCAGGGTGTACCCCGGCCTCACCTAGGGTTGGCTGAGATGGGCGCCAGCCTCCCTGCAATCCTAAAGAGGATTAAGCAGCTTAGAAAATGAATAAATTAATATAGTAGTCTCAGGAACAGCCACAGTTCTCCCGGAGATTTTGACGGCCACACTTGCTTCTTTATTTGCATGAAAATCCCAGCAGCTTCAATATTTTTGTGTCTGAAAAGTTGTTGGTATATTTAATTTTGTGCCAACTAATGCTTATGTACAAGTCATAAAATAAAAATCTATAGCAAAATGTATATTAAAAAAAAATATGGTGCCTAAAACTTTTGCACAGTACTGTAAAGAGGAGAAAATGTCAAACCTTGAACAAGTGAAGGGTTTTCCCAGGCTTCGACACATACACAGTGCCTTGCAGAAGTATTCAACACCCCCTGAACTTCCGTCCTTCCTTCCTGGTTCAAGCATTCTATTGGAATAAACTTAATCGGGAGGATTTTAACCAAATTATTTAACAAACAAACAAAAAACCATGTTAGATGCATAAGAATTGACCCTCTTGGGTAAACATGCACAGCTGCATGTTGTTTCTGGGCTGGTCCTTTGTTCTTGGCAATATACCTTGAGTTATTTTCCTGTAGGAAAGTAAAGCTCTTCGACAGTCTCATGTCTTTTGCAGACTGAAACAGGTTTTTCTCCTAGTATTGCCTCTTCCATCAGTTCTGACCAGTTTCTCAGTCCCTGTTAATAAAAAGCATCATCATGATCACAACATGATGCTACCACCACCATGCTTCACTGTGTGGTTTGTGTTCTCAGGGTGATAAGCAATGTTGGGCGTCCGCCAAAGGTAGTTCTTGGTGCCATGCCCCTAAATTTCACTTTAGGTCTCAGCAGACCTAATAACCTTGTTTCATTTTTCCTGAGTCTCAATCATGGATTTTGGGAACCCCCTAACTTTTTTCTGTCAACACTTTTCTCCTGCTGTTATTCCCCCAGGTTATGATTTTATTGTAAAGATAATTACTTAATAATTCCTTTACTTCATATTATGACTAATAATGTTGCAAACTATATAGATTTTTTTTAAACTGGCCAGGGGTGCACACATATGCAAGGCACTAAATAGTCCAAATCTTACAGTCTGGCAATAGCATTCAGGGGGTTTGCTGTACATTGTTTGAAACAGCCACCTTCAAAGGGGTGGGATGTACAACTTCATGTGTCAGTAAACATTATGGCCAATATGTTGTACACAAAAAAAACTCAATATTTTCACGTTACAGTTTGTATTCTCCTTCTTAATAACAAAACCAAAAAGAGCAACATTGCTAAACATTCATGAAAGCTAATGGTTACCTGTTAGTATTATGCAACTGTGCTACTTTGTCGCTACTGGTTTTCATTATTATTAGGGATGTTCACATTTTGACTGCAGGTACATTCTCACCTTTTATTTACTTGTACTAAAAAAATTAATCTGCCACATGTTTAATAGCCATTTAAAAGGATTTATCTGTGGACTGAGCTACCAAATAACCTGTATGGATGTTCAAAATGTACAGTTTAGTACATAGAGAGAGACACGGCTATTTATCAAAGACTATAATATATGAATATGCACATGTTGTCCTTCAAGTGTGGTGTAAATGTTTTGATTGCTGTACAGGATAATGTTTGGGTACATTTTTACAGTTTTAGTTTTTCCTTAACTTAATTTTTTATTATTATAATTATAATTATGTTGGGATGGGAGGAAAAAAACATTTGACTATATCAAAAAAGCCATCGAAGAGTTTAAGATACGGCTGATGATGACAAAGACATACAGAAAAAAGGGACTTCATAACAAGGATGAATTGCACTAAGTATTACATTGAATGGTACCAACCCTCTGCTTGCACAAGCTGTTGACACTGGAGAAGTAATGAGAAAAAAACATAGGAATCATTTTGTGATCATTTTCTTTTGCTCCTTTGTGCTGCGTATACTAACTATGCCTTTCTTGTATTTATTCCAATTCACCATGCCTGCTATGTGCTGCTTTGTATTAGAGGTAATTAGTGTTTGATAAAAAAATGATGGGAAAGGAATTATATTTGTTTTTATGTCATTTTATGACTATGCATTGCCACATGCAATAGTATACTAGAAGTTGGACATTCAGGTTTTGTCACAGATAATAATTCGAAAGCAAGTTCCTGCCCTTAAAAGTGTTACATTTGAATAAATGGTATAGGGGTTATTAAGATGCTTCTTATTGTAGTGAATATTGCATCTAATTGATCACATATGGAACCGAGACTAAAAAAGCATGTACGTGGATGCTATCTGTGTAGCTTTTGAGGGGTTGAAATTGTTAGAAACACAAAAAAGTTCTTGGAGCAAAGCACATGCTGGTTCACTACTAAAAAATCTGAAGTGTTAAAATGCATTCTGGGATCTGTGTGTGCACGACTCTTACTTAGGACCATCTGATGCCATTTACATCTGATGCCGTGCACAGTATTAAACTTACTTGAATTAAATCCAATATGAAAGTGTTTTCATGACCATTTTTACACGACTATTTGGATAAATGCTGCATGTATGAGATCCAACTTTTTTAAGTGCCTCATGACCGTGTGCTTTAAAACCTGAAGCATTTTTTGTTTTGTTTTGTTTTTTAATCACAGGACATTAAATAGACACAAAGGTTGAACACACATGACATATTGATCTAAAAATCTATCCATGTTAGAACATACAGCAAGTGTGCATGAGGGTCATTGAACATAACCCCCTACTGGTTTGCTATGTGTTATCCCTGAAAACAAGAGATTCCTGCTGCACAACAGCAGATGCAGCCCCCTGTTGATACACTGCGTTGCTCTGGGCAACATGAAATGAGCTGGAATCCTCCAACAACATTCAGGCCAGAGCATGGATCCTACATGAACTTGTCTTGGACTGCCAGTGAATCATGGCAACAAAGCCAGTATTGTATGTGCCGATTAACACATGACTATTCAAGGAGAGGCAGGAAATGCTTCAGAGACACAGGAAAAAGAGGTTCAGACCTACCAAGATGTAGGAGATCAAAGGACCCAAACACGTCGCAAACCAAGGAACTGAGGAACTGCGATAGCTAATAATAATAATAATAATAATAATATAAAAAAATGCAGTATGAACGTGGAAGACTTTGGGATCGCAAAGCATAAATTGCATATGTTGTTAAAAAATAAGACACGTGACTACTAATCAGCCCCCAATACCATGCTGGCTACCCTTATTATTTTAAAAACTGCAGTCAGAAAATAAACACATGGAATGTGATTTGTATTTTTATTTCTATTTAAAACCATGGCTTAAATGTTGACCTTTGGTTTCCAAACAATGCAGGCATAATGAATTGAATACATGTGTGGCAAACGATTGTTGGTCCATTAGAGCGATATTATTATAGTACGGTCTATTAAAAATTCAGAATCACATAACTATTACTGAATTGAAATATTAAAACAGTGTCTTCAGTTGCATTTACATTATCATACAAACCAACAGCAATAAAAATTATTTCAAAATCCTATCAAATTCTTTTGCTGGTTTAGCCCCACATTTTACAAAAGCATAATACATATTAAGTTTACAAATGGAAAGCAGGGATAAAATGTAAACACTGAATTTAGAGAAATTAGGCTCAGAGCACACGGGACACTCGAGCTGCCTGAAACTGGAAATTCTGTTGCCGATGACTGATTATCCTGAATCAAGTTTGTCTGTAGGTAGCTAGCTAGATGGATAGACAGATAGATAGATAGTGGTAACAAGGCGGCATATTGGTTAACACATCCACCTCAAAGGTCCTGGGTTTGAGTAGGGCGTTTCTGTGTGGAGCTTGCATGTTCTCTCTGTCCGTATGTGGGTTTCCTCCTGGTGCTCCGATTTTCTTCCATAGTCTAAAGACCTGCACATTAGGCTGACTTTTTCTTTCAAATTGTCTCTGTGTGAGTGTGAATAAGTGCGTATGGTGGTCCTGCAATGTATTGGCGAGCTGTTCAGGGTGTACCCTGCCTTTGACAAAGAGTCTGCTGGGATAGGCTAGAGATAAGTTTATTCGCACACGAGCAACTCCACGCTCACTTTCAGTGCTTTGATGTCATATGAGACAGTCATGTAACTGAAATAGTATATACATGTTACTAATGTTATTACACTGAGATCAATTTTAAATGCTAAAACTTCTTGTTCCCAGAAATCAGCTAAAATAAATAACGACAACGAACTGAATGAGTGATTTTGGTAAAAAGGAACCGTCGCAGATCTTCGGTTTACTTGTTGATCCAACAATGTTGGTGATTTCCTCAAAGGCCTTTACATTAATTATTATGTTTGTGTAATCTGGCTAATGGATATCATCTAAACAAGGATGTTTTGCATTCATCCTCTAGTTTGTTGTCTTGTACAATATCTTCTTTGAACAATTTGTTTTTGTCTAGATCAGGGATGTCCGATCTTATCCGCAAACTTCACCGAAGCAGTAGCCATACCTTCCACCTGTTTCAATCACTGATCTAAAAAAAATAAAATAAAATAAAATTAAAAAAAAGACTCAATTACATATTAGTCTTTCAATTTTGAAGCCGGATGGCAGCCATCTTGGTGAGACCACCTTGTTTTAAGATCTCAAAATTGAGCCGGTGAAAGCCAACACGGCTCGAGAACCCTGAAAATTTTACTGATGACGGTCAGAATACCTTAAATTCACATAACTTTACCAATAATTTCACTGATATTTTCAGTAATAGAAAAAATTTTTAAGTAAAAAAAAAAGCTCTGCATAGGTGAAATTTGGCAAAAATAAAAAAAACCCCACATAAATAAATAAAAATAAAAAAGTTTTAAAATTAAAAGTACATCTTGGGTGTAATTATTTTAAATTTTCCCATCTTTTCATGCTATTTACGTATAACTTTCAACAGTAAAGTGGTCTCAACAAGATTCAAAATAGAAACACTAATATGCAATAAAGTCTTTTTTTTTTTTTTTTTTTTTTAGATCAGTGATTGAAACAGGGGTAAGGTGTGGCTACTGTTGGTTGAAATGAAAACCTGCACCAACACCGGCCCTTTGTTAAATTGGACATCCCTGGTCTAGACTGACATGACTTGTATCTCAGCACTGATTTGTTCACTCTGACCTAGCTGAGGATCTGAAAATCCAGTTTGACCTTACATGAGGAACTTCACTTGCAGGCACTTCAGTATCTGAATCTCAAGTTGTTGCCGGTGAAAAAAAATTCCAGTTGCTCAACCCTGCAGATGAGGCTTTTTTCAGGATATTCAACAGAATCGTTAGGTTCGATCAACTCGAGTCTCCTGCGCACACCAGGCTTCACTTGTTTCAAATAGGATAATAAATAGAATAAAATAGAATAGATAAATCTTTAGAGCTGTGTTTACAATAATCACCAAAATCTGTACTCTTTTAGTTAAGATAACGATACACTCAGTGAAGTGTTAAAGCATGGCTTGGCTTAACAATATGGATTTTAAGCAATGGTGGACACCTCTGTAAAGGCATTGGCATGCATGTACGCTACCCAAGTCGTCCATTCTCAACTGAGAAGCATCACTGGTTTTTTAGTATCTTCTCACTGTTTACACACAAAGTGGAACGTACCACTGGTTTATCAGTAGCCCCCGACCCCCAAATTCCACATTTAATCAATCACTCAAGTCAAGGATCAAGTGTTCATATATGCGTGTTTGTCCCTTAAAACTGGATGCCAAGAGAAATTCTCGATTATCAATGGACACCAATGAGAATGCTCGTGGAGCCTGGATATTGAGCTCTTGGAAGTGAATAAACTGGCCTTTCTTGGCATCCCAGCGGTACACCTGAGTGAAGGAGTAGTCGCTGCCCAGGATGGCATATTGCCACTCAGCCACCGTGAATGGCTGGAAGACCATGGAGCCTCGTGAAGGCACACTCTGGACCTCTTCAAACATGGCACCATCCCATTTCATCACCTTAGAGTCACCAATGAAGCGTGTTAGGCACACAAAGAGCTCACCCTTCACTTGAAAGTGTTTCACAGCATACACATCCTCCATTTCAGGGATGTCAGTGCGCCTCTCAAACAGCTTGGAGCTCCGGTTCCACTGGTAGACAACAGGCCGTTGCGAGCTGCTGGATAAGATCAGGTGTGGCTTGCCAGAAATTTCCAGGTATTCCACGTCTGTGTCGCGGTACCACGGATGCAGTGATTGGTGTGAGTAAAAGCCATTGCCGTTCCACTTATACACTGTGGTAGAACCAGCTTTCGAGCTGTCTGCAATGACAAAGAAGGATTCCCCATCCAAGCGGAACACCTCCACATCATTAGGCTTACGGATTTTGAGGATGTCAATATCTTGGAGTTTGATGAACTTGTTGGCAGAGATGTCTCGCTTATAGATGTGTGAGCCACCGAACAGCTGAGCCACTATGACAAACAGTTGCTCATCAATCACCAGGGGCTTACAAATAACAGTGGAGGTGCCTGTAAGAGGAACAGTTAGTAATAGTTAAGTGAGATCAATAGTGTGAGGGAATTGGATTAGAACTCCTATGTTGTTCATCATTATTTAAGGATAAGTGAGGTCTGCCTTACAAAATCTTTGTTCTGGATTTCCTGGCTGGGTGGGGAAAAAAATCAGTACAATATACAGCATATGCTTACGTTGTCAATGATTAAAAAAAAATCGCCAACTGGCTTTCCTGCACAAAGAAAATTAAAATTTGTATGGCCTAAAAACCGAAAACTTCTTTTTCTTCTTTTTTTGAGTTTAACCGCAGTTAGCTAGTTCCTACATTTCCTCATGGTGAAAACCGAAGTTTGCCAAGGTTCCGTTTATCAAGCAAGCTGATTGGCCTAATTTTTTAGATTGCGTTATTTGATGGTTGATACCCGCATCGATTTCGCCGAGTCTTTGGAAGCATGAAAATGGCCAGTGTTGACATGTGGCAATACGGGCATGATGAAAGCGATCAAACATTTCTGGGAAACTTTCCGTAATGTCTGTTTCTTTTTCTTACGCTCAGTGATGAGTTGTTTCCTTCTGTCCCAGAACCAAAGGCAGTTTGTCAAGAACTGCATACTGAATACCAGACTATGACATACAGTACTGTGCAAAAGTCATAGGCACCCTTTATATATATATAGATATATATATATGTTACATAAAAAAAGAAAAAGAAAGCAGCATATTACATATAAGAGACCACTTTTCAGACAAAAATATAATGAAGGCTGCTGCGGTTTACATGCAGATAAAGAACCAAGTTTGACAGTCAACATTTCCAGGAGAACTGGACCTGGTTCTGTAAGACACTCGGTAGATACTGTACATTTAAAACTGCACAAACTCTACCTGATGCTTTTATAGTTTTAAAGCAAAAAGTCATCACACCTAATATTGAATTAGTGTCATGTATTACTGTTTACTGTGCTTTATAAAATTTGTATGTACAAGTACTTTTGCACAGTACTGTACATCCCAGGAATGCCATATCTGTACCATATTCTTTAATATATATATAGTGTACTTCTATAATCCTTTTCTGTTTTTTCTTCAATAGTTCATTCACGTTTTTATAAATGCACTTTCCATGATGACTTTAAAAGCATCTGTGTAAAAGTTTAGTTTTGATAGTGTTACTGTCAGTTTCTGCTAGGCCTACACTAGCAACGTTAGCATGATCAGTCTTGGGGCTGTTATCTTGGCGAACCATGTAAACAATGTATCTGATGTTATGATTAAAGTCTAATATGTCTCACAAATTTTCTTTTGGGAACACAAACGGTATATTTAAAAAATTCCTGCAATTCCCTGGTGGCATTTTTCTGGGGGGAAAAAAAGTTAACTCCCCCCATACCAAATATTTTCATCTTATGAAACCCAAACAAAGATATTTTTAAGGCTGGCCTGAGATCTAATATTAAAGAAATTTCCCTTAAAAATATTACATTTATTCATTAAAATATGTGTCTTGTCAAAATACACTACTAAACTATAATACTATTAAATTATAACTTACTAGTTATATTGTCAAAATTCCGAAATTCCATTTGAACATGGTCCCATTCCATAAAGCTACATCTTCCAATGAAAGGCTGGGCAAATACAACATACTGGTCACCACCAAAAATAAACGTCTCCACTGATATGGACTGAAACTCGAGAGACTTCAGCAATGAAAAATCTGCAACAAAAGATAGGTTAATATTTTAATATAATGGGATACATACAATAGTTTAATGATTACTAAGAACGACACACACTCATAAACAATTTCAACCAACTGACCAGTTGTTATGCAATCAAATGACTGTGGAGTAAGATCGTTGATTTTCTTTCCTTGATAGGCTGCAGGGCTGTTGCAGTATATCTGGTCTACGGTTGCGTTTGTGTGGTAAATCCAGTCCACTAGCCACTTTAACTTACAATCACAAGTGAACTGATTTCCTCGCAAGTCACTACACAGCACACGAAAGTAAGGAGTAAGCAGTTTTATTATCAACTCATCCAGTAACCAATTTAGCATAGTATACCTGAATTAATACATACACTTTTGTTAAAGTGTCGACCCCTCTAAAGAGATCTTTCGGCAAGGACTCCAGATTGTTGAAGGCAAGGCTCCTGTGAAGAAATTTTTAGTAAAAGATGATTTTATTTAAGAAGCTACATAGTGCATTTTGATATACAAGTAATATATCTGAATTTGTTCACTGTTGGTTCGCCTCGATAGTGAAATTACCATATAATCATAACTGCATTATTACTCCAGTCATTTTTTTGACAACTGTTGTAGTTTATTCAATCGTATTCACTGTTGTAAATTATCCGAAAGCAGCTCATTGGACCCAGTACTACATACAGGGCGGGACATTATTTCAGAAAGGAAAATGTTTTAACAGAACTGACAACATGGTTTGTATTCTTAAAAGCTGCTGGAATTTAAACAGTGTTAAAAGACTCATAGACAGAAAATTATGCATATAAAATAATCAGCCATAGCATTAACACCACCTGACTGTCTTGCAGCTAGTTAACCCCCTATGGAGCAAGCACTGTTTGTAACACTTTCTATCATAGCCAGCTCTACTGTGATCAGACCAGATGTACTAGCCTCCACTCCCTACACACATCATTCAGCCTTGGACACTCTTGACACTGTTGCCAGTTCACTGTTTACCTTTCCTTGGACCCCTGTTATAGGTACATAACACTGCATAACAGGAATACCCCACAAAAACTTTAGTTTTAGTGATGAATAGAGCCAGTCGTATAGCCATCACAATGTGGCTATCATCAAAGTCACCCAGATCCTTACGTTTACTCATTTTTCCTGCATCCAACACATCAACTTCGACTGATTGTTCACAACTGACTGATCACTTTCTGCCTAATACATCCGACTCCTTACCAGGTGCCTCTGTAACGAGATAATCAACATTAGTCTCTTCACTTGTCAGTGGTCAGAATGTTTTAATGTTATGGCTGATCAGTGTATTCTCTGCTTGAAGTTCAAAGCTGCTGTCTCAGCCTCAGTAGTGAATGTGGTAGCATGGACAGCTACAAAACAAAACATAACCACTTGAGACTGCTGTCTTATTTAGACATAAGCTGATCATTAAAAGTTGCATGGTGCTTAGTACACTTGCTTCACAGCTGGGTCTGAACCTCGCAGCTGACTGGCTCCAGGTCTCCCATGACCATGAGATTAATAGTGAAGCATTAATGTTTAGCATACAATGATTTTCATATAATGATGAGTTACTTATCCTGACCTTTGTAGGCAAGGAACTTTATGTAATGGTACATAATGTGGATGATTGATAGGACAATAGGACGTGATAAAACGCTGAAAAAATTGAACAATGTTGCGTGCAACGAAATCAAGACCCAAACTTTCACAGAATTATTACTGAATAATTACAACCAGATGTTGGATCACTGTACAGTTCATAAATGTGCCTCTATTGTTTTCAAATTTATGAGTTAAAATGTCAGTTGGGACCTACAGAACAAATCAGACACACAAACTCTCACAGCTGTTTGTCTTCTGAAGTAAAATACTGTTTATAGGATTTTATATGACCTGGGAAGCACACTACTATCCTATAACACAGTGGGATTGGCCAGAAAATGTTACTTTTTAATAACAGCACAAGTCAAAGGTTTATATTATAAAGCAGTAATTATAAAATATAAGTAAAAATGTACAAGTGTAATTTGTATTGCAGATACTACACATAAACAAATTAAGTGCTTTGTGTAATTGTTGGCATGATGAATTTAATTGGAAGAATACTTTCATTCGTTCATTCATTTGCCCACCCACTTAAACCATTCATAATCACACTGGGCAATTTGGAACAGCCAAATAGCCTAATGTGCATGTCTTTAGACTGTGGAAGGAAACTGGATTACCATGATAAAACGCACGCAAGCACTGAAAGAACATGCAAAATCCACATTGCAGTGAACCCAGGGACTTCTTGCTGTGAGGCGGACACAGAGTGATATAGAAGACTGGAGGAAGATGCTCGCAGGTGGACTATGTCCTATGCAGGACCCACAAACTCACGGTGTATAGTGACTGTAAGGTGGTGACAGGAGATAGTGTTGCTAGACAGCATCAGATGGTAGTCTGCAAGATGACTTTAGAGGTGAACCAAAGATCAGATGGCAGAGTCCTGACCTTAAGCCGATTGAAAGTCTTTGGGAAGTGCTGGAGATGACTTTATGGAGTGGTTTAGTCTTCCCTTCATCAATTTAAGATGTCGGTGAAAAATAAACCCGACACTGGATGGAAATAAATGCTGCTAAAGGCATTTCAACAAAATATTTAATATTAAAGTGTGCACTTTTTTTTTTTTTGGTCAGGCAGTGTATATGCTTCTTCATGGAATCTGTTGATAAATATATAATCAAAATGAACATAGAAACATAGAGTTTTTTGTTTTTTTAATCAGACTGTACATTAGTCCTGAGTACAAGTTAAAGTCTAATTCTATAAATTCGGAGTTATGGTTTGAGCTGTATTTTCAGAATTTACTCGGTCACGCTCTCAAAGCCTAATTGCGTTAAGCTAGGGTTGTGGGCAGGTTGGAGGTCTCATTCAAACCTGAGGACCTGAAGGGAACCCACACAAGCACAGGGAAAACATTCCACACAGAAACGCCTGAGCCCAGGACTCGAACCCGGGACCTTCTTGCTGTGAGGCAGACCACTACACCACTGTGCTGCCTAATTCCAGAATTTAGCCGGCATATGAGTTTGAAGGCTATACTCCAACCTATTAGGTGTGGGATCTACAGTCTGTCATACAATTTAGCTTTAAATTCTTGTTAATTCTGGAAAGTCAAGACCATTCAAGTCGAATGTTTAAATGTGCTATGCCTTCCTAGAACTGGAGTATGATGTCACAGTCAGAGCTGTTAGAACATTTTCTTGGTGCTTTTGAGAAAATTTGCCCAGATTGAGCTCACCGTCCTTAACAACTCTCTCACTCCAACAACCAAAGAACATTCTTGAATTTATTAATTCACTGTTGAGATCCCACTCACATGGCTCTCCTCTGTCTTGCAAATAATCTATTGAACGATGTGTCAACCATGAGAAAAGAGATTTTTTTTTTAAGCTGAGATTCTTACTAAGGACCAGAAAACAACCCAACCTGCAAAAAGGCTTTTACTTGTTGCCAGGGTGAGGGAATAAAACAGCCTTGGTTGGATTACAACACTCACTAGTGCCTTGGGAAACATTAAAAGCCTTGTTATTGAGCCTTACAGTCACAAAATGAAAATTGAGCAGAGAGCTCATCTGAAACCCTCTTAGGAAAGAATTAAGCACTTTTATTGGTTATTTCTTGAAATAAAACCACAAATAGCTTCAAAGGAACAAAATTAGCTGATAGTTATAAAGTAATGCACATGTCAATACTCACAAGTGTATTAAAGACTTAAGACCTCGGAAGGCAAAAGGTGATATAGAATTGATTTGATTATTTTCAATAAACCTGTAAAAGAGGAATCAGACAAAACATATCAGCACCGGACATTCGGATCTCACAATAAACAGCCTACAGGCACCTCCAAGGGCTTTCAAATAAAATCCAAGCAACACTTACAGGTATTCCAGATGTGGAAGACCAAGGAAGGCATCCTCATTTATGGACTCAAACACGTTTGCTGTGAAAAGTCTTAGACAAAGAAAATAATAAAACACGATTAGTAATGGGAGTAAAATCTTTAACCCACAGTTGATTAGTTTGATGCTTGTAAGTTGCTTTAAACACAGTAGAGTCATTTACAAAGTAAATGTAAAAGTTCTTCATTTTTTATGGGAAGCTACAACAGAAGGTAGATGAAAACGTAAATTTGGTTCAGACCATGCTAGTTAATTAGTTAGTTAGTATCCGTACTTTTCCCTCCCTTGTATTTTGGTGTATTAGTAATTGTCATTCTAAAATAAATGTGACCCATCACATCAAATCAGGTATTAAGTCACATTTTTGGGCTATATTAGTTAAGCATAGTTACATACTCCCGATTCAGTAAGCTCCATATTGATACCAAAGTCATTCATGTAGCATGTCTGGTTGCTGGGATATCACCATTTTTTGTAGGGAATGTAAGAGATTTGAAAATGAATCATTTTGAGAAGAACAAAAAAAAAACACATAAAAAGTTAAGAACCAATGACCTTCAAAACCACTCTATATTTAAAATAACACCATAAAATTATTCAAATACATTGAAAGATTCATAATAACAGTTATTTGTAAAAATTTATGCAGATTTCCAGTATCAAAAACTATGAAACGAAACGGTTGATGTACAAAAAAAAACACTTTTACCTGAAAATCTACACATTTCCCAAACTGGTGAAATTCATCTAAAACTGACCAAACAAGTTAGAAAGGCTCATGCATGGGTGGAATAATCAGATTCAAGAGTGGGCGTGGGCATGATGTATAAAGGCGGTGACGCCCACTCCGACCAAACATGGCAAAATTTAGCTCCTTGCAAGCTAACTGAGTAGATTTCTTTGTTTTCTTTGCAGGTTTATTTCTGACAACTGTTTCATTTCTTTTTTAAGTTGCAGCCTTTTTCTTTCTTATAGCTGAAAACTGGCCCATGAGACTTAAAGGGTACCTGTGTTGAATTAGTGTTACCAGCTCTTTAAAACGATCACGTAGGACATCAGCGGTTCCTTCCGGCAACATCAGTCCTTATCCCTTTGTGAAAGTATGTGTGAATGCTGCAACACTGGGCCTGCTCAGCGCCATGTCGCCTTTCTCATTGACTGCTCCAGCCTGGCAGTGACGCAAACTCTGACCCTCGCATCCAGACACGTTATCGGACAGTGCTGAGCTGCACGAACACTGAGCGCAGAAATCGCGGAAAACGTTTCTTTTGTGTTCCTAAAACAACTGACGACATCTGTGGCACCATTCTCGTCCTCAGAGTCACTAGAATGTGACGTCTCACCGTCTCCACAAGACTCCTCCCTCTCTGGTTCAAATAGGTAACCATTTACAACCATTTCCTCCAAATTGCTAACTATAGTCACCTCTTGAACATGTTTGTTTTTTTTGGGGGGTTTTTCCCAGCACCTAAAATGTTACACGCTGAATATATCTGCTTGTTTACTTGTGTTGGAAAACCACGCCCAACGAGTTCACGTCACTTCCAGGGAAAAAAGACTACTGCTAACTATTTTTGGTCATTTATGTTAAAATAAGCATCTATATGGCTTAACCGTATTACATACGCACAAATTATGCTGCAAGGATGACCAATACTGGTACTCTTTAAGGTGTGGATGAAAGCCATTCAATACTACTGGAGTACTACAGGTAGAACGACATGCACTCTTCAGGAAAAATGAAATATAAAGATTAGTTTGGGTATTTTCAGAGTGATCACTCGTGGGTTGATTTCAAGCTGTAAATGTTATAATGTTGGAATTATGGGAAAGGTGGGTCTCTCTCTCTCTCTCTCTCTCTCTCTCTCTCTCTCTCTCTCGAGGTCCCTACTGCAACATGGCGACTGTTAGACTAATCTATAGTACTGATGGATGTTATTTACAGAAGATTGCACTTAAAGATACTGGCATTAAACACAGTTTTTGGCCTTAATGGCACATTGTGTTGTTTATCATGATGATGATGATGATGATGATTACTGATCTTACAGGAGGTGGAGTGCTGGGGTGTGAATGAAGCTCTCCTTAGGGATTTCACTGAAGCTGGACTTCACGAAGGATCTTTAAAATAATAAATAAATAAATAAATATTCAAATAGAGCAGAAAAGATATAAACATGAAGGAAAAACATACCTTAAAAGTCACTGTTATCTAAAAAAAATAGCATGAATTAGCACACTGTTGCTATTTAACAGATAAAGTTGTGTTTTTTTTATAATAGCTAATATTTATTTAGCTAATGTAATAATTTTTAATATTAATATTATTCTTTAAGCCGGTTCAACAGACATTCCACCCCTTCCTCAGTGAGGAAGACGAGAAGAAGCAGCTCACACACGCTGTTTTTGGAGAGCGACTCACATTGAGATGACGTCGGGAGGGAAGCCGCGCGGAATGGAGGAGCTGCTCGAGCACAGCGCGGTGTCTTTGGTGCACGTGCAGCTCGCGGGACAGCGCGTCGTCCGCCTCCTGCCTTCAGCCACCAGCGCGGAGAGCAGCGCGAGCGACACAACGCACAGCACAAAGCGAACGCCTCGCGCGCTAACGCCAGCCAGCTCCATGTGGACGAGTCAGCAAGCTCCCGACCCGCGCGCGCGATAACCCCGTTCATGAAACGGAGAGGGGTTGCAAATAAAAAAGCGCGTGTACCTCCACACCCCCCCCTCCACCAGCCTTCCCGAAACCACTTTATCGGTGAGGTTGCGGCACGCGCGCGCTCGCGTCTTCCGTCTTCTCTCTGTCGCAGTGCCAGTAGGGATGAAGAACCGGGGAAATTCCGCGCGTATAACACAGGTGTGCGCAGTCGGGAGATCAAACACCGCAGAGATGGTCTCTCTCTCTCTCTCTCTCTCTCTCTCTCCCGCACAGCCACGCCTTGTGTGTAAGCAGGGTTTCCTCCGGTGTGGTGGGGGTTTTACTGTGTGTTCATGATGCTCTGAGACGCTTCTCCAGATTAAACAACACTACACCAAAGCACAACACACACATATACCACTGACTTGGTGTGTGTGTGTGTGTGTGTGTGTGTGATATTTTGTGCCCCCCCCTTTTTTTCAGTATATTTTAGGCTACGTGACGGGGGCACGCGCACAACTGCAAAACGAGTCGCCGCACCGCCACCCTGTTCTCCACACTGGTGGGCGTTTCTTTCAGGTTTCCATGGAGACGGTGGGTGGGCGTTGTTGACTAGTGATTGCTAAAGAAAATGTATGATGCTCTCTCTCTCTCTCTCTTTCTCTGACTCTCTCTCTCTCTCTCTCTGTCTCTCTCTCTCTCTCTTTCTCTGACTCTCTCTCTCTCTCTGTCTCTCTCTCTCTTTCTCTGACTCTCTCTCTCTCTCTCTTTCTCTCTGACTCTCTCTCTCTCTCTCTGTCTCTCTCTCTCTGTCTCTCTCTCTCTCTGTCTCTCTCTCTGTCTCTCTGACTCTCTCTCTCTCTGTCTCTCTCTCTGTCTCTCTCTCTCTCTCTGTCCCTCTCTCTGACTCTCTCTCTCTCTGTCTCTCTCTCTCTCTCTGACTCTCTCTCTGTCTGTCTCTCTCTCTGTCTCTCTCTCTCTGACTCTCTCTCTCTCTCTCTCTCTCTGTCTCTCTCTCTCTCTCTGTCTCTCTCTCTGTCTGTCTCTCTCTCTGTCTCTTTCTCTCTCTCTCTCTCTCTCTCTCTCTGTCTCTCTCTCTCTGACTCTCTCTCTATGTCTCACTCTCTCTGTTTCAGGGTTTTTTTTTTCAGTTTAATAAGCTTTATTAGCATGACCGTATACATGTACAGTATTGCCAAAGCGTTTAAGGAAACATATAAAAACATATTTTAAACATTAGTAAATGACATTAACAATAACTAATTGGTTTGAACATTAAGGGGAGAGGTAAAAATAAATAAATAAATAAATAAAGTAGTAATAACAAATGACTACAATAAAATGAAATTAATTAAAAACAATAATAATAAGAAATAAATTTTATA
>JAQMYF010000011.1:10256851-10269315 GCA_030014195.1 Neosilurus mollespiculum | reverse complement strand
TATATAAAGGCAAAGGATAGAAATAGGAAAAATATAGAACAGAATGAAATAAAAATATAATAAAAATATAATAAAATTTATGGCGTTTTGGAAAAGACCTCTTCATATATTGTATGTTGTAAATGCATAATAACATTAGTACATTGTATTATATCAGGACATATAGGCCCAAAGCATTTCTACTTTAAAAAATAAATAAATAAATAAAAATACACCACGCTGAGTAATCAATCCAGGTGAGTCGTATCACAGACATTTAGAATTTATAACTAACAGAAAACATCCACTTTACACACCTGTCCCAATAAAACCTGGAGTGTAGTATGGCATTAAATACAACTATAACAATATATGAGTGAATAGTAATATTATTATTCAGAGTAGTGAATAATAATAAGAAGAATAACAATATTAAGAAGAAGAAAAGAATTAAGTGAATATCAAGAAAGGAAAGCAAGGCTTTGAATTATAATAATACTAAGAGAAAGAGGAAAAAGAAAAGAAGTGAATAATAAGACAGAAAGGTTCAGTTTTAAATATACCCGTGCCAGATCGTCTTGTGCCGTCATAGCGAGGGGACATATCTCATTGTACGCACCACGATCCAGCTGACATTTCATAGATTTTCATGTACCTAGTTACCTTGAGTGCTTTAATAAAGGATCCCTGTTTGCACCTTATCTTGTCGTGTCTGTCCTGCATTTGGGTCTATCAGTTATTGGTACCTGTGTAACATTACGATCTGGCCAGACATGGACCCAGCGGACAGAGATCCGATCAACCAAGTGCTGAAGTCACAGGAGCTACAGATCCAAGCCCATGAGACCCAGCTGTCTACCATAGCCACGGGAGTGCAGGAGCTCGCGAACCACCAGGACCATTTTCAACAGGACATGTGCGCTCAGGTGAATCTGCTGAGCGTGCAGCTGCGCCAGATAACCGCGAGTCTGGAGTGACTGCTTTCACCTCCGCCATCCTGCCTCCAGTAACAACCCCCCCCCAAGTCCTGTTCGCCTCGCCCCGCCCGATAAGTATTCGGGAGAATCCGGGAAGTGCCGCTCCTTCTTAGTTCAGTGTGAGCTGCACTTCCAGAATGATCCAGCCGCCTTCGCCTCCGAACAGGCTCAGGTGGTGTTCATAATTTCCCATCTCTCAGGAAGAGCGGTGGCGTGGGCTACAGCGGAATGGGCTCGAGGCGCAGCAGTATGTCAAAGTCGCCAGGTATTCAAGGAAACACTCACCTGCATGTTCGATTACTCCTCGCCGGCTCGCAAAGCTTCCAGGGCGCTGCTCTGACTAAGACGAGGATGGCCCAGTCTACCAGGTCAAGAGGCTTCTAGCAGGTACTCAAGAGGGGCCCGGGGAGACAGTTCTTGGCCAAATGGGAGGGCTACGGTCCCGAGGATCGCTCCTGGATACCAGCAAGCTCCATCGGCGACCACACTTGTAACACCTTCATCCACCAGTGGATAGTGAAGCCTGAACATCAGTGGACCAAATGCATTAAAGTTAACAAGACTATGTTAAAAAATAATGCAGAAACATCTCCTGACATTTTCAGGGTGTGGCAGAGAACTTTTTGAAGTACCCTCATATATCTATTGTATTATTCATTCATTCATTTATTTTCTAAGCCGCTTAATCCTAATTAGGGTTGCAGGGAGGCTGGTGCCCATCTCAGCTAACTCTGGACGAAGGTGAGGTACACCCTGAACAGCTCGCCAGGCCATTGCAGGGCCAACACACATACAACCATTCACACTCACTGTCACACCCAGGAGCAATTTGGAACCATCAATCAGCCTACTGTGCATGTTTTTATACTGTGGGAGGAAACAAAGTACCTGGAGGAAACCCACGCAAGCACGGGAACAACATGCAAACTCCACACAGAAACTCCCAGAGCCCAGCAATTGTACCCAGGACCTTCTTGCTCCGAGGCAAACGTTCTAACCACGGCCCCACTGTGCCGTTCCCCTCTATTGAGTTAACATAATTAAAAAAAATATATTATCCATCTATAAAAGTAATTTAGTACAGAAAATACAGAAAGTTCTTGGTCACAATTATTTTGGTAGGTGAATTTTATTTCTGTTAATTGTTGCATGCTTCACATCTTCAGTGAAATGTCCTTTTTCTGAAAGGAATAAAAATTAAATACTCAGTGAAAGAGGGAAAAGGGGGCATTTGTGCTCCATTTTTGTGGTTTTTAAGAAAACTTGAATACAGCTGTCAGATTTTTTTTTTCCAGGAAGTTTGAATGAGGTTTTGGCTTGAGATCAGTTTGCCTTATGTTCTGCTCCGGTAAACAGTTCAGGCAAGACATGATTCTGACTGCAGTTCCTGGAACACGAAGTTTGTCTCTTAGTAGGATTACACAAAATCTACTGAATCGATTTTCACCAAACTTGGTGTAGGGATGGGGTATGGGGCTAGCAGGAATATAATATAATATTTCGGAGCAGATCTGGATCACAATCTGAATCCAGAAATGTATTAAAGGCTTTTTAACAAGCATTCATTAATTGATTATTTCTGTTAGCAGTATTAAGCAAAAACTACTGCTCAGATTTTTATCAAACTTGGTGGAGAGGTAGGCCCTGGGCCTGGAAAGAACCCATTATATTTTGGAGGTGATCTGTGCATGGAATCATGCTAAAAACAGTCTTGAATTTCCCCCCAAAACCCTCATCTTTAATGCAGGGCAAAATGGTCATCCAATGCCTTCTAGGGGGAGACATTTTATTATAACTATGCCAAGTTATAATAATCTATTTATGCCTGGCGGAGGTACCTTGGCTGTCTATGAGTGCCCCTCTGGTTATGTATTGTGACACACAGAGAGGAAAAGCGTACATTGCTCCAGTCATAAATGAGAGTGTTTTTGTATTGAGACATGAGTTGATTAAATATGAAAGCATACATTTGTTGGTTGCATAAACATTCATCCCCACGAATCAGTACTTGGATGCAGACTGTTGGTGAACAGCAAACTTCAAAATCTTTCTTCAGAATCCCAGCTGCGGTTGCCTGTCTGTTATGAAAGTTATGGGGTGTGTGGCCTCCAGAGCTTATGCACTGTAAGCTGTGGGCAGTGGGTCTGACAATAACAGTAGTAGGTGTGTTCACCCAAGCGGCTGCTCAAGGCCGAGTAGAAGGGAGGAGGAAGAAGATGATAATTCAGTATAAAAAGGTATTTTTAAAAATTATTAGACACCATAAGGCTGTTAGCATGATCAAAGTGAAATAATTAATTTTAAAGCCTAATTAAAAAGGTGATGCATTGTCACATTAAAGACCCAATAATGATTTAGCTTAAAGCTGTTGGTAAAAGCTCTTGGTTTCCATTTGGAGCTGATTTAGAGCCCAACCACCACCATCTGCTTTTAATTTAGGCCCCTAGCTATAGTGGAAAAAGTATGACTATGCTTATGGAATATTGTGATGTCTTTTGTGTTAAAGAATGAGTTTAGTTCATGTTAGTGTAGCGCTGTAACTGGGTACGAGGTGGTCAATACTTTTTGATTGCACTATTAATTGTCTATCAACAATTAATCTATTCATTAATTCCTTCATTTGCCATACTTTAATTCTTTTACAGAGCCTATCTCAACCGACAGCTCACCAGTCCAGCACAGGGCCAACACACACACACACACACATAATCATTCACAATTGTGTATTGCAGCAATGGCCTAATGATTAGAGATGCAGGTTTAGGACTGAAAGGTTGCTGGTTTGATTCCCGAACTGGCAGAAAAAAATGTGTGGCACTGGAGGGAGTGAGCAGCACCTTCCCCTTCCTCCACCTTCATGGCTGAACAGCCGCCTAACCCCTAATTGCAAATCCATGAGTAACAGCTACGCGACATCACAAATTCGTGCATGATAAGGGATTTTTGTCACACCCAATATTTAAGATATATTGGCCACGTATGCCGCATGGAATACAGTGCCCAGAAAAACATGTGCTATTCGACAAAAGAACTACCAATAAGACCTGGAACAATGTCGAAAAGCTACTGGGAGTGGATAGGACCCAAGCAAGGAGAACAATGATGGATAATGCTGAGCTGAATAGACTGTTGGACATTCGCCTTCGTCTGCAGTCGTGCCCTAAGGCCGAGTGCTGGACACGAGGGAAACTGATGATGATGGGTGCTGCAGTGTGGCTCCGAGTGTGTGTGCTCACTGTTTACGTGTGTGTGCTCACTTTGAATGCCTTAAATGCAGAGACAAATTACTCCTGTGGGATTAATACAGTATTTCAAATCAAAAATCTAAATCAATTGTGTTGATTAAAATTGAATATGATCTTGATTTTTATGCATTATTCAAGGTCTGAAAACACTATATACTTTAGTTATTTTTGACAAGCTATCATTTTTTTTTAATTAAATGCATAAATGACAAGATTCATTCATTTATTCATTCATTTGCCAAACCGCCAAATTCTACTAGGGTCGCAGGGAGTCTGGAGCCTATCTCAGCCGACAATGGGGGAAGGTAGGATACACCCTAAACAGCTCCCCAGACCATTGCAGGGCCAACACTCACACCGATGAGCAATTTGGAACAACCAATTAGCCTAAAGTGCATGTTTTTGGACTGTGGGAGGAAACCATAGTACCTGGAGAAAACCCACGCAAACACATGGAGAGCATGCAAACTCCAGTCAGAAACATCCAGGCCCAATACTCGAGCAGAGGGCTTTCTTACTGTGAGGTGGACTTGCTAACCACTACACCACCATGCCACCTCAGCCTAAGAAAGTATTGTATATTAAATATATCCACATAAAAGGTAAAAGTGCCAACACTTAATATACATCTACCTTATCTAATTTTTTAAAGTGAATTGCTCTTAGAATGGCAGTTGATTTCGAAAGCAAATGTTTCCAGAGACACATAAGCAGAGGTTTCGTATGAGGTGCTCACTGCATACCATCTATTACAACATTTCCTTTTCTGTAACATCATGTGACAGATAAACCAAACCTTTTAATCACTATTTATGGTGCACTACATCTGATAACTACCTTTACAATCTGTCTAGGGTTTTTTTTTTAGGACTAGAAGATAGCACAATAACAGCACAGTACCAACATTTACCTAAGCTTATTGTTTTCTTTTATTGCTAACAACTTGATAGCATTCAGTCTATAAAGATAAGGAAAGAAAAACATTTCCAATATACACATACTGTAATAACATAAACTGTTTACAAACGGTCACTGTGTAAACATTTTTAATGCTGTGGTCAGTTGCTTGGTTCTTGCCATCTATGATGAGCAGATAATTATTAAAAATATCCACTGAAATGTATTTTATCATTATAAAATATTATACAAAGGCTAGATGGATAAATATTCACAATAAATCAGGAATTATAAGTACTAATAATTCCCTATGGAGTAACAGCTCTTTGACCTGGTAGGAATGCTGTGGCACAGCAAAGCCTTTGTCTTTTATGTTTCAGTTGGCAAAGGCTGTAGAGGACAGGGTTAAGTGCTGAATTAGCCATGGTGAAGGCTAGCACCCAGACAAACATGGAAGATGTTATGGGAAAATGGACTTGGAAGTTGTGGAGAAGAATGAAAAAGGTGAAGACAAAGATGGGACTCCACATGATGAAGAAGGATATCTGGAGAATTAGGAGCGTACAGAAAAGTTTGTAGTCCTGTTTAGACACTGCACTTGACTGTGCTTGTCGTTGTGAAGTGCTTGTGTGGAGTCTCCTTTTGGAACGCTGCTTGATCTGTGTTCAGAAATGAAAAATGAAAATAATAATAATAATAATAATAATAAATAGATAAATAATATATAATAATAATAATAATAATTATTATTATTATTGTTATTATTGTTATTATTATTAAAAACATAATTACTCAATTTGAGCATTTTCAATCTAGTGTTCTGCACAATTCATTGCTCTATCACACCTCCTCATGATGCCATCTGTTCCCTCTTTAGATAAAATAAATGAAACATTGCTACAAGAATAGGCAAGAATAGTCATTATTAAGAGACATGGGGCTGGACATGCTTAAGGTGCTTGGCTCATGATTAAGAGCTTGTAGGTTCGAATCCCGATTAGATCCCTGGGCAAGGTCTTAACCACAAATATGCCTCTATCCACCCAGTAGTATAAATGGGTACCAGTAAAAATACTGGAAAGTTAACCTGTGATGGACTAGCATCCCATCCTGGAGGAGTTGAACTCCTAGTCACTTCAGGCTACAGAAACTGAATAAACTCCGGCTCTGTTGAGCCACTTGGCTCTGGTGTAATAAGCCAAACAGACCTAATAATAAAATGTAATGCTAATAGTCTATAGCCGACTGCAATTTTCTTCTTCAGTCTTGCTTCTCTCTGTCAATGTTTAAGTTAGGTACCAGAAGTGTTTACCATATCTAAAAACCCTTAATTTATATATTTTACCTGTAAGATTTTGGTGTAACTGATTACAATGGTGGTACCCGGTAGCAGAAACCCTAATACAAGGAAGACAGCAAACCACATAATCTCACCCATAAAATGTGGCCATATAAGAGTGCATATATGCGCTTCTCCCTGTGAACAAAGATATAGAGCAATAATGCACTCTCAAAGCTTGGTAGAGTAACAACAGTAACAACAACAACAAAAACAACCATCATAACCTGTTGAGCGAAGATAACTGGTATCACGCTGGAGAACAGAAACAGTGGCAACATTGCAACAGCAGAAAGCAACCAAATAAGAAGCAGCACTCCAAGTGTCCATTTAGCATTGAGGCTTGGTGTAGTCTCCATCTTCAAGATTGCGAGTAGTCTCTCTATACTGATGACAGCCAATGTGGTGATGGTAACAATGCCACTCATGCTGATGAAATACATGATCAAGTGACAGGCAACAGAGCCCAGGTTCCATGCCTTAGTCCACCTCACAGTAATGACAAAAGGAATGGTGCTGATAAACAAAAGGTCCGCTAGGAAAAGGTTCATGGTTAGGATGGTGTAATTAGCTAGTCGCCTCTCTTGGATGACCAATATAAGTGCACCAAAGTTGCCAACCACTGAGGCTAAAAAGAGGATCAGTAGAACTATGGTCTCAATTACAGGCACAAACCAATAGGAAGGTTGGAGCTCAGAGAAGAAGGAAAAATAAGAGAAGTTCTGCATGTAGACATGGGAAGTAGATTCCATCCAGAGTAACATCTTCCCTCACAAAGACATGGACTGTGACACAAGACCTGGGACCGTTTGTATTGTTAAACTTCTTACGTCATCCTACATGGTATAACCCCACCTGTCATAACAACTATGCCTTCCCTTTTCCTTTGTAGCTGTGTGCTACTGTTATATAAAACTTCATTCCTCTGAACCATATAAATTCATTTCTTCCTATAAAAAGGCTTCTGTAGCTCTATTTGGGGACATTGCAGGGGGTTGTGGGAATCCAAGCTCTGTTTATATAATTAAGTCTCTCTAGCTGGCTGGTTTGCATGATTACTGCAATACACCACCTGTACCACAATATTCTTCTTTACCATGAATGACATGAAATCATCCTTGACAACAGAGTTGTTTAAAAAGCAATTACTATTAGATTCGCCCTGTTGGGTAAATACAGCAAAGTTCCGGTCTTATCATTCATTTCATATACTTGCACAGTATCTGGACCATTAAAGTCCATTTAGTCCATTACCAGAAACTTTATAGCTGTTTTGAAATCTGGAGCTTGTGCATTTCTGTAATACAAGTTTTGAGAAGTGTATTTAAGCAAATTGAAAGCTTACGGCAAATAAATGTTCCCTTCCGAAATTTGAGAGGTAAAGCCCCTGTCACATGTGTTACAATTCCACAACAAAAAATAAAGAGCATTATTCCAAGTACAGTATGGATGTATAACATGAAACTCACCTGTTGTGCAATGAAAAATGCCATTGTAGACTCTTGTCATGAAGTTTTTTAGGTAATTCTTGACATATGGTCCATTTTCTAGGTCTGTTGTGCAATGCCCTTCAACATCCTAAGGTTGTGTTACAATAGACCTACAAATTTCATACATTTTGGTTCATCTGATCCATTCAGAATTTTACACTTTCTTATTTTCGTTCTTTTATTCTTTCTTTCTTTCTGTATTAATGAATTATTTACAATAGTCCTACGACTGCCCTATGCTAAACCTATGGGATGTCTGTTTCTTAGTATTTTATGGAGTAGTTCCTCCTGTGGCCTGTTCCTTGCAGCAAAGCTATAAAGTCATGCTTGATGGAAATCTAATTCTTGAAAATAAAAATATATGTTCTTACAGTCTAATGCTTTAATTCTTTATTTTCTTGCTTTTTGTGGAATAGGTATAAAATAAACAAAAGAGGGCGTTAGCGATATAGGATTCTATCTAGTGGCACTTCAGGGTTCGTCATATCAGGTACTATTTGCTCTTCTCCAGTAAACTGCATTAGGCTATACTGAAGATTAATGGTCTGTTTTGTTTAAAAAAAAAAAAAAAATCTCCCAAGTATTCCTCCCTAACACACAGCCACCACTAACCATGAAGGGGCAAGAGCAAACACATGCTTCCTCCAAGACATGTGATGTTTGTGCCTGCATCTTTTTGAGCTGCTGCACATATTCAGGGACAGCATGACACACTCAGAGGTAAAGCGCTGTCATTTGCTAAATGTCTGTCTCCCCTAAGAGCTTGGCCAATCAGCTCCCATGGGCTCCTGACTGCAGATGGCTGCATGCATCAACCTGGATTCGAACTTGCAATCTTTAGAATGGAAAAGTCTTATTTTTTGGTGGAAATTTTTTTTTTTTACCATCGAATACTTTCATTACAAATGTTGTTCCTATTCATGGAGAAAATCTAGAGGGTGAGTCACATCCCCTCCAGTTCCTTCCTGATCTGATGTTTGGTCATCAGCTGTTCACTGTTTTTTCTTTTCTTTCTTTTTCTTCTCTTAGCACTGTAATTTTTCTGCTAGCGATGCCTTCACATAGACCAGGGATGTCCAGTCTTATCCACAAAGGGTTGGTGTGGGTGCAGGTTTTCAACTTTTCAAGCAGGAGCCACACCTTCCACCTGTGTGAACCACTGATCTCAGAAAATGATTGGATCGTGTAGCCTATTGTATGTATGTGGCAAAACCTGAAGCCAGACTGGTGCCATCTTGGTGAGACCACTTTACTGTTGAAAGTTATACTCAAATAACATACAAAAAAAGATGTGTAAAATATAAATAAATACATCCTAGGTGTACATTTCATTTTAGATCCTTTTTTTCACATTTCAGCTATGCAGAGCTTTTTGTTTTATTTATTTTTTTAAGTGAAATTATTGGTAAAGCTATATGAATTTAGGGTATTTTCAGGTTCATTCAAGGAAAATTTTCGAGCTGTGTCAGCTTTCAACAGCTTGAGATATTAAAACAAGGTAGTCTCACCAAGATGGCTGCCACTTGGCTTCAAAATTGAAACACTCGTGCAATCTCTCTTTTTTTTTTTTTTTTTTTTAATTTCTTTTTTTTAATCAGTGACTGAAACAGGTGGAAGGTGTGGCTACTGCTTAGTTGAAGTAAAAATCTGCACCCACACCGGTGTGGATAAGATTGGACACCCCTGACATAGGCCTTTCTGTGGTTGTTCTACTGCCAACTCTTCTCCAAGGCTTTTTCAACAGCAAACAGAAAAAGAAGACAACAACAATCTTTCTCTTACAGAGCAAAGTCATCTTAAGATCATGTCCCACAATATTTTTCTGTCATAGTACAACAGAATGGTGTGATTATGCAAGAGATGGAACTTGTGAGGAAGCACCTTTGGAGCATGACATCACACTCATGTCTTTCAGCTGTTCCTTCATCAGTGTGGTATTTTGGGTGGCGACATGGCCATCTGTAGTGCCAGTCTGTCCAGAAATAAAAGACTTTGGATGGATCTAAATACTCAGTATATAATAACATCAGTTAAAGAACACCATTATTAGTGATCCTTACAGCATAATTAATGGTAATGTAATATGTTTAAGCAACACAGAGCTTATTTTAATATAAATGACCATAAAAAGCACTATACTGCACAATGTTATCCTGTAGATTACTAGCAGGGCTGAACCAATGCGGAACAACCATTTTTTCCCGGAAGTGACATGAATGTGTTGGGTCGGGTTGTCCAGCGCAAGTAAACAAGAGGCAAGCAACTTTTTGGTGATAGCAGTTTAGCTTGAAGTGGTCTTCGCAGTCTACTGATTTGCATTTCAAAGAAAATTTTTTTTAGAGTATGGCCTGTGTCGATGTAATGTTAATGTTATGTTTTTCAGTTATTTAGAGGCTCCTGCTGAATTATGGGATACAATGCTGCAAGTGTAGTGTGGCACCTTTGCATTATATGGATTTAGCATGTCAACCAGATAACTTTAGACCAGTAATAAATATTAGTTTTTGGACTTCTTTCACAATAAAATTTTTTTTTTTTTTTTTGCATACTAAAAGTATTCAAGTATGAGTATTTGAATGCAGACTAATAAATTGAATCAAAGTCTTCTTTAATTCTTAGGCCCCTGTCACACATTGACGATTTAGCCAGCGTATGCTGACGTATGAGACATTTGGTGAATATGCTGGTGAATATCGAATAAGTAATGGGTAAGTTTTGTATAAGTTACAGCATGCTGGTATTAGTTGTAGTATGGTGAGGTTGTCAAAAAATTTCATGCATTCACAAAATGTTTGACATATGCTAGCGTATGGTTCATACTTTCTGTATAGGCTGGCCACAAGTTGTAGGTAAGTTGCCATAAGTTGCAGGTAAGTTATGCTATCGTTCACACACATTATTTGTAAGTTTCTCATAAGTTGAATATAATGTCTAGCGTACTTTGATCCTACGTATTACTTATACCAACAAATGCCTAGCATGTTGGCAGCGTTTGCAACTTATGACCAAGGACAGTCTAACTTATGTGCATGTCCAAAGACACAAATACGTGCTTACCACTACCCCACTGTACTGCCTCATTTCAGCTCAAGGTTTCATAACTGTTTCATACTGTAACATAACTTGTTACAGTACAGTGTGTATTAATATACATTATATGGCCAAAAGTTTGTGGACACCTGACTATAACAGAGCTATATATATATATAAACTCCTGGCAGGTCTACCGTTGAGCACAATTCAGAATGCAGCTGCATGGCTTGTTTTCAACCTTGCAAAATTTTCCCACACCACTCCCCTGCTACAATCTCTCCATTGGCTTCCTGTGGCTGCTCGCATTAGATTTAAAACTATAATGCTTGCTTACAAAGCCAAAAATGGACCTGTACCCTACTACCTCAAAGCACTTATCACACCCCACACTGCACCGCGTTCTCTCAGATCCTCTAGCACTGCTAGACTGGTCCCTCCTTCTACCAAGGGACAAGGGAAAAATGCATCTAAACTCTTCTCTGTTCTGGCTCCAAGGTGGTGGAATGAACTTCCAGTGGATGTCCAGATAGCTGAGTCACTGGGTGTTTTCAAACGATGGATGAAAACCAAACTTTTTCGTCAGTAGTTATATTAGCACTATGTTTTACACACACCCACACACACCCACACCCTGTTTTGTGGTTGTATTTCTTGGATGACCTGTTTTATGTCTTGCTGTTAGTATACCAGTAGTTTCTTTCTTTTTCAGGACCTTCCAAGTTGTTGTATTGGCTTTGAATAATACGTGTGCAATGGCTCTGCTCAATTTTACATCTTTTTTTCTTCACAGTCATATTCCAGGGGTCAAACCAAGAAAAAACCTTGTCAGCTATTATCTTTCCGCTTATCTGTCAAGGCCACAGGAGAAGCTGGAGCCATTCCCAGATGTCGATGTGTGGCAAAATGTGGGGTACATCCTGATAAGCTCACCAGTGTATTGCAGGGCACAAATAATCATTCACACTTTTATTTCCTTGGCTGAGAATCAAACCCCAAACACTCTTGCTGTGAGGTTACAGTGTTAACCACTGACCCATCTGAGCTATTTTAGATTATTTAAATAGCAATGTTTCAGTGACATTCAATGAGATCATTTTTAAACCTGTTTCTACCAATAAAATTGATATATTTACAGTGGGGCAAAAAAGTATTTAGTCAGCCACCAATTGTGCAAGTTCTTCCACTAAAAAGATGAGCGAGGTCTCCAATTTTCATCACGGGTACACTTCAACTATGAAAGACAAAATGAGGGAAAGAATTCAGGAAATCACACTGTAGGATTTTTTATGAATTTATTGGTAAATTCCTCGGTAAAATACCAATTAATTCATTAAAAATCCGACAGTGTGATTTCCTCTCACAGACCTGTAAGTTCTTCTTTAAGAGGCTCCTCTGTCCTCCACTCATTACGTGTATTAATGGCACGCGTTTGAACTCGTTATCAGTATAAAAGACACCTGTCCACAACCTCAAACAGTCAGACTCCAAACTTCACTATGGCCAA
>JAQMYF010000011.1:10242287-10254683 GCA_030014195.1 Neosilurus mollespiculum | reverse complement strand
TGATGAAAATTAGAGACCTCTCTCATCTTTTAAGTGGGAGAACTTGCACAATTGGTGGCTGACTAAATACTTTTTTGTAACTCTCATGGAATTATATCAAATACATTCTGTGTTGTTTACTGGTATAAATGCTGCCATCTTGAGTGCAAGCTGTGAATTCTGTTTAGAAACACAAAAGAGAGTTCAGATTTGTTCTCCACCTCTATCTCCTGTTCGAGGGACTGAAAGAGTCTGCTCTCTGCTGGTTGAATTGGGCATAAATGATGATAATGATGATGATGATTGATGACAAAAGGCTGACAACCTCAGCACTGTCTGACCATAGCAGTCGCCTAAGGAAGGCGATTCCCTAATCTCTGACCAGGATCTGTTTGGTTTTCTCTCTTAGAGACTCCAGGGAAAGAATTATCTTCAAAGGTTAAAAAAAAAAAACACCATGGAAAAAATAGTCTTTAGGAAGAATTGTTGAGGGGAAATTCATGCTGATACCAAGACCTTGCTCCATAGTTTTTTCATGTAAATTTTTACCTGTTTAGCTAACTTTTTAGCTTAGTTTTTATACTTATATATTTTTGACAGGTCGCAATATAGTTGGTATTCATGTCCTGTTATGATTTTGTAAATTAGAGTAAATATATTTTATTACAATAACCTTTTGTCAAATCAGCACTAATAAACTCTCTTCTTTAACTATCACACTGTTATGAGCATACCTAACACCCCGTCTCTTTGTTGAGATACACATGCTACTTCTGAGATATCAGTGATCCTGATTCTTCTCTCTGAATCCATTGATCCATCCTGATGTGCTACTGCTGGTTTGAGTGCTCATCTTAGAAGACCCTCGCTCCTGATTATGATCCATTTGGATCTTAAAATACACTCAAACTGTGAAGATGACTTTTTACTGCTGGTGATATAAACTCTTTTACTAAAACTATTTAGGACTACAATTACCATTACAGTTATCTTCTGTGTACCATATTTTGTAAGTCTCCCTAATCCCCTGTATTTGCCTAAATAAACATTACCTACAAAATTGGGGCAACTTATGAAATATGGCACACAGACTCTATAAGATATATAACTAGACTTAATGTTAATAAATTATTGTGAGGTTTCTGCTACATGGTATGTTTTTAATCTGGTTTCACCCAAATGAGGATGGGTTTCAGTTTTGAGTCTGGTTTCTGTCAAGGTTTCTTCCTCGTGTCATGTGTGAGGGAGTTTTTCCTTGCCACCTTCGCTATGGGCTTGTTCATTGGGGATATGTAGAGTTTGTTTTTACAAATTAGTTTTTACTATGTAAAGCTGCTTTGTGACAATGCCAATTGTAAAAAACGCTGTACAAATGAAACTGAATTCAACTGAATTGAAATGTTAGTTCACTAACAGGTAAAAATGTTGCAGTACCATTTTTTCCTTCCTAATACCGATACTTGACCTTTTAGTACCTGCCGATACCAATGGCGATCCGATATCCATGCAATAAAAATACATTTTTGGTAACAGCGAGTAATGGGATGTTGGCTTAAAGATGTGTGTTGAGCAGGAGAGGGCATGTCAGATGATGCCTCATTTCGAGACTTGTATTGTTTTGCAGAAAACCATGTGACTGATGACAAATGGGGCCTCGGTTTGGGTGGTATATGTCAGTGTTTTGCTTTGAGTCTTGTTTCCCGGATGAAAATGAGCAAAACAGCCCGGTGCTTCGTAGGTTGTTAGATGCTGGTTTGGACTTGGGATAGTGAGTGTAGCAATGCAGAGTACCGATTGTAGTGAAGTAATAAAACAATATAGCAGTATTAAATATTCATCATTATTTGCCACTTAAACCTACTAGTGTCAAGGGGAGGCTGGAGCCTATCTCAGCCGACACAGGGTGAAGGCGTGGGACACCATGAACAGTACAATAGCATTATTTAAGTATGTATATTTTTTTATTTTCCTTTCTTTTTCTTTATTTCACTCCTTTTGTTTCCTGCATAGAAGATACATTTTGCACTGTTTTGTTTTAATCAGTAATGTGCTATTAATGGTCATCTTATGCTTGTTATTATCGTGCATTGACCATTGCTAGGTTGTAGCTGAACAAGATAAGTAGCTGTTAACCTTGACCCTACTTTAACAATATAATTTTTTTTTCTCCATTTTTTTGGAAACTTCACAACCCGGCGTGCTTAATTTCGCCTGGTTACGGCCGTGTCCCAAACTGCGTACAACGCACTGAACAGAAGAGAACGCCAAAGCCCTCACTGTTCAGTTTGCAACACAGCCCTCCTTTTTTTCTTACTCACCCTTTTCCCACCTTTACGCCAGACCTACATAGATCCTGCTATATGATTGGCTAATATCAGATATCCCTGCGCTCTGATTGGCACATGGTTAGTTCTTATGCAAATAATGTCCAATCAGAGTGCACGAGGCAGGATTTGTCAGAATACGGGTGGGGCGAGAGAACGGTTTGTTTGATTTTTTTTCTTTTTGTTTGTTGTGTGACTCACTCGAGCAGTTGTTAGGGACGTGACGGCTTTCTGTTGTTACACTGAGATTTGCAGATGGGTTTAAAGTAACGTTTAACCAGGGAGTGGACTTCCTACTATGCACGACAGGTAAGTAATAATGATTAGAAGTTACAATGTTACCATACAGGCTGTGTAGCTAGCATTACCTGACCACGAGTGAAGCTAACGTCACTCACACAGCAGTGATGTTCATCACTTCACTGTTATATTATACAGACTGGGACTGGATAGCAAGTATGCTAATTTGGCTGTATTTTCCAAACGTAATTCTTGTTAGTTATTTAAACTAGCTTTAGCTTCAGCTAAGACTGTTAAACGTCCACCATTATTTCCTTTGTAGCTATAAAGGAAACATTTACCTTAAAAACTGTGACAGATATTACACCATAACTGTACTGAATGCTTTTAGTGCTGGTGTCTTTAGTGAATGTTAAAGTTGGTGCTGTTTTTCCTTTATTCATATGACAAGGTTGGGCGCTGCTCTGACGTCACAGGAAGACATTGCTAATCCTAATTGGTTTGGATTTGGACTGGATTAGTTTATCAGGGGACATCTGTGGTCAGTTATCTAATCCCAGGTATACACTGTGTGAATGAGTGCTGTCCCAGATTATGTTTAAAAACAGTGAAGGAAATGTGGTGGTGTTATTAGTCCTGGTTTCAGAATAGTTGAGTTGTTTCACTGTAGGAAAGGTGCGAATAGAAGAGTAGGCATGGTTTTGAAACCAAAGATAGCCTGAGATAAAATTCTGACACTGTCCGAAATATAGTTTGACCTTCTTGCTGCGACAGCTGTATATTGACTTGTATCTGATAGGGATTTCACGATACCAGAAATTTAATAGTCAGTGCCAAAGGTATTATTCAATTCTTGATACCACTGCCAACCAGGGATGTCCCATCCGTGACATGTGATGCTGCCACCCACCTCTTTATGATCTGTTCTGCATGCGCATTCGGAGGCGGCGTAACTCGAAGGCAAAGTGCTGTCCACCACTTTTATACGAATGAACTCACAGACACCCATGGTTGGCTGGTGATAGCTGTTAGTGATGGGGGGGTCAGTTAGCTCCCATGGACTCCAGGTTGCGGATGGCTGCAGCATCAACCTGGATTTGAACTTGCGATTTCCAGGTTGATAGTCACGCACCTTGTTGATGTGCCACTCGGGAGCCAATTTATATGCTGAATTTTTTTTACAGTGTAACTGGGCAATTCCAAGAAAATGGGACATGACCAGGCAAAAATTATTTTATTTTGTTTTATTTTGATATTGGTATACTGTATTAATCCCGTAAGGGAAATTTTGGCTGCATTTAACCCATCCAAAGTGAGCGCACACACACACACTTGGTGCAGTGGTCTGCCCCACATTGTGGTGCTCGGAGAGCAGTTTGGGATTAGGTGCCTTCCTCAATGGCACTTAAGCCATGAATGTGGAGAAAGGGAAGGTGCTGCTCACTCTTCGCTGCCACACAATTTTCTGATTCTCCAACCAGCGAGCTTTTGGTCCCAAACCCGCTTCTCTAACCTTTAGGCTACGGCTGCCCAAATTGTTTTCAGTTATTAATTCCCAAAAGTTTATGCATAACACCAGATTTTCTCTGCCCAAAATGCCCAACACCCAATGAACTGCTCTAGCCATTTACATGTACCATGGATGAATTCTGAGACAATGTGGTGTAAGATTTCTAGTCTTTGACTCACTGCAGATGCCGACCCATAGTCCATGGACTTCAATGATGTTGTTTGTGTGATTATTTTATTTTTAAGGATTTTGACATAAGTTCTTATTTAATTGTACCTCTAGAAAGGTCAGATTTCCTAAAATATTTTTTAACAAAGAAATGCATGATATGGTGTAATTTGATGTAAAATCATAAATAATTGGATAATTTCATCTTTTCCAAAGGAAATCAGTAAAATATTTCCGGGGAAAAAATATATCGCTTTGTCTTATGTCATAATAATGTCTTTTTATCTGTAAGTCATGTTAATGAATGAGACGTAGCATCCATCACATAGACTTTTTCAACAACCCTGAAACCAGTGCCGCTTAGTGCCTCAGGTAATTTTTCAGGGTAGCAACTTCAGGCTAAAATGAGTTTATGAAAAGATCATTGGTGCGATTTCCTAATCAGGAGCCTCTAGTATTTTTTTATTTGTAGATATATTAACATATTTTTTGTCTATAACACTCACATTATAATTTGATGACTCAGTGAAGCATGCATATTATTTATCAATGACACCCACAGGCTTTAGAAAAATGACAGATTTATTATTGACTTCTAGCAAAGGAAAATGGAATGACCAGATATATACAGAGCATTAATGTGTTTTTAAAAATCAGTTGAATAGTCTAGGAGAAAAAAACCGATCAGACTGAATGTGCTGCTTGTGCTCACATGCTCCGTGCTCTCATGGTAACGTTGACAATAACACTCATAGTAAAGTGCATCTCTGTTGTTGGCTATTCTGCCAATCTTTCCAGGATAACACAATTCTTTTTGGCAACACAGTACATTATGTTCATTATTATCACTCACAGAAAGTATTCCTTTTCATACTAAAATGGCTCACCAAATTTAAACACACAAGTAAAGTCTATGTATTGGAAACACTGATGATAAGAAGTTTATTGATATTAAGGTAACATGTTTATTATTATTTTATTTTTCCGACCCTGGATTAAGCGGAATAAATTTTTTAAGTAAAATTTTAAAGTGGGTAAATTAAATCTTTTCTTGGTAATTATAAAAAATCGGATCAGATATCCCGTGAAGATCGTGAAGCAGAAAGCTGATGTGCTTGATATTTTTCATTTTAAATAATTTCATAAATAAATATTTTAAATACATTTCTAATTTGTTGATGCTGAATGTAAATGTCATTGAATGGTAAAAGAAAGTGAAGGTGGTCAGTAAAATTGTTTGCAAGTATACGAAGGTGTTTGGTAAGTGTGTAGATAAACTGGTGTGCAAGAGAGATATTCAGTTGTCCGAGCACTAAGACCAGCGTACATCCTTTTCCTCCACACATGGCACTTTGTTTATTAACCCTGTGTTAATCAAGTCCCTTTTCCCTATGCAAAAATGTTGATTTTGGGCCAATATTAAAAAAATAATAATAAAATTTGCATAAAGGTGAACTTTCCCAATCTAGCATCACTGTCTGATCCAGTATGTTACTTTCCCAGGTGGAGGTGTTCACACGAACGTCATGACTTCAAGGCCTGCCATTCAATTCCACTGTAACCACAGACTCAGACTGCATTTGAGTGACCATCGAACAGGCACCAGGAACCAGTGCACGTCATGCTGAGAAAGAAAACAGCACCATGAACCGATATGCTGCCCTCCGGCAGCTTGGCGATGGCACTTATGGCTCAGTTACTCTGGGTCGCTGCTTGGAATCCGGTGAGCTTGTGGCTATCAAGAGGTGAGACGATCTCTCCCTAATGCATTTTCTTGTCCTTTTGTTAATGTTTTTATGTTTGAAGCAGAGTTGGTATGAGTGTCAGGGCCGGATTCAGGTAATCTTGCGTTTAAATGCAACTCAGGGGCTAGCCTAAGGTCTAGCTGAGAGGTTTCAGAACCCCAGGCAAGGGCTAGCCAAGAGATTACAGAGCCCATGGTTGAGGCTTGCTGAGGGACTGCAGAGACCTGGGCCAAGACAAGCTGAGTGCAGCAGTCACAGAGATTATCTGTGCACAGAGACACTAACTAAGAATAGAGCCCCTTACTAGCTGGCCTAAGCATCACAACAAGGCTTGGGGTATCTTAACGACCTTGAGGTAATGACTGCAACTTGTTGCATGTGAAGCATACTGTGTTTGCACCAAGCCACCATTGAGCACCACTGCTTTTTCAGTAAGCCTGAGTACAAAAATGTACCAGTGCATCTTCTTACTAGTAATTAGTGAACATGGTTAAGCTGATTGTTGTGCATGTCAGCTGCGGAGGATCCCAGGATTTAGTCGCCTCCCATTTTGGTGATTATGTAGACATCTGTCAGGCATGTGTGGGTGTGTGCGTGCTAGTTTTAATTCGAACAGGGTGCTGTTATGTGCTATATACTGTACATAAACAGTAGTACTGGAGTGTTCCAATGGTTTAGAGTATTTACATTCTAAGCTGTTTGGGTTTGAAAGTTGACAAATCTAAAACTAATATGATGAAAATAATTTTCTGCAAAATGCATCTGTTATAAGTTTATTGTGATTTTAATCAGGTTGTCAGGGGGTTTTGTACCAATAAACACATTTATTCAGCTGTTAATGTTCTGGTGACTTTGGTACTTTTCGTGCTGAATGACGGCTAAATCATCGACTGCCAAACAGCTGTGGAGATCTGTTTCACCACAGGGAGATGCACAACGAAAAACAAGATTCTTTTAGTCCAGCTGGGTTTGTTTTTGCTATGTGAGAATTACGTCATGAAAAACTAACCCAGTGTTGATTTTAAGAAATATTTGAACAAGCTTGCTTTTCACCCTCTTAATACAGTGCTTACAAACACAGTTGAATATTTAGTCATTTTTATAATTTGAATAAGGCAGGTAGCAATTATTATTGTCACATTTTGAAATATTAGTTATTTTATCCTGAAAAAATGACTAAGAAAAGAAAGATTAAAGAAAGATTAATCTTTCTAGAAGTACCAGATAAGTTGATGATGACTTGATGATGTCAGTCATTAGATTGTAACCATACCACCCACCTCAATTCAGGAATGGTTTGAGAAAATGTGCCTTAGAATTCCCCATCGGTGTAACATGCTTGACAAACAAGTCCAACTTACAGGAATTAAAGGATACACTGCAAACTGGTTAGTACCAGATACCCCATCTCACCCTCGTGGAGATGTCTCATGGACCATGCCTTGATGGGTTAGCGCTGTTTTGGTTTGTTTTGTTTGGCTGACCAGTGCAGGCTTTGGATCATTGTCCTGCTGGAAAATCCAATGACGACCCAGTTGTGGTTCTTAGATTTTGATTTAAAATATCCTGGTATTTCACGGATGCCATGAACCCTAATAAGGTTTCCGGGGCCTTTGGAGAAACAGCCCCATATCACAGAACTACCGCCATTTTTAGAGTTGGGATTAGGTTCTTTCATTGTTGTCATCCTTCATGTTATGCCACCATGTGTGTATTGCCAAAACTGCATGACTCCAGTCACGTGGTCCTGTCAGGTGCTTAGATTTTTGATGAATTCACAGAAAAGGTGTTTTAAAATTTTTATTATTATTATTATTTTTTGTTTCTTTTAAACACCCCCCCCCACACACACACACACACACACACACACAAAGCACACCTTCCAAATACTCTGTTGGCATGGAGGTGGCATCTGATGGTGGTTTTTGAGACTTAATACCCTCACTTTACTCCTGTAATCCACACACAGCAATTCTTGGGGAGTTTCTGCTTCACTTACAAACTTCCTCATTGTGTGTAGAATTAACTTGGGTCCCCTTCAAAGTAAGCTTGCAACCATTTCAGTACACGCTGCCTGGAACAAGTATTTTCATCTGAGTAGCAGTTTTCTGTAACCATTCCTGGACTTCAGCACACTTCTCCCTCATTTGTTTTGCGGGTTCTCTTTCCTTTGTTGATGGATGAGAAAAAAAGATTGGCCTTTATGTCACATCATATTTGCTTCCCATTTAATTAGAAACTTTTGATTACACTTTGAAAGTCCCTGCACACTCTAAATCAAGTAAAAGCTGTTAAGTTAAAATGGGAAACATGTTTCAGTTACATCATGTGTACTACAATTGCCAGGGGTGCCAATAATCCCGGCACATCTGTTTTTGGTGAAAATAATTATTTCTTGATAAGGAACCTATTTCTCTGTATAAACTGATTTCATTTTAAGCTTTGATTTTTCCTGATTAGTGGGAGATAAAGCTACTTCAACAACAGATGGATTTTTTTTCTAAGCCTTTTCACTAATTTTACAAGGGGTGTAAAGATGTTTGTGTATACAACGCCTCAGAAAAGTATGGCATCAGCACACTTGGAGGATGTTCACCCTGTATTTCTTATATTTTACCTTATATTAAATAAATCATGTTTATGACAGAAAACAATTTTATAGTTAAACCTTTTGACTTTGTGAAATATACTACAAATGAATTAAAAGATTTAATTATTTGAAAATTAACAAGAACAACAAAAATACAATTTGTTGATTTTCCTACTTGAATTCTTTGAGGCATGGACTTGTACTGTGGTCTCACAGAGCCAGAATTATTTAATGGTAGACGATGGTTGGTTGAACCCCTTGAGACAAAAAAAGTCGACCGTCGTCTAAGTAATCTGGCTGGCTATTTTCTTCTTTTATTTGTACAAATAATAATTGTTTGCAGCTAGGCATTACATACCTGGTATTGAGGGTGCAGACAAACTCTCTGAACCATGGCTTTTTCATCAGTATGAATCAGGACCATGTTCTTAAATATGTGTGTCGTTATGGTGTGTATAATTTCTTTCCATCAGCAATATTTCTTGTCATATGAATTGCCTCTGGCAAAATACTTTTTTTAGTGTTTAACTAGTCTCAAAACTTAAACCTTCACTCCCACAAACACTTTTTTTTTTTTTACTTCACGAATGCACTTTTTTTTTTTTTTTTTTTTTTCAGTACACGCATGGAGTCGGATCAGTGCATACTTGACTTTGGACTGTTCGCTTGGTCTTCACTTATGAGACTTTGCGATGATGCCATGTAATTTCTACCTTTTTGCTAAGGTTATGTGTATTTACTTCTGCACCTGAGACTTCAGGAAAATGTAGGAATCTGGAACAACAACTTGATGTAATTTTGAAAAGTAAAATCAAGACTAATAATGTTTCACACTCCTCCATGCCTCTTGATGTCTTTGATACATGTGCACACATTGGTTAACAAAGCTGGCTTGCAGCCAAACACTCCTGTGGCGCAGGCTCCCCCGGCAGTGTAACCATGGTGATTCAGGAATAATGTATATTTTTACCCACGCAGTGTAAATGGTATCTTTACCAGTGGACAGAATTGCTCTGTGAAAATGGTATATACCGTCACAGCGCCCAGCTCTATTCCTGAACAGTTTTTGCAGTATGACAGGGCGCATAATCCTGCTGAAAATCTGCTGCTGTTAAGGAGCACCATTGCCGTAAAGGAGTGAACTTGTTCTACAATGTCTAGATAAACACTACCTGCCAAGTAACATCCACATAAGTTCTAAGACCCAAGGGTGCTTTGAAAACATTTCCCAGAGCATGACACTGTTTTTAGCGGCTTGCCTTTTTTTTTTTTTTTTTTTTTTTTTTTTTTTTTTTGCATAGTCCATCCTGTTGTCATCTTTTGCACGTGTGTATGTGACCACTCGGGCTAGCTGTCATTCCCCATGTGTGTGAGTGATCCTAGATGTCTGTGAATCTGTTCCTGGTTCACCGTTTGTCCTTCTTGTACCACCTTTGATAGGTATTAACTACTGCATGCTGGGAACATCCTACAAGACCTCTGGCTTATGTTCTACAAATGATAATTTGACCCTTGGCCCCCAGAGTCACTCAGATTCTTATGGTTGTCCATTTTTCCTACTGCTAACACATCAACTTTGAGAACTGACTCCTCACTTGCTGCCTAATATACCCTATGTATCATGACAGATGCCATTATAATAAGATAACCACTGTTGTTCACTTTACCTATCGGTGGTTTTGAAGTTATGGTTCTGCCATGGCCATCTCAGTCCCCAGACCTGAACACTGGTGAAAATATGTGAGGTGAACTGAAGGAGAGGGCATAAGGGGACCTTGGGTCATTTGGGCAGATTCTGTAAAGAGGCATGTTTTTAGAAGCCCTTCTGTGTATTTTCCAGTCTTACAAAATGTTTGAGTAAAAGACCCAGTGCTGTTTTATTGGCAAAGGAAGATTGTATAAAGTGTCATGTTTTTAATCCTGCTAATAATTGTGAAGTGCTTTTTACTGCATATATGTATGTATGTGTTGTCATTGTTGTTATTATTATTTTGCAGAATGAAAAGGAAGTTCTATTCTTGGGAGGAATGCATGAATCTCCGAGAGGTCAAGGTTAGTTCAATTCTTGTCAAGATACATCAGTTTTCTATCATTTCATCCTTTCTTCTCTCTGAATGCACACACACATACAAATGATTTCTTGCAAAATATCTTTGGCTTTGGCTGCTCTGAAACTGTGGGGAATAAAAATCGAAAGAAATTCTTTGATTTCTTCTTATTGTTTTGTAACTCTTTTGTCCTTAATTACAGGTGATCTGAACACATACATATGTGTATGTGTGTGTGGGCAGCCTGTTATACAGTACATTTACTAGATGATGAGGAATCCTTTCCAGTGTATGGAATGGTAGAGCTTATAGACAGGCGTATGCTGATGATAGTGTCTACATCATGCTTAATGTTATCAATGTATATTGTATAACAGCACATGTCTACTTACAGATGATTTTATCCTTTTATTGGGAGCACCTGCTAATTCATATAATTTATTTCTTTCAGCCAATCATGTAGTAGCAGCATAATGTATAAAAACATAGCGCTCGACATTTAACCGGTATTGGTATGGTGTTCTTAAACTGGTCAATTTGTGTTGCTGATTTGAAACCAACTGAGATCTGACTTTTGGTTTTAGGTAGGAATTATTTCCAAAAAAAAAAAAAAAAGATATATATGTATGTAATTATAAATAATTTAATAAAACCTGAAAATATAAAAGACTTAGACTTAACTTTATTTGTCATTCAGATATACGGGTGTATACAGAAGGTAATGTCGTTGCATTTGCTCGCTACAGTATAAAAGATGAAAAATGATCGGCATGAATATATGAAATTGACATGAATATATGAAATATAGACAGTATTTATATAAAAAAACATATATGCACTATTATATAAATATATAATAAAAAGCAATGTACACAGTATAAAAATATGCAATAAGGTCAGTGTAACAGTATGGTGGAAAATGGCAAAGACTGCAGAATATGTACAAAATATATAGAGTATAGTGCAATGGTAAAAACTGTGCAAAATATATAGAATATGGTGCAAATGGCAAAAACTGTACAAAATGTAATAAATTGAGGTATAAAGTGGCATTAGTGCATAGAACAGACTATGGATTTGTGCAATCTATGAATTTAAGTCTGATGGCCTGAGGGGGGAAAAAACTGTTCCTGAACCTTGTAGTTCTGCACCGGATGCTGCAGAATCTTCTTCCGGAAAGCAGAAGTGAAAAAAGTCAGTGGTGGGGGTGTGAGGCGTCCTTAATGATGTTTCTGGCCTGAGACACACATCGCTGAGGGGCAATGTCCTGCACAGAAGGAAGGGAGCAAATCTTAATATAAAAAAAACCAAACAAACAAACAAAAAAAACCCTGACTTAAAATCTACTTTAAATGAAATAAGCCAATAAGAATCTCATCAGTCAAATATATTGAAAATTGAAATAACTTTAAATACAAATGATTGAAATTGCTTATTGATTAGTTTAGTTGATTTCAATTTAAGGAATTTCAAAACAGGGTGGCATAATAGCATAGTGGTTAGCTCATCTGCGTCACAGCAAGAAGGTCCTGAGTTCGAGTCCCAGGCCCAGAGTTTGCATGTTCTCCCCATGTCTGTGAGGGTTTCCTCCAGGTACTTCGGTTTCTTGCTACAGGCCAAAGACATGCACACAGGTCCGTTGACAGTGGAATGGCTGATTGCCCAATGTGACAGGGAGCCCTCATGTCTGCTTTCTTTCTGGTTTCTCTCTTTTGAGTTATGCTGCTATAGTTAGTCATGCTGGAGTCCCTGCTTGCACCCAGCACTAATAAACTCTTCTTTTACCATTACA
>JAQMYF010000011.1:10210348-10223186 GCA_030014195.1 Neosilurus mollespiculum | reverse complement strand
TTGGCTGATTAGAAATTAAGTGTTAATGAGCAGTTGGACAGGTGTACCTAATAAAGTGGCCGGTGAGTGTATATGTGTATGTATGTATGTATGTATGTCTTTTTTCCCCCCATATAAAGATACAGATGCATTATTAAATAAATCATATTTTATATTAACTTGTAATTTTTTTAGGTAATGCAACATGGAAATCAAGCAGGTCAAATAGTCACATGGGCACATCATCCTGTGTGCCATCTCCCACCAAGAACATACTTGGCATTCGATCTCGGCCTCCTCAGCAACCCGTTCACGGCCGTACGGACTGGTCTGCCAAATATGGCCATCACTAGGCCATTTTCAACATGATCACTACTTTCTCTACTCTTTGATTTTTAAATATGTACCTTCTTATACAGCAATAATCTTTTGCATTCCCCTGTATAAATTGTTTGTGTAAAGTTTTTATATTGATTTTGCAAAATATGCACAAGAATCTCAGTGGTAGTGTCAATGGAACTGTTGCAAATTTCTCTTTTATCCTGCATAATTTCTACAAAAAGTGTATATTAATAAATGCTTTGTACCTTTGATATCAAAGGTCTTTATATAACATTTTTGGATACGTGTTTGTAGATATGTGTATGTTTTTTTTTTTTTTTTGTTTGTTTGTTTGTTTTTTTTTGGGGGGGGGTTCCCCTCTTCAAATTGTTTTTTTTTTTTCTATAAAACCTTTTGTTTTAGCAAAAACTCTCTATGCTCCCTAAATTATGTATATTAGGCAAAGTTATTTAACAGTGTTATTTGGTTTAATTAATGAAGTACTTGTTACCACCTTGACATTGTTAATTTTTGAGTATGTTAAATAAATGTCAGTCATTTAGGCATAGAACATTTGGTATGTGAATTGCATAAACAGAATTACTGGTCTAAAAAGAGTTTGTGAATTGTGAGTAACTCAGGAGACTTTATATCCCTGTTTTTATGAATTAAATAAGTGGTCAGAATAAAATACCAGCATAAAGCTATTGAGCTTAAGGTCTTTCCTTAAGTGGTGAAACAGCTGCACTTTGGCAGTCCTGAAATGTTAGCATCCTATTTTTCAATTACTAATACAAAATCAAAACCAGTAAGACAAACAGGTGAACATTTATGTGCCAACATTTACAGAGGTGTCTGCCAGCACTCTTTCATAAAGGAACACCAGGGGTATGGAGTTACAGTAAAGTTCTTAAAGGTTAGGTGGTGTGACAGCTTGGTTAAGCACACCACACAATCAGATTTTTTTTCCCCCAATAATGGAATGTTCAGCAGCTACAAGTCACTGAAGCATCGCTCTGTGACAATAATTTAAACATTTTCTAAATATTATTCACACACAGACACAACCACTTGTAGCATATTCTCTCTCTCTCTCTCTCTCTCTCTCTCTCTGGTTAGTGGCCTCTGTTTACACACAGCTGAAACTCACCATGTTACCTGCTGGTTCTACCTGACTCCTCTTTGCCTGTGGTGGGTGCTTGATCACACCCTTGCTGTCACACACGCATGCCAGGTAGCAATGCTCCCTATAGCTAACTAAAGCAAAGAAGCCTCCTCTCTCCACAGTTTCGGGAGACTGAGGTGGTACATATGAAGTGCATCGCCTCTCATTTCACTCAACCTCATTCAACTTTTCCCACTCAGCATGTGTGCTTTATTTCCCAGTTCAAACTCGCTTCGCCGAGCACCCTTGTGCGACCACGCTTATCGTGTTTGCACCTGTAGCAAATTCTCCTGGGTTAGGTGCTTTGCAGTGTGAAGTTTTTAGAACTGTTGTGGAACAGTGGTAAAGAAAGACTTCCTGAGATGACACATGAGGTACCAGACTCAAAATAGAACGCATCCTTTTCTTGGTTATGGTGCAATCATTACTCTTCCACAAGGTGTACTGTTTATCCTAATAGTTATGGATAAGTGCAGTATTGTCTTTATGATCAGAGCAGCATTTCTTTGGTCCAAAGCAACTAGGTAAGTTCCACAGAAAAAAAGAGTAAGGGCATACTGTTTTGGGCGTACTGGTTTTTTTTTTTTTTTTTTTTTTTTTTTTTTGGTGGAAACAACCACAGCTGATTCAAAGTGATGGCTACATTGCAAGGAAATGTGGGAAAGTGTGTGCCAGCAGGGCAATTGGAAAGAACTGTGCAGTTTACTGGTAACATCAAATAGCAGGGAGAAATATACAATCTCACTGTCTGTGGCATGGTTATTGATGCCAGATGGGCTGGTCTGAGTATTTTAGAAACTGCTAATCTCCTTGGATTTTCAGGCAAAAGAGTCTCTACAATTTATACAGAAAGGTGTAAAAAAATAGCAAGCAGCAATTCTGCAGGTGGAAACGCGTTGTTGAAAATAGACATGAAGGGAGGATTAATAGAGTAGTTCGAGATGACAGGAAGTATTCTGAGCAGCATGGTGAGCAGAAAAGCATTTCACATAAGTAAGACTATAGTAGAAAGAAATTTACTGAAACTGGAGGAAGGGCGTTAGGAAAAGACCAGATGGTGCTTTTCTGATTCTCAACGGTACAGTTTTGGTGACAGATTTTGTTAGAAAACCTACTGTACATAAACAAATAGCAGGTGGGGGGTAGTGGGTTTAACATTTTGTCACTATTGAACTTTACTGCTGTCACCTAGATTTTAAGATACACAGCATTGTGAAGTGCAGACTTCTGTGCATATGTGTCACATCTTGGCTGGCTCCACCTCGTCTTCAGCAGTCCATTCCGTCAAACATCTGATGCTAAGTTTGCTGTCTCACCTGCACTTACCTTCTGATAGTTTAGTTAAACAGCTCTGGTTATTCCTCAGGGTTGTCCTTGGTTGTCCTCTTTGTTTGTTCTCTTTTTAGCCGGTGTGATCGGTTTTCAGTTGTTCATTCACCATCGTTATGTTGTTTATTCTGAGTTCTCATGTGTTTCTCCCTAGTAACTCACACCACAACCACGCTAGACTCATGTTCCGCAAACCGGAGCATCTGGCCTGTTGCTTTTTCTTGACAGCTCCCTTTTCCACTATTTGTGCATTCATTTATAGGTAGAGACTCTTCTAGATCTGAGCGGTCTGTCAGATTCTATTCTCTGTATTATTTTGTGTTTTCTCCATTAAACTGCATTTCACTGTCTATAACTCCTGCATCTACGTCTACATCCAAGCACCACAGACAGGACAGACCCAACCAGACACAGCAGGAGTCACTGGTGAAGGTGTGTCTTTACATCAACGCCTCAAGGCTCAACAGTCACAGCTGGATCTCCTCTTCCGAGCTGTGGCAGAACTCATCACATATCTCCATACACAGCCAGCAGTCCAGCCTAGTGTACCTGTGCCCACACTACTTGTGCCCAGTTACGATTAACTTAGAGGAAGTTTTATCACTTGAGCCACAGCTGTCACCCTTCTTAGCCTTGCACCACTAAACCGTAAGAGTGCCCATGCACCAAAGGCAATGATTCTGCAGGTAGACGTATCTGTCTGTCATCCACCGAACACACCTGTCACCAACGAAGCAGACTGTGCTTGTGCCATGAGGGAAGCAGGCATTAGCTCACTCAGTGCCCCTTGCGAAAAAGCCACGTGTTCCCTTTTCTTCCTTTCTATTGATTAATTATCTGTCTATTAATGTTAATCACAATTGGTTATGGGAATGTACCACTGAGCTCCTCCCGAGCAGTAAACCTCCCTGGGGACTGGTTTATCCCTTGTCTGAGGCAGAAACTCAGGCAATCAAGGACTATGTAGCTGAGGCACTCAGGCTGAGATTCTAACTCTCCTGCCTTTGCCTTTTTTTCATAGAAAGTTTTACCAGGGGGTAAACATGGGTATCCATACCTACTTCCACTGATCCACTCAGCCATCGAACAACTCCTTGCAAAAATAAACACCAAAGTTGATCTACAGAGTGTGTGTTACCTAATCCATATTTCAGCAGGTGACAAGTGGAGAACCATATTTAGCACCACGTCTAGTCACTGCATGTATAATGTAATATACGGGCTTGTTAACACCTTCAGTATTCCCAGGGGATATAAATAATGTCCTCTGAGGTATGCTTAATCAGTTTGTGATTGTCTATCTCAGTGACATTTTGATTTCCTCCCTTTCACATAAGGAACATGTCCACCACATTTGGCACGGGATCCTGCGTGCAATGTTAACAAAAATTTTAATTAATTTGTGGATCCACTTACCCAGGAAACCACAGAAAGACAACTGGAGGGGTCTGTAATGATCATAATTGGATAAAACATTCACAAATGTAGATGTAAGAGCAGGCCTTATATTCATTTCCTGATTGTGCTAGCTAATGCATCACAGGTGCATGCTTAACACCGTGGAAAATGCAGTTAGTCAGCAAATCAGTAAGTGACTGTGACATAATGTGACTGTAAATTTTATCATATGGTTTGGAGTTCCTATTAAACAGATGTCTTGTAATTGTCCTTTTGCTCATTTTATTGCTAAACTGTACATTAAACCCATTTATTTAAAGTGATGGTCATTAAAATTCATTAAAAAGTTTTCACATATTAAATGCTAGAATTCAGCAGAGTTCTGAAGGGTTAAACGTAGTTTCCATATTTTCTCTAAAATACTGTCTTTACATGCTTAAAAGTATTATTGCTAGTTTAATGTTTGGCATTCTGAAATGTTTTCATTCTGTAAAGTCTCTTTCAATCAGCCCCACCCTTCGCCCGAAGACACATTCCTTAAAGCTTTACTGCACAGTGCATCCTCAATGCAATCATTCATCATGTCTCTATGAGTCCCTAAAAGCTCTGAACCCACTGAATTTACTACACAAATTATATTTCCAGGTGGCGAAATTCATACTAATGAGAAGGTCAACAGACCAGCCTGCAGGTATTAGGAATCTCTTAAGAACTTCTGCCGTTTTCACCCATATTGAACACAGTGATGGTAAATTAAAGTGTAAATGCAGTAATGTAAACTGTTGTGACTGAGAAGGTCATGTGATAAACAGTATACCTTTTGTATAACGTTATATGAGGTGGCAGGTTGGCATAGCGTTTGCACTTCCACATCACAGAAGGAAGGTCCTGGGTTTGAGCCCCATCCCATGAGAGGGTATTCTGTGCAGAGTTTGCCTGTTCTCCTCATGTTTGTGAGGGTTTCCTCTGGTGCTCCATTTTTGCACATTATAGTATATGATAATTGGTCATTGCAAAATTTTGTGTGTGTGTATCACATAGTGCTAATCCATGTGCTTCCAAAACAAGTAGGTTTTCAGCTTTCGTTTGAAGACACCTAGTGAATCTGTTGTCATGCTGTCCAGACATCTAGCAGAAGTTCATCCCACCACCTCAGTTCCAGAACAGAGAAGAGTTTAGATTCATGTTTTCCTTGTCCCCTGATAAAAAGAGGGACCAGTCTAGCAGTGCTAGAGGATCAGAGAGAATGTGGTGCAGTGCAGGGTGTGATATGTTCTTTGAGGTAGGAGGGTGCAGGTCCATTTTTGGCTTTGTAGGCTAGCATTAATGTTTTGAATCTAAAGCGAGCCGCTACAGGAAGCCAATAGAGAGAGCGTAGCAGTGGAGTGGTGTGGAAGAACTATGCAACACATTTATTCTGTTCATTTTGTCATAAAAGAAATTATAATAAGTTTTTTTTTCTGGCCAAATTTAATGACTTATTTATAGTTTGCAAATTTGAACCAATAACTTTGACAATAACTGTTATGAGCATGTAATAATGACCACGTGTAATCAACCAGGATTGGTTATGATTGTCCGAAAGAGCAAGCAAGAGTACTTAGAATTCTTATAAGGGCAGGTGGAATTGGGATAAAATGAATAGAACACTTTTTTAATATGTCCCTTTTTTAAATTCACAGATATTTCTTATAAAGGGGCCCATTTACTTATCTGGTATATTAATTAAACATGAAATACACTGTTAGTTCTTAGAAATAAAATGGAGTTGGACATGATGTCATGCTGAAACCATTTGTCTACTCCTGTATGTCTGTGTGATGATCTGGAGGCAGTAAGAATATTCAAAACCACCTCTTACACAAGCCCAAGAGATACCTACAAGCTGGTAGTGGTCCAGTGTGTGGGTATCCCTAAATTGACAGAATTACTGAGCGTACCTGATTAAAACAAACTACCTTCCAGGACACAAGTGGCAAGGTGCACCACTATCATCCAAGTGTTCGAAATTTCAAGCCAAGGTTGATGCACCCAGCCAACACTGGCCGAACTCTCAGAGAGAGAGGGATGGCATACGCTAACCACCACTGCCACTTAAAACCATCAGTAGCCAATCGTGGCTGTTTATAAGGTTATGACGCTTTTCTCAAAGTGTGTTATGCCACTCTTGAATATGCATGTGCAGCTGGTGAAATTAAAAAACAGTCAGCTGGCATCACATGCCTGCCCATGCCCTTCCTGCTCGGTTGGTGATTGTGTCATATAGAAACATGACTTGATGGCTGGGTATTTGCTAAGCGATACAGATGCTTATCCTAACATAAATGACCATAAAAAGCACAAAACTGGTCATTATATCACGTGGATTACTGAACTGCGGGAGTTTGCAGTTGTTTCCCTCGGAAGTCACTTCAACACGTTGGATGGGGTTGACCAGCACGAGTAAACAAGCACATCTATTCAGCGAGTGACATTTTAGGTAATAAAAAAGGCTTGGTCAAGAAGCAACTATGGCAGCAATTTCGAGGAAATGGTTACCTATTTGAACCAGAGAGTGTAGTGGAGACAATGAACCTTCACATTCAAGTGACATTGAGAACGAGAAAGCTGCCAGAGATGTGCGTGATGGTAAATCCAAAATGGCTTATGCAGTTAATGTTTTTCCAACTCGGCTTTCCTGTCGTCAGTTGGTTTAGGAACACAAATCCAAAATCCAGTAAGTTCTTGTCACTACCAGGCTGCAACAGCCAATAAGAAAGGCAGCATGTCTCTGAGCATGCCCAGTGTCGCAACACTCGGACGCACTTTGAAAATAGGCAAGGACTGATGTTGCCGTAAGGAACCGCTGATAGTATATGTGATCATTTTAAATAGCTATTAACACTAATTCACCACAGGTACCCTGTAATATTGTTTGCCTTTATAGTATAAAATAGTAGAAGAGTAATAATTATTAATCTCACTATCTTTTGAATCTAGTTCCTTTCACTGTTTTTTTAATCTTCCTTTCATCTTGTTCCCTCACCAGCATCACCTCAGGCATGCTCATTAGTGATGATTAGTTGATTCACTTCAAGAACAAATGACACTCAAAACACCTTCCTCAGCTCATTGCTTCATTGCCGGAGGCTTGCTGAAGCATTTCAAGGATCTCCACTGATAATCTTTTCATTTTTGACACTGCATTTGATGTTTGCTCACTCTTCCATAGGAAAATTGCAAATGTGCACATGCCAGTGTCACAAAAACACATGTACTGATGATGACATCAATATATCAAGTGTGTTATCAATAGATTATTGCATGACCATGCTGTACTCCATTCATTTACTTCAGGAACAGTCCTGAAACTTTTTTATAGCACCTTATATTTAATGTGCTGTAATAGGTAGAATAAAACAATTGAACAGCTGCACAAGATGCTTTGGGAGAAGCACATAAAGAATAGTTATCTCCAGATGGAAGATATAAATAAAGATAGTAAGGTAAGAAATAGAATTCAGTAAGCACGCACCAGGTGGAGTGAATGATCTAAAGTGCTGACCACTATGCCACATACTGCTCTCTTAACCATTCATCTCACCTGATATACCATATATAATGTGTAAACAGACATATCCAGAGATTATAATAACAATATTTATATTGCTATTGTTATTTCGGGTTTACTGTTATATGCAGGCTGCGATGGACTAGTGAGCTGTCCAGGGTGTACTCTACCCTCGCCCAGAGTCGTTTAAGATGAGCGCCAGCCTCCCCATCACCCTGATTAGGATTAAGCAGTTCAGAAAATGAATTAATGAATAAATGTTATATGCAGGGCGGCACGGTGGTTACCTCACAGCAAGACGGTCCTGGGTTCAAGAGTGTTTCTGTGTGGATGTTGCATGTTCTTCCTGTGCTTGCATGGGTTTCCTCTGGGTACTCCGGTTTCCTCCCACAGTCCAAAAACATACAGGTTTTGCGAACTGGCTGTTTTATATTGGTCCTAGGTGTGGATGTAAGTGTGAATGGTTTTGTGTGGGTGTGTGTTTGCCCTGTAAAGTTCTCGTGAGCTGTTTGCCCAGAGTCAGCCGAGATAGGCTCCAGCCTCCCTGCGACCCCTAATCTCCCGATAGTTTAGGATTTAGGAATTCAGCAAATGAGTGAGTAAGTGAGTGAGTGATATATACATATATGTATAATTACTAGGATCATAATAATATATAAGCCACAAGACTGTTTAAAATCAAGACAACAACATTCCAGGCATTGAAAATTTGATGTACCACATAAAACATGTATTTTGGTCCATGCCTGTTGGCAAGTACGTACATACCTTCTGGCAGCATGTAGTTTTCATACTTAAATATTCATTTTCCATGTAAAGCTGTATTTGAAAACTATTCATCATACTTATAGTTAGTAGATTCCTCAGTTGAAGTGGTATGCCCTGAGCTATAAAAAAGTAAACAGATAACCTACAGTAAGGTACTTATATACGGATTTGAGGTGGCATAGCTGCTCCTTTGTGGGTGAGGTGGTTAAGTACTGTGTTTTTTTTTTTTTTAATTGTAGGGCTTAGGTTATTCACTAAAAATGTTATCAGGCAGGCTTTGATTGCTATCATTGCATTTGTGTGAAAGTTATCTTCCACATTATCTTGTTTTCAGGACTGTCAAAAATACTAACCTCTTACATGCATTGACCCCAGGCAAGTCTTTGGAAAATACAGTGGGTGTCATATAATTCTGATATGCACAATTATAAAATTGAACTTAAAATAGTAAAAAATATTTTAAAAAAATGTAAAATTCAAGTAATATAATGAAATGTAATAACATAAGGTAGATGCATGTGCAGAGGGTTTATAAAAAAAAAAAAAAAAAAAAAAAGGAAAAGTGGTAACAAGAATCCTACAAATGTGCTAACACCACCAGGCAAGAAACATATACATGTTACAGGCAACAACACACATTACAAAAGCTAAGCAAGTAAAAACAAGGAATTAAATATGCTTGCATGAGTTTTCTCTGGGTGCTCCGGTTTCTTACCATGCACATTAGGTTAGGTTATGCTTTTTAGAGTGTACCCCACTTCCACCCAGAGTTGGCTGCAATTGGCTCCAGCCTCCCTGAGACCCCAAATAAAGGATAAAGCTGTTTTTGTCAGAATCTGTCAAGACTTTATTTACTTGTCGCCCTCCGGTGGCCATTTCTGTTGTATGCTTTTGTTTTGGTTCACCATGGGCTTGTTTTACTCCGCCCCTACTTCCTGTTTTTTTGTGATTGTTCAGCCATTTTGAGTTCACACCTGTGTCCAATCTGTTTGTATTTGCTTCCCTACTTATTACGTGATTTTTCTGTGAGTCTTTGTCAGATTGTCTTGAGTGCTCTCAGTCTCGTGTGTATTTTCCTGACCTGATTCTTCTGTTCGTAGAGATATTCTTTGTTTCTGGACTTTTTTGATGTTTTTGCATCTTCTGTTGCTACCTTTTTTTTTTTTAAATTGTGGAGCTTATAGTTTTCCCTGATTTTTGTATTTTTTTAATTTTTTAAATTTTTTGGTCTTTACAATAAACAGCACCAAAGAGTCTGCGCTTGGGTTTAATCGTTGCCTTTCAAAACCCTGACAGTACAATGCCTCAACTGTGAATGGGTTAGCAGCTCAGACACAATTACAATTGCTTGTCTATTCGAGGTAACCAACCTGATGCTCCACCTGCTCAGCTTATGAGGGAACCTCGTCCTCCACCACCTGAGACTTACTCGGGGGATTGGGGTTCCTGTCGTCATTTTTGACTCAGTGTGGACTTGTCTTTGCCCTTCAACCCACCACTTTCCCCACTGACCATGCTAAGGTGGCCTACACAATTACGTTACTCTCTGGGAAGGCCCGGGACTGGGGAACGGCCATCTGGAGTAGCCAAGAAGCTATGCATGATAATTTTGCTCAGTTCTCTTCTGAAATGAAGAAGGTTTTCGACCTTTCCAAACAAGGCAGGGAGGCTGCTCGAGAGGTGCTGTATCTCCATCAGGGAAACCAGTCTGTGTCTGACTTTTGCTATTCGCTTTTGCACACTAGCTTTTTCGACCATCTGGAATAATCAGGCACTCTATGATGTGTTTTTTAATGGACTATCTGAGGAGATCTAGGACAAGATCATTCCACGAATCTTACCTGAAACGTTTGATGGTCTGGTGGTCATAGCTATCCAAGTTGACGTCTGGCTCCTTCCCATCAAGACCCTGAGTTGTGCCCACAGTCAATGGGGAAGTACCTGGTTTTTCTGATGCGTCTGAGCCTATGCAGGTTGACTGCACACGGCTAACACCTGCTGAGAGAAGGAGGCGTCTGCAGACCAAGGCATGCATGTACTGTGGCCAGATGGGCTGTTTTGTTGATGGCTGTCCAGCAAAAGAGAACGCTCATCAGAAATGAGGGGAGTCCTGGCGGGCAGTGTTTTAGCAAAAAACTCTTCGCCTCTTCAAACTGTTCTGCAGGCCACTGTTATGTGGGAGGGCTAACAGTGAACCTCATTAGCACTGGTTGACTCGGGTTCTGAGGAGAATTTCATTGACGCTAGACTGGCTGTCCTGTGGGGTGTTCCCATCTCTGCACTCCAGGTGCCCGTGGCTGTCTCAGCCCTGAATGGGAGTCAATTCGCCAGAGTAAGGCATCGCACTGAGACAGTGAGCCTACTGCTCTCTCGTAACCACTATGAAGAGACATTGTTTTATCTCATTGACTCTTTTCTAAACCCCTTAGTTCTGGGTCATTGTTGGCTGATTAAACACAATCTACATATAAACTGGAACATGAACACTGTTCTGGGCTGGAGCCCATTCTGTTTGTCGCACTGCCTTAAGTCTGCTTCTAATCCTCTTTCTGTTATTTCTGAGGAACTGGAGGACTTCCCAGAGTTGTCCAGGGTACCAGCGAACTATTTTGACCTGAATCCTGTGTTCAGTAAGTCCAGACCTAGCTCAACCCCTTATGTCAGATGCTTTTGAGGTACTGCAAGGAGCTACCATTTTCACTAAGCTGGACCTGCGCAGCTCTTATCACCTGGTGCACATCAAGGAGGGAGATGAGTGGAAGACGGCTTTCAATACGTCCACGGGTCACTATGAATATTTGGTCTAACCCTTTGGCATTACTAATGCCCCTGGTATTATCCAGTCCTTCGTTAATGACATCCTACATGACATGTTGAACAAGTTTCTGTTTGTGTATCTTGATGACATTCTGATTTTTTTTCCAGATTTCCCATGCTAGTTCCACAAGCACTACAAAGACTTTAGAATCAGTTGTTTGTTAAAGTTGAGAAGTGTGCTTTCCATCAGCATACTACATCCTTCTTGGGATTCATTATTTCTAAGGATGGCCTAGAGATGGACCTGGCCAAGGTTAATGCTGTAATGGAATGACCTACTCCCCAATCTCGCAGGGACCTACAGAAGTGCTTGGGCTTTCCCAACTTTTACAGGAGGTTTATTCGTGACTACAGCTCTATTGCTGCTCCTCTGACCTCTCTTACCTCCTCTTCCGTTAGATTCCTGTGGTCTGAAACTGCAGAGAAGGTCTTCCAGGAGTTGCAGTCCTGCTTTACCTCTGCTCCCATTTTGACGACCCCTGACCCCTCCTGCCAGCTCATTGTCGTGGTGGATGCCTCTGATGTGGGAATTGAGGTGGTCTTGTCTCAGATGGCTGCGACAGACAATACAGTGCACCCCTGTGCTTATTTCTCACATAAGACTGTCTTCGTCTGAGCGCAATTAGGATGTTGGGGATAGGGAGCTTCTAGCAGTTAAGATGGCTCTTCAGGAGTGGCACAACTGGTTGGAGGGTGTGGAGAAACCTTTCCTTATCTGGACAAATCACAGGAATATGGAATATCTGAAAGCGGCGAAGCAGCTCAATGCCCGCCAGGCTAGGTGGTCTCTGTTTTTTAACTGTTTCAATTTTACCCTGTCTTTCTGCCCAGGTTCAAAAAATGTCAAGCCAGGCGCTCTCTCCCAGCAGTTTGTGACTTCAGTGGAATCCTCTGTGGCGGAACCAATCTTGCCCAGAAGGTGTTTTGTGGGAGTTGTCTTTTGGGGCATTGAGGAGAGGGTCAACAGCACACTACAGAAGGTGACTAGCCCAGAGAACTGCCCCACTAAATGTCTGTTTGTTCCCAGATCCGTTCTCTCTGAGGTTCTGCAGTGGGGCCATTCCTCTGGTTTGGCATGCCACGCTGGGGTCAGGAGGACGATGGCCTGTCTCCGCCAGTGCTTTTGGTGGCCGGGGATGGTGACAGATGTCCACAGTTTAATTTCAGCCTGCTCTACCAGTGTTCGGAACAAGATACTTAGTAAACCACCCTCAGGCCTCCTGCAGCCGATTCCTGTCCCCAGCCACCCTTGGTCCCATATCGCCCTGGATTTTATGACCTGAGACCCCCCCCCCTTTATGGTAACACCACTGTTGTGGTGATTGCAGTCACGGGTACATTGGTGTTGCCTATGTTTTCTCGCGTGGTGTCTCCATTGTGTTTGTTTTCTCAGAGATGGGGCGGTTTCCGGCAGCTTGGGGCTCCACCCACACTTACACACCTGTTCCGGATCTCCGGCAATCACCACCGGCATTTAAGCACTGTTGAGAGGCTCCTCCAGCGCCAGAGTA
>JAQMYF010000011.1:10196202-10210248 GCA_030014195.1 Neosilurus mollespiculum | reverse complement strand
CAGATCCCTTCCTCACCCCCGGGTCCCTGGTTCCCTCTGCTTCCCCTCCGTCTTCAATAAAAAGGCCTTTAAATTTTCATCTCGCCTCCGGGTTTGCTTTTGGGTTCAACCTCACGTCTGGTGACAAACCATAACAACTGTACTAACTATTGTTGACATATTTTCCAAATTGGTGCATTTTATTCCTCTACCTAAACCTTCTGCACTACTAACCTTCTGGCATGAGTTTTGTAAGATACTTGGAGCCATGGCTAGTCTCTCATCTGGTTTTCACCCACAGACTAATGGCCAGATGGAACAAGCCAGCCAGGATTTGGAGCGAGTACCAAGATGTTTGTCCTCTTAGAATCCTACCACATGGAGTTGGCAGTTAGCGTTGGTGTTTTGAGTATACACCTGGGTCCAATCTGTTTGTATTTGCTTCCCTAGTTATTTTGTCTTTGTCAGATTGTCTTGAGTGCTCTCAGTATCATATGTATTTTCCTGACCTGATCCTACTTCATACTATACTTTGAATAGTTGGTAGAAATAGTGTTCTATTAAGAGAAATCTTTTTGGATGTTTTTGCATCTTCTGTTACCTTTTTTTAAAATTCTATTTATTTATTATTATTATTTCTTTTTAAGTTGTGGAGTTTTCCCTGATTTTTGAATTTTTTTGGACTTTGCAATAGCATAAAAGAGTCTGTGCTTAGGTTTAATCTTTGCCCTTCAAAACTGTGACAGTTATATTTATTATTATTGTTGTTATTTATTTTAAAGCAGAAAATTAAATGAAATTAGTGATACATAAATAATGCATACACCAGTGCATGGGTTGTAAGAGCCTATCCCTGTGTTTTAACAACCATTGCAGGATGCATGATTATGAAAAAGGCCTAATAATGTAAAGCAACATCCCTGCTCTCTTTATCCCTGTAGTTTTATGAAGTGTTTGGAAAACTAAATAAAACCACTCAATGTCCAAAAATGCTTTTAATTACCCTTATAAAATATACTGTACTTTTAGAGCATCAAAAAAATGCTCATAACCAGAGCAATTTGCACAACTGTCCTGAAGTCTCTATTAAAAACAAAAATCAGTAAATTGTGTCTATTTATAGTGCACATTGATCAGCTGTAATATTACATGCATTTGCCTAATATTGGGTAGATACTGCTTAAAGTAATGAAAAACAGCTCTTATCTGTAGAAACATACAGAGATAATTTTAAAAAAGTCTAACTAAAGCTGGACTTTTTTGTCCTAATAAAACCATACTAAATCCACTTTCTCAAAGTCAGACTAAGTCAATTAAATAATTTGTGCAAGACTTGAGCTACTTCTGTATGCATACATTTAACTGGACTCAAACAGGTCTATTTGCTTTGTGCATGCTTGCTTGGTGGGCTTTGAAAAGTTATTTAAAGCTGTTTAATTTTATGTAAACATTTTTCCTTTTGTTGCAAGAAATGTGAATTGAAAACAGCCTAGAAATATCATGACTTTATTGGGTTGACAATCCATGACAATTATGTGATAAAAATGTAATACGTGGAGACTTAACTTAGGATTTGTTTGAATAGATGCAGCCAATACATGTACGGGAAGCCCTGGATAGTAGACATCACAGAGTGGAAGATAGCAGATACCATACCCATGCATCTCATTCTTAAAAAACAATTTAGCTCGTAAAAATATAATGAACATAAAAAAATGTGTATAGCATGTACAGAATATACAGAGAAGAGACTGTATGAGATGTATGTATGTGAGTCCAATTCACAGCTTGACACAGTACCAGTTTGCTACCAGTAAATTGATTTGGTTTGTAATGTATTAGGTCAACCAAAAACATTTATAGCAGGACGGACAAACTAATTAATAGCCAATTAATTGATTTCCCCTTCATGCTTGTAGATTGAAAAGAGGAGAGTAGTCTAGTAAAATGGCCAAGTCGAGTTTTAATGGTAGCTCGACTTAAGTGTGCATGTAAACAAACTGAAAAACACCAAAAGACCCAGAAGGTGTGGTGTGGTATCTGGCACTCAGATGTTAGCAGCAAATCCTTTAAGTCCTGCAAGTTGTGAGGTGGGGCTGTTTGTCCAGCAGATTCCATGGATGCTCAATCAGTTTGAGCTCTAAAGGGGTGTATTTCATTTGCAGCAGTGTTTATTAAGTAAAATCTACAACAATTCTACGACCCAGGGTTTAATAGCAGACCATTGCCTAGAGCATCACACTGTCTCCACTGACTTGCCTTCTTCCCACAGTACATCCTGATGCCGTCTCTTCTCCAGGCACCAAGCCATCCATGTTATGTTAAAGAAGACTTGCTTAATCAGACCAGAGCACTTTCTTTCACTGGTCCTTAGTCCAGTTTTGATAATCATGTAGGTGAGTTCGGTGTTGGACATATGAAGCAAGCTGCAAAGCACTCTGTGTGTTTTTTTTTTTAATCATAGCCTGCAACTTTTTCAGCAATTTGTGCCTAGTAGGTCTTTTGTGGGATCAGACCAGATGTACTAGCCTTCGCTTCCCACAGTCATCATTGATTGGACACCCATTCACTGGTTCTTCGGTTGTATTAACCACTAAACACTGCATTCTGGGAACACCCTACATGACCTGACTTGTTGGAGATCTTCTGATCCCCTCATCTTGCCCACACAATGTAGTTCTTTCAGAGTATTTCAGATACTTATGGTTTCTGCCATGGTTTCAAGCCTTTATTTGTTATAATTTTGATGACTATGGCTTACAGCTTATGAAAACCCCAAATCCAAAATCTCACAAAATTAGAATATTATATGAAATCAATTAAAAAAGTGATTTTAAATACAGAAATGTCAGCCCTCTGAAAAGTATAATCATGTATATGTACTCAGTACTTGGTTTGGGCATAAAGTTTGCATAAATTACTGCCTCAATGTGGTGTGGCATGGAAGCTATCAGCCTGTGGCACTGCTGAGGTGTTATGGAAGACCAGGATCTTTCTCTTGGCAATGCCCCATAGATTCTCTATGGGGTTCAGGTCAGGTGAGTTTGCTGGCCAATCCAGCACAGTAATCCCACAGTCATTGAACCAGGTTCTGGTACTTTTGGCAGTGTGGGCAGGTGCCAAGTCCTGCTGGGAAATAAAGTCAGCATCTCCATAAAGCTTGTCTGCTGAAGGAAGCAGACCACAAGTGAAACTTTTTGGAATGTTTTTTTTTTTCATCTTCAGTGGACATGTAGGAGATTGCAGGTAATGAGTATAATATATGTGAGGCATGTCAGGACAAGGGACATAGCAGGCCCTTAACATTCCTCATTCTTTAGTTTTCACCCCCCCCCTTCTCTTTCTGTTGCTCCATTATGACATCTCTCTTGAAAAACAACACCAGTGAAATGATTTCCGGATCATCTAAACCCTTATTTAGTTCAGAACATATGAAATGTTGAAAGTGAAACATTTTAGTTATTATTTTAGTTAGAATTTGATGGCAGCAGCATGTCTCAAAAAAGTTGGGATGGGGCAACAAAAGACTGGCAAAGTAAGTGGAGCTAAAAAGAAGCAGCTGGAGGAACTTTTGCAACTAATTTGGGTAATTGGAAACATGCCAGTAACATGAGTAGCTGTAAAAAGGGACTCTTGGCAGAGGTTCATCAGTCTACAAAAAACTGAGTCAATAAAATTGTGGAACAATTTCAGAATAATATCAACATAAAATTGCAAATACTTTTAAATATCTTATCATCTAGAATAAATAACATCACCAAAATCTCTGTGCACAAGGGACAAGGCTAAAAATCAATACTGGATGCCTGTAATCTTCGGGCTCTCAGGTGGCACTGCTTTAAAAACAGGCATGACTCTGTCATGGAAATCACTGCAGGGGCTCAGGAACACTTCCAAAAATCAATGTCTGTGAACACAGCTTACAGAGATGCAGGCTTTAAAAATGAGTGCTGGTAACAAGCTGGATCGTCCCACTCCTCTTTAGTCTGGAGATATGGTGTTGATGCTTTCCAAAAAGAACTTCAAATTTCAATTCATCTGACCACAGAACAGTTTTCCACTTTGCTTCAGTCCATTTTAAATGAGCTCTGGCCCAGAGAAGATGGTGTTTCTAGATCATGTTCCCATATAACCTTTTTTTGCATGAGAGTGTTTTACAGTAGTAGATATGTTAATAGGTATAATAGCAGTATACATAATATTAGACATGTTCTTATTATAGCTTTCATTAAAAGTGATTTAATAGGGGATGGGGGCAACATTTCAGTGTTGACTGGATGCTCAGTGCCTGTCAGCCGTATTGAAGGGCCTGTGACAGTAGTAGTGGCAGGAGTATGTACACATGGCCCAAGGCCTTCAACCAGAGGACATTTCTTTTGTGCCTTGCCCTAAGTTTCTCTCTGACAAAAGGGCAGTGTTATGGAACAAATGCTAGGCTGGGAGATATTTGTAACTCAACCTAAGCATATCAATAAGGAGTGTTACACATATTACTGCAAACTGACAACACCATATAGTGTTTACATTAGGAAGCACAAAATCTCAAGAAATTCTGTCAGGTAAGAATCAGTCTTCTATTGCATATATGCACACCTTCTATGAGTAAAAGCTGTCAAACTGCTAAGTTGCTGCAGTCAGACAGTGGGTGTACTGTCTCACAGCAAACATGTGTATGTGGATTGGCAAATTCACAAGGAAATGGTTTAAACTGGATGCAAACCTCCTACAGGAAAAAGCAAGTTGATCTGTTGGAAAACAGACAGAGGATTCATTGTCCACTGTGGTCCACAGGCAAGTCAGAAGTATAGCAGCATGGTGGTACCGGGGATTGAACCTCAGACCTTTGGATCATTAACCCAGAGGCCCAACCACTGAGCCACCCTGCGAAAACAGGCCATATGTAGAGTGGCTTGCAAAAGTATTCATAACCTTTGAACTTTTCAGTATTTTGTTACATTAGAACCACAAATGTAAATGTATTTCATTAGGATTTTAGGTAATAGACCAATACAATGTGGCACATAATTGTGAAATGGCAGCAAAATGATACATGTTTTTTATTTATTTATTTATTTATTTATTTATTTATTTATTTATTTATTTATTTTTACAAATAACTCTGTCAACAAATGACTCTCATACTTTTTAAAAATACAGTGCAACCGATTGCCTTCAGAAGTCACCTAATTAATAAATTGAGTCCACCTGTGTGTAATCTAATCTCAGTATAAATACAGCTGTTCTGTGAAGGCCTCAGAGGTTTGTTAGAAAACATTAGTCAACAAACAGCATCATGAAGCCCATGGAATATACCAGACAAGTAAGTAAAGTAATGGAGAAGTTTAAAGCGAGGTCATGAAACAGTTTCCCAAGCTTTGAATATCTCACAGAAAACTGTTTATCATCTTCCCACGCCCAGGTCTGCTCCTGTCTCTGCTCTTTTCCTTGCTCCTGTTCCTGTGCCTGCTCCTCGGACTGTTTCTGTGCCTGCTCCTCGGTGTGTTCCTGTGATTGCCCCTCAGTCTATTCCTCTTCCCACTCTTAGGTCTTCTTCTGTCCCTGCACCTGTCTCTGTTTCTGAACCCACTCACAGTTCTGCTCCTGTCCCTGTTCCCTATCCCTGGTCTGTATCTCTTCTTGCTCCCAGGTCTGCTCCTGTCCCTGCTCTTTTCCTTGCTCCTGTTTCTGAATCCACTCCCAGGTTTGTTTCTGTCCCTGTGCCCTCTCTGTGGTCTGTTTATCTTCCCACTCCTTGGCGTGTTTCTCTTCTTGCTCCCAGGTCTGCTCCTGTCCCTGCTCTTTTACTTGCTCCTGTTCCTGTGCCTGTTCTTCATTCTGTTCCTCTGCCTGATCCTTGGTCTGTTTCTCTTCCCACTCCTAGATTTGCTCATGTGCCTGCCTGAAGCTCTTGTTTCCTCTCTGATTGCCCTACTCAGTCTGACTGTGCTCCTGTCACTGACTGTCCCTCTTTTGACTGTTTTCCCTCCTCTGACTCTGTCTTTGTCTCTCTCTCTGCCTTTATCTTTGTCTATGCCTCTGCTAAATGCTAAAGAGCTAAATGCCCTTCTCTAGGTCACTGTGCTTCTCTCTCTGACAGAGTTTCACCTCTATTTCCGAGTGGCCCCTCACCTCAGGTTTTGAGCCTTCCTGTCTAAGTATGTTAGCCTCTCCAGGCTTGTCTGTCAGAGTCTGCCTGTCTGTCTGAGCCTACCTCTGGAGTGGTACACTTGAAGACAGGGTACTGTCACATTGGGATCCACCTCCCTACGTGTGCACAAATTGTTGCTGGCAGCAGTGTGCTTCATGCATGTCTGCCTCTGCCCTATTGCACATGTGTGGCTCACCTCCAAGAATGGCACACCTCATCTAAAATCTAAAATAATGAATTAACAGGGCACATTACCGTTCAATTAGCCTCAGTTTGTGTCATTAACCCTCAACTGCTCTGTTGTATGACTGACAAAAAAAATGTAAGTTTCTCTGGATAAGGGCCTCTGCCAGGTGCCATAAATGTAAATTTGTTTAACTTGGCAGGGGACACAGTGGCATAGTGCACATCCATCTCACAGTGAAAAGGATCTGGGTTCGATTCCCAGGCTCAGCTGTTTCTTTGTGGAGTTTGCATTTTCTCCCCTGCTTGTGTGGGTTTGCTAATTTCCACAGCTCTATAAGTTAAGCTTAGTAATTCTGACGGACGAAGGCATATGTATAATTCCTGTATGAATAACTATCTTAGAGACCCTATGCTTGTGGAAGAACCTAAGATAAGTATGGTGATTCCATAAGTTTTGAGAGGTGCTGTATGACACTGCAGCTATTATATTGTTTAATTTTTGATACAGGTCAATTTTCATTTTATATAATGCAAATGTAGCCCAAGTAAGCCCAAGTTCTGGCTATCTGCCATCAATATTAAAAAACAAAACAAACAAACAAAAAACTGCTGATATATTAGCTTAAGCTTTTCTTCCTCGCTTAAACTATTTTAAAAGTTTGGTTCCCTAAATATTCTTTTTTCACACATTTGAATTCAGGCTGAAGTGAATCTGATTTACCATCTTTCCTCTGCAGAAAAATAAACTGTTAAGTGTTTCCAGCGCTGGTGTCTGGTTGGTCCACAATAACATGTTCTTTTTTGAGCGATGCTGTGGGTGAGCCTTGGTATTTTCTGTCAAGGCTGTCAGAAGCACTAAAGCGGAGCAGGGATGCATAACACATAAACACAGTTTCTTTAGTTCTTTAGTGTGTGTGCATGTGTGTCTAAATGTCTAACAGTGGAAAAGGAGCTGCCCCTCATAAAATTATGCACTTACATATCCACGTGTACCAAAGAAAACAGATTTTAAAGGGAGCTTGAAGGATATTGTGTATTGACCAGTGCAGTGTGTATTTGATCTGTCTGTACAGATGCATATTTTCTGTGATTAATCTTAGAGTCCTTTATATCTTACCTCATTACTGTTTAAGTCTAGTTTCTCAATGACAGGTAATCAAAAGAGATGCTCTAGGAACATAAAATTATGCTCACCATTTGTAATTAAATTATATCTTTCTGTTTACATGTCCTCCCTTTTCCTGTGTGGCTTTCCTTTGGGTGATTCAGTTTCCTTCCACAGTCCAAAGACATGCATATTAAGTCAACTGGCTACTCTTAACTGTTCATAGATGTAAATGCATGACAGCTCAATAAATGTGCAGAAGTAAGAGATGCTGAAATATTTAATGGAAGATAACTATATAGGTTGTAAAGAGACCTGGGAAGATGTAAAATAGTTATATAGATCTTCAAAATGCCACCAAGCTTGTCTTTGGCAAGAAAAAGAGGAGGTGTGAAGACTGGTTTGACAATCAAGATGAGATCATTATGGAACTAAATTAAAGACAAAAAGCTTTTTCAGTGCATCTAACTGGTTTATCAAAGGCTGTAGTGAGAGGCATGTAAAAGAAAGTAAAGAGTAGGCCATTGGGTTCCCGTCAGCGTGTTTCTGCCCTGTGATGGCCTGGTGAGCTGTCCAGGGTTTAATCTGCCCTCACAGAATTGGCTGAGATGGGCGTCAGCCCTAATTAGGCTTATATGGTTCAGAAAATGAATGAATGAACTTAAAGATGCCCATTTGCATATCAGGTAGAATACATGAAATACAGTGTTATCACTTAGATAGAATTAGAATTAGCCACAAAGTCTTTTCGAAACCATTTGCTTACTCCTGTACACAAGTGTCACGAGTGGGATAATATTAATAAACAGCTTTTTTTAAATTTATCTTTCTTTTTATTTCTCTTCCTTTTGTTTACTAGCAATTCGTTTTAGACTTTTACACCTTCTACAAATATGTGTTGCACTGAAAAGTTATTATGTGTGAGCAAGACCTTTCTTTCGGTCACATGGTCTAGTAATTGTTATTGTAAACAGATAAAACAGGTGAGTAAGAGATACTAAGTCTGTGAGCTAGAGTGGTTTTACTAGGAAACCCTGATATTCAGCCAAAAAAGTAGTGATAATGAAAAATACAACACATAAACTATTCAGTAAGTCATATCCTTCCAGTTAGAACAAAGGAGTGTGTACTCATCTCGCTAAATGAAGTCAAGGGAAGTTGAGTTGAGCACTTCAGTGGGCTCTTCAGCATCTTCAGTCCCAAAACTGTAAAAGTGCAGAGAAAAACTTGCACATCCCCTTTACTGATTTCACCTAGACTTTTCACTGTGGTAACCAAGATCTTCTCTTCAAGATATTGGAAAAACTTATGCCTAGCTAAATTTTGCCTGGAAGCTCTATTTTGATGTTCTATGAATTCTATTTTCATATGCCAAATTCTTGATTAATGGAGAACTATACAACCCAGGTAAATATAACAGCAAATAAAACAAGCAGGCAAGCTTGTGCCCACCCTCTTTGGCATTTATATGACTGCTATGCTCTATCAAGGGAGTGAGCCTTTTAATCGAACTGAAAATCTACAGAGCCATCGTCCTGATCACTCTGCTGTATGCAAGTGAGACCTGGACAGTGTACCAAAGGCATGCAAAGAAACTGAACCGCTTTCACCTCAACTGCCTTTGCAAGCAACTCAAGGTTAAATGGCAGGATAAGGTCCCTGACACAAAGATTCTTGAGGGAGCGGACATGTGCAGCATCTTCACATTACTCTGCAAGTCTAAACTCATGTTGGTCATGTTACCAGGATACAGGATGAGCACATCCCAAAGTGATTCTTCTATGGAGAACCGCAGATGGGAGCTTGCCCTCAGGGTGGCCAGAAGAAGTGATTCAAGGACACAATGAAAAGGTCTTTGAAGGATAAGGGCATTGACCACACATCTTAAGAGACCCTTGCGCAGAACTGACCAGCTTGCCATTGAGCAGTCAGAAAGGGGGCAGCAGCTTATTAAGCTCAATGTATAGAGGCAGCAAAGACAAAGCAAGTTCCGATCCAGCAGCAGTTCTTAGGCTCCAACCTCTGTTTCAGCCACCTCTGAACCCATAAAACCTCCAGGCCAGATGACGAATGAAGATAGTCCTCTTCCCCCAGGAAGGACAAACCACATAATGGATCTCTTTCATGCCTTTGGAAAAATAAGTCCATCATGCAGTGTCAAGTTTCGCTTTAGACATGATGGTGACATGTTTGCCATTCACCGCATAAAGTCAAGTTTGACTTGTACATAGATGGACAGATACTAAAAAGAACAGACCGCTTCAAATATCTTTGCAGTTGTGTCACTATTGCCCAACACCAAGATACTAATATAATGGCTGACATTCAAGCAGCCTTATGTATAATAGGAAGGCTTTGAGATAGGGTCTTCCTTTGTAGAGATCTTTCAACAGAGACCAAGGTCAAAGTTTGTAATCATTGTGTCATCCCCCTGAAAACATATGGAAGTGAGACTTGCACTCTGTACTGCCATCCATCCAACTGACAGCCATCCAACAATGGCACCTTTGATCCATTCTTGATATCAAGTAGGGCCATTTTGTTACCAATGAAGAGCTTACAGATTGTGCTAAATTCACAGACATGTAGGTAATTCTTACCGAAACAGACTATGCTTGACTATGTGACGAGCTTGCACGGGGTACTAGGAAGGTTATACACTCTTTCTTAAGATCCAAAAACACCATGAAAAGCATGCAGGAGAGTGGAGTACTACATTCATGGAAAGAGTCTGCTACTGCCAGACTAGCAGTCTAGCTAAAGCAAAACAGCCTAAAGTATGATGCTGTCACCACCATAGTTCACTGTGTGTGAGGTGTTCTTATTTGTAATGCACATTGTTGTTTTTGCACTAAACATTGGTCTCATCAGACCAGAATACCAGAGCAGAGATTTGATAAAGGTTTCTGCAAAAAGAAGACATGCTTGGATGTTTATTCTTTACAAAATGTTTCCCATATATATTAAGAATACACTAGAATTTTTTCACATGCCAGAAATTCTTGCAACTCTTTTAATATTTCTCTAGGGCTCTTGGCAGCCTCCCAGACCAGTTTTCGGCTTTTCTTTTCATCATTTTGGAGGAATGTCCAGTTCTTTGTATTATGCAATATTTTTTCCACTGTACCAGAACAAAACGGTCTATGTTGTGTTCTGTGAATATTGCTTTCATCTGAATAAATGTATTTAAATTCAATGTTGGATTTTTCTTATTTTTTCAGGGTGAAGCAAATTTAACAAAAGGTGGATTTTTTTTCCCTGAACCTCATTTACTCATCTATACAAGGGGAGCGTATAATAATGGAAGGTACTGTATATGAAACCTACAACAATTCATCAAATGATTGTGAACCATATACCTGTATAGCTAAACCTAAATGAATTAGGATTTTGGAGAACAAAGCAAAATTTGTAATGTTCGACTCCATGCTCGTGTGGGTTCCTCCCACAGTCCAAAGGCATGTACATTATGCTAACTGGATATTTTCGATTGACCCTAGGTGTGAATGTCATTGTGAATGGCTGTGTGTCTGTGTTGGCTCTGCAATGGTCTGGCAAGCTGCTGAGTCAGCTGGAATGTACTACAGCCTCCAGGGTGACCCTAATAAAGATTAAAGTAGTTTGGAGAATGGGATGGAATAAATACATATTTATAAAACTTTGACATGATACAGGATTTACTTCTATAAAGAGGCTTGTGTGACTTTTGGGGCAGACTGAAAGTGCTTTAGCACAGTTATTTGACCATATGACTATCTTTTTAAAAAAAGGCAAGCCATTTAGCAATTCTTTATATCTTCATGTGTATACATGCACTATTAATCTTAATCAGAATCATCAGAATCAGAATACTTTATTGATCCTGGAGGAAACTGTATTAAAAATTTTTTATTATATATTATTTGCCTGTATGTTAATTCCAACTTGCACACAAATGGTTCATTCTGCACGGCTTTACACAAACTGCTCCTGTATCCCAATACCAGGCTTAGGGTTTGTGTTACACTTTATTTGTGTAAGTTCACCCATATGGTCTGTGTATCCTATGAATGGAGACATTGTAAAGCACAAGCACTTAAAAGCCTTCACATAAAAACTCATATTAAGTGTCTCTAAGATGGAAGGTTGTGTAATAATAATAGTAATAATCTGGTCTTCATGTTTTAGCCATGGCTGGCACTCTATTGATCATCAGTGTATGACAGTTGGCCGTACTGTGATTACAACTGTGCTCTGTTCCTTTTCTAAGGTAGATCATGCAGTAGTGTGACAACTTGCTCTACTTACACTAAAATCTGGGGCAGATATATTCAAACTTTTTTCCTCAGTTGGCCCACTTCCTAATTTTTTAACTATATGTACCCCAAAACAGTTCAGTAAGTAAACTCCTTTTTAAATTCTCTGACCAAATAGCATTGCAATTAGCATTTTTTGGGTAAAGTGTTAGATTTTACACTTCATTGTTGGCCTATTGAATCGTTTGTCAATCAAAAACTCTTTTGAGTGCCATTTTTGGGGGGCAGGGATTCCAGAGGGTGTCATTTAATATGGAAAAGTCCAACCACTCATACAAAAAAGTATATACAGCATAATATTTTTCATATTCTAAACCACTTTATTCTTTATTAGAATCTTGAGGAGGCTGATGCCCATACCAGCCATTTTGGGCGCAGGCAGGATACACCCTAAACAGCTTGCCAGACCATTGCAGGGCCAACACAAACACACAACCATTCACACTCTCATTTACACCTAGGGGAAATCGAGAATATCCAGTTATCCGAATGTGCAAGTCTTTGGGTTTTGGGGGGGAAATGGAGCACCCAGGCCCAGAGGAAAACCACGCAAGCACAGAGAGATGCCCACACTGGGCACAGGACTCGTACGCAGGACCTTCTTGTTGTGAGTTAATTATGTTTTGTAAATATAAACCCTATATAGAGTATAAATATAAAATATAATGTTAGAATTTGACGCTTGTAACAAACGAAAAAAAATTTTGGATAGAGACATGTTTGCATTTGTGTTGAAACACCTTTCTTTTTAATTACACTTTTTTAACTGTTTTGGAACTAAGGATAGTAATAGGTCCACTTTTGCACTTGGATTTTTTGTCCATTTTACCCGATACAAGATTCAACAAACCATGATCCCTATTGTCTGATTCTACTCTTCATGATGGCAGCGGTCCAGTCAACGACACTGCAAAGCCTATTGCGGTTAGTGCAGAATGTGGCCTAACATTTTTCTGCTGAAATAAGCATGGACTTCTAGTAAAAAGGTGTTGCCTTGATGTCAACATGTGCCTCTCAAAAATACTAATGTATACCTCAACATTAAAGATACTTTTACAAACATTCAACTCGCTCATACCATGGGCAGTGATGCACAGGCATCACAGATGTTGGCTTTTTGGACCCCCCACAATCTAAACTGTTGTTGTCATTATTTTAACTCTGTTACTTTCGTTTGTTGTGTTAAGTTTTATATTTACAAATGCCCTTAAGTTAGTCAATATAAAAATATTTGCTAAATAAAGGTTTGTGTAAATTAACAAATGATTATTATTGCCCCCTTTACTACACTTAGATCCTATAATTCCTGTATTTTGTCAATTTTCCTTGAGCCCTTTGTTCCTGGTACAGTGTTTGTCCTTTCTTGGACCACATTTTGTGGGTACTAACCAGTGCATGTTGGGAACACCCTACAAGACCTGTAGTTTTACAGATGCATTGTGAAAAACATTATATAAATAAATTTGGTTAAAAAAAGTGTGGTCGAATGAGTAAATAAAAATATTTTTTTTATTTTTTATATTTTAAAAACCTATTGTTCTATTACACACTTAGTGTTTTAATAATTAGTGTAGATATAAGTACACTACAGTGTGCTGTAGTATAATTGTGTGTTTTTTCTTTTATCACCAGTGGTACAGCAACAGATTTAGTGTTGTTTTGTTTTAAGTATATACCTAATTGGGCTTTTTTATTCTTTGGAAAATGGGTACATGAAATATAGCACTAAAATAAAATCCTTTACACTGTTTAGAATATGTGAGATTTAAATAGGATTCAAAATTGTTAATTATATTTCAAATGATGTGGCACGATGGCGCAGTGGTTAGCACGTCCGCCTCACAGCAGGAAGGCCTGGGTTCGTTTCCCAGGCTCAGACTTTTCTGAGTAGAGTTTGCACGTTCTCCCTGTGCTTGAGTGGGTTTCTTCCGGATACTCTGGTTTCCTCACGCAGTCCAAAAACATGTACAGTAGGCTATTTGTGTACAGTATTGGCTCTTCCAATTCACCCCTAGATGTGAGTGTGAATGGTTGTGTGTGGGGAAATAAAAAATCTGAAGTAATGAAGCCTATTTCTGTGGCATAATTCAGTGGATCTGTACTCTTCGTACTCTTATGGCCCCCTTTAAAATTGCTCAGGACACACCACTGCTTAAGGGCATCATTATAAGCAACCCAGGGAAAAGCTTACTGAAACAGATGTATTCCTGAACTAAGAATTTATCCCTATAGCCATCTTGCAATCTCTCTCTCTCTCCCAAGTTTATTTGCTCACAGTAAATGCATTATTACTCATTGTATTCATTTTTGCATTATTACTCACATTACTAATA
>JAQMYF010000011.1:10174947-10194169 GCA_030014195.1 Neosilurus mollespiculum | reverse complement strand
CTCTTTCTCTTTGTCTCTCTTTATCTATCTGTCTCATATGCATACACGCGCGCACACACACACACACACACACACACTTTGTAGAGCTCAAAAACTGGGTTCATAAAGTAGCCTTGCTTGCTTCGTATGGAAGGTCAGGCTAGCTGGTCTGAAACAAGGTGTACACTGTGTGTTTTAAGCCTGCTGGTGGACTCTAATTACCTTGGTGGGGAGGAGGGTAGATTAGAGATTCATGGATCATGTTGTTTTGCGTTTGGAGAGTGGGGGAATAGGGGGGGCAGAAATGTTGACAAGAAGAGGATTAGGGCAGGGTTCACGCTGCTTTGTGTTTAGACAGCTGATTGACTTAATACGACAATCAGAAGCTGCAAACAGCCTACAATTCACCTTCATTTTTTAATGTATTTTTTGTATTCCATAAAAAGAAATGGCACCAGTACTGTATATTAAACAAATATAGCCAGCCAGCACTTTCAGTGTTTCTGCTGAACCATTCATCATCTATTGGACTTATCCATCAAGGTTGTGAGTGAGTGGTAATTAGTCCCAGCTGTCTTAGGGTAAGAGGCCAGGTACAGTATACCCTTGCCATGGTACCAATCTAACTCTTAAGGCACACATGGAGAAAAAAACAACAACATTACACACTCACATTCATGCGTATGGGCAATTTAGAGTAGTCATTTGACCTAATCCTCATGTCTTTGGGCTATGGGAAGAAACTGGAGTATGTAGAGGACATCCGCACATGCAAGACCACAACGTTTTAACCCAGAACCTTCTTGCTGTGAGGCACCAGTGCGATCAATCACACCAGTTTGCTGCTGCCGTTCTGTTATTACTGTTGTTTAAATGTACATTGAAAATGGTGATACCTTTATTTTTAAAGGAAAATCTAAAGGACTAATTGTCACTGGACATCTTGTGTGCATACTGCACCAACACTTTAAACCGACTTGTAAAATCCCCACTGCATTTATATTTCATTTTATATATTTTGCATTCTATATTTTATTTTATATTTTACATTTTTATATTTATATTGACATTTAACTATAAAGTCCTTCAAATAGTTATAGTTATTGTTATTGTTCTTTTTCTTCTTGATAGTGATAGTTTATTCTTCACATTTGAGAACAATCGTAACAAGCATTTCACTACATATTGTACTGTGTATGATTTTGTACGTGACAAATAAATTTTAATTTGAATTATGGTAAGCTTTTCTTACATATGTTTGTGAAATATATTTACAAAAGGACATCTGTAGTAATTATGATTAAATTTACATTTTGCAGGGAGCAAAGAAGCATTAGAATATCAGATGACATTTGCACAAGTACATTGTTCAACAGCTAAATACGCATTCAAATTTTGCACATTGGAATCCGATGGAACCCTGATGCAATCTGAACTGCTCTAGTTGCCACCATCTCCCAGGGTCTCAGTGGAGCTATTTAATGGAGTTGGCTAACAAAGAAAGTAAGATTTTACTGGACAAGGTCACTAGATTTTCATTCTCTTTCCACCAACATCAATACAGAGAATCGCATGCTGTTTAGTCCTACCAAGATGGCTACTGAATAAAGACAGTGCCATGGACAATGTTTTGTCTAACAAGCATTATAGTGAATGTTATATAACCATACTCTTGTGTGACTCTAATGTGACAAGTACACCCTGCGCTAATTCTCCAAACCAGTTCTATATACCTGCCATATTCCATTATTCAGACACTTCCTTCTCCCTCCTCTGAGAGCAATCATTGACACCAGGGTGGCCAGGAACATAATAGATGTTAGCATTATGTTGGAGTTATTGTACAAACCCTTAAGACTTCGAAACTTGTTCAAGCATTGAATATAAAATAAGGGGGGTAATTACAAAGAATTACTCCAACGCTCCTCACAACAGCATGCTACACATCCAAGAGTTCTCTTTACAATTCCCAGACTCCATGAATAACTGTGTATGAATTACCCTTGTACAAGCTTCACAATTCAAGCGGATCATCGGATCACCCATGTTCGGATGTTCAGAAAAAAAGTATGCTTTTTCAGTCACTCAATCATTTGCTTAATCCTAATACTAGGGTCATGGAGAGGGTGGAGCCTATCTCAGCTGACATTGGGCGAAGGCGGGGTACACCTTGAATCGCTTGCCCAATCATCACAGTGCAATACACACACAACCATTCACACTCACATCCACACCTAGGGGCAATTTGGAACAGCCAATTAGCCTACTGTGCATAACTTTGGACTTTGAATGTTAAGGAAATATAGCCTGGTCAGCGCTTCCTCTGCCTTCCAAGCATTTTTGAAGATGTGCTAAAAGATACTCTGAAAAGGTTCATGATCAACTAGAAATACAATATTCCTTCATTCCCCAATCCAACATTCTCATCATGAAGATAAGATAAAATATTTTTATTGTCTTTGTACAAATAAAATGAGATATCATTTGGAGCAAGCCTGTAAAAGCTCAAGTTATTATAAAAATTATCAAATTTAAACAATACAATCAACAACAAAAGTTGTGGTAGTTATTTGTAGACTCCTAAAACATTTTTAAAATGTTACAGGTAACATTTTCATTAAATTTGCAATTTAATTTGCTTAAATTTTATACATTTGCAAAGACAATGTGCTTGTGTGTTGCAGTTACCCTCTCAGTACCTGCACGATTCACTGAAAATACTCCCAGTAAGGATGTGCACGTTCCTGGTCCCACGCAAAATGGGTCTGTACTGTGACCCTGGATGTGTTAAAAAATTTTGGCAAAGTCAAAGCAGTGTTGTGCATAAAAGTCATGTACATGTTCTCAACAAAAATCTTGGTTTAACATTGTCACAATGTTCAGATTGTCACAATAATGTTGCAAAACACTGTGTGTTAGCTGGTATGAGGTAATTAAGAACTATCGATATTGGAAAAAAGAAAAGGCGGGGCCATGGAACATTACAAGGCATTGCATAGTCTACTGAAAAAAATAAGTATATTTATTGCACTAGGCTGGTGAAAGTAAGAAAATAATCATTTCATTTTCCAAACCGCTTTATCCTTAATCCTTTATACTACTCAGGTCCCAGGGAAGATGGAGCTCATTCCAGCCGATGCCAGGCGAAGGTGGGGTACATCATGTACAGCTCATCAGACTATTACCGGGCAGCACAGACACACAACCATTCACACTCACATTCATACCTGGGGCAATCAAGAATATGCAATGAGTTTAATGTGCATATCTTTTAACTGTTGGAGGAAACCAGACTACCCTGAAGAAACACGCACAAGCACACAAGAAAGATCATGCAAACTCCACACTGAAATGCCCCCGCACCAGACACAGGGCTCAAACTCAGGACCTTCTTGCTGTGAAGAGGAGGTGCTAACCATTACACCACCATGCCGCCTAACAAATATACATGTAATTTAGTAATAAATAAAGTAGCAATCACAGTGATGAGATATGGTTATTGCACTTGAGGTGAGATAGGAAAGTAATAATGTTTTCAGCAGCAGTGTAGTTGAAATGTGGTGCAGTTCCATAATAGCAATAGAAAAAGTCCTACGTATGACTAACATGCAGAATAACATCTTTATTAAATCAAAAACAAACAAAACAAAAATTTAGTTAATAGATTTTTCTTAAAGATTTGTTGGAATATCTTGGATTTACAAATTTCTATTGATGATTCATGCACAATCTCAGTGCCACTGCAACAGCTCTCACATTTGTATGTAACTTGTAAAGGGAAGATCAAATACATTTTAGTGGAGCCCCCAAGCAGATCTCCCATCAGGCGAATTCCTTCTATTACCAGTTTCACATATATTCATTGTCTCAACTTGTAATACATCAGAGATCAGCCAGTCTCACAAAGCAAGGCATCCTATAGTAGTTTCATATACAGATTTTAGAAGTCCAGGCTCGTTCATTACCAACAACATGTGAAACATTTTAGTTCTCCAAAAAAAAAAACAACCCCACAACATAATGCAGCCACCCTAAGCATTACAGTTGGGATAGAGTTCTTTGGATTTAAAGTCCCACTTTTTTATTATTTCAGTGGGTGACAGATGTTTCCATAAACTCATGATGGACATGAATGTCATGGCAATTCAATTGTATCTTCAGGGCCATGACCAGCTTTATGGAAGGGTACTTCTTTTTTCATTACGTGTCTTTATAATCACAGATATATTCATAGATAGCCTATTCAATTCCTTGAGCTTGAAATGAAAGAAAAATTAACAAATCATAAGTTACATTTAGTGAACCCACGCTGTGCATCCACCTACTGTCTAGCCATGTAAAACTGTTTGCCATTTCTAAAATAATAATACAAAATACAACTAATTTTAAAAGGATTATGTGTTTAATTGAAGGACAAAACCTCAACAACACATATATATTGCATGCAAAAAAGGAATTGCCCCTGTATCCAAAACATTTTATTAATAAAAGGTTAAATTATGCTAGTCATGCCCAAAATTGATAACTGCCAGCCCTGTCAAATTGGGGACTACTCTATGTTCCGACAGCCCAACTGTCCGAAAGCCCATTGCTTAAATCAGTTGGGTGCCCCACTAAATTCAGTTGGGTTAGGGTTAGGGTTAGGAATATTGGGCTGTAACCTGTTGAATCTAGACATCACTTATATACAGTATTTCCAGGAATGTGATTTTCCCTAAAACCAAAAGAAAATTACTGAAATTCATCAGTAAGGGAAAGGTTACAAATCAATCTCTCAAATGCTGGGGCACCTGAAAACCAGTGTAAGAGCTATCATCATCAAATGGAGAAAACATGGAACAATGGTAAATCTACCCAGGACTGGCTGGTCTAGCAAAATCAATGCAAGAGCACAAAAGAAAACTCATTTTAAAAGTCACAGTAGAACTCAGTAGCCACAGGCCAATCCCAGCTCAATTAATACAAGTTTTCATGATTCCCTTTCGGAAAGACACTGAACAAAATGGTATCCATGGTAGAGTGTCAAGATATAAACCAAGCATTAACAAGAATAATATAAGGTCTCATATAACATTTCCCAAAAAATAACAAATAGGTTATACCCATAAGTTTTAGGATGATGTTTTCTGGCTGATAAGTCAAAGTGGAACTTTTTGGAACACATGGTTCCCATTATATCTGGTTTAAAGTTAATAAAGCTTTCCACAATAAGAACATCATGCCTACAGTCAAACATGGTGGTGGTAATGTGATGATATGGGAATGTTTTGCTGCTTCAGGGCCTGGGCATCTTGTCATAACTGAAAGAAGGATAAATTTAACCATCATTTTGTGGTCTAAGGCTCAAGAGGAATTGGGTTATGCAGCAAAGTATTGATCCAATGCATAAGTGCAAGACAATTTCTAAATGGCTGTTAAAAAAAAAAATTAAAGGATTTTGGGAAGACCTAGTCAATGTTATGACCTAAAATATTGTGGCAGGACCTAAAAACATCAGTTCATAGTCAAAAAAAACCCCCAAAAACCTCCAATGTGATTGAATTAATGCAATATAGTAGAGGACGATGGGCCAAAATATCTCCATAGCAATATGAAAGACCTCTCCCATGTTTGATTGCAGTTGCAGGACTTTTTTTTTTTTTTGTGCATTGGTGATAAAGGTTATTGTCCTTCAAATAATCCCAAGATGCTTTGTAAATTGTGTATTTTGTTTGCTCATGTTGTCTTTTGTTCATTCATTCATTTTCTTAACTGCTTAATCCTAATTAGGGTCGCGAGGAGGCTGGCGCCCATCTCAGCTGACTCTGGGCGAGTACACTTTTTCACACCATTGTACCTGATCTATAAACCATAAAACCTACCCATAATTTGCATTTTGCAAAGACATAGGCTTTTACACTGTGATTCTAAAAGTAATTTTCAGTTATCCACACAGTCTGCGTGAGCAAGCAATTGCTTGACTTCAGGTCACTTTTCTGCTGAGGGAGTTGAATGACGCAACTGATCGTCTGGGTTATGGCCATGACTTTAGTGCACAAACTTTTTCAGTGCACAAAATGTATTTTTGGTACTCGGAAATTAACACAGGACCAAAATTATACATAAAGTGTTCATAAAATACATACCTAACTTTTGAATGTCCTTAAAGTCTGCAAAACAGAGTGGACAGGATCACTGCTATCTCAGAAATCGCACATTTAGAAATGACAAACAAAATGGAAAAACCCAACACAGCTTACCATCCAAAGAACACCATACCTACAATAAAGCATGAGGGTAGTAGTATTGTGCTGTGGGTGTTACTTTGCAGCAGGGACTGGCACACTTGTCAAGATAGAAGGAAAAATATACAGGGCTGTATAACGTCAAATCCTTGAGGAAAGCCTGCGTCCCTCTGCCAGACGTGACCAAAAATGATCAGAAAGTGACCTCACAGTGGCTTAAGGAGAAAAAATTTAATGTCCTGCATGGCCCAGTCACAGGCAGAACTTAAGCCCTATTAAATCTGTGGAATGACTTGAAGACTGCAGTCCGTATAAGGGTGGGCATATATTACACAGTCTAGACGTGCAAAGTTGATAGAGAAGTCCATTATACTCATGGCTGTAAACATCCTTTAATCTGTAACCACCTGTATCCTTTAACCATCTGAGTGGTTCTATTTTTTTATTCTTTTTTTTTTTTCCAGAACTGTTGCTATAATATCGTCACTTGGCTGCTATAAGTTGCTTTGTGTAAGCACAGGTAAAAATATTTTTTGTGTGTGTGTCTTCACTTCAGGCTGCAAAGCAAGAAAATGTGAATATTTTGAAGGAGGGGGATTTTTCTCTATAGCTACTGTAACACCGAGTGTGTATGGCATCTCTGGCTCTACCTTTTTCTTATAAATTAACTAAAATGTACCTGGACCAAATATGCCATTTGCTTGGCTTACCTGCATTTTTAAGAGGCTCTTGGCTACAGCTTAATGTTTGGAAGAGGCATTTTAAATAGCTCCTTTGTGCAATAACTATTACTTCTAGCCAAGTGTTCAGAGTACTTGGCCATTAAATATAACTGATATTCAGTAAATTTATTTAGAGTATTGAAAGTAAACATTTATATGATTTGAGTTAGGGTCAAATTATACTTCTTGGTTTTTAAACTTAATGTGAAGAAGCACAGACGATGTGATATGTTTTTTGAAGTCATGAATCAAGAGTTCATATGGCATTGAACTACAGAGGGTGTCCTGTTCTTTTTGTTCATTATATTTCCTTCATACTGCATACAAGCCTACATACACTTCTTAAAACCCAGTTTTCAGCGTTTAAAACTTCTATTCGCTCTTTATTCATTTGCTGAACCACTTAATCCTACTAGGGTTGTGAGGAGACTGGAACCTATCTCAGTTAACTCTGGGTTAAAGCAGGTTACATCCTGAACAACTCACTAGTTCATCACAGGGCCAACACCCACACAACCATTCACACTCACACATGAGCAGTTTGGAACAGACAGTTAGCCTGATGACAGCTTTGCTTGTCTGCCGTCACCTTTATATTATCAGGTGATCAGGTGACTGATCAAGACTGCTGTATCCCCTGTGCCAAAACAGACCACAAGACTTCAAAACCCGCATTTAGTGTCGTTTGGAGATAACTTAAAATGTCTTTATAAGTGAGTCCAAGGTTAAAATACTATGGAGTCTGTAAGGGGAAACAGAAGAAAAATTATATATAAATATATAGTATTATTCTAATATATATATATATATATATAATAAAGTATATAAATCCAATGTCCAATTCGCTCCAATGAGGGAGAAGAAAGGTGATGTAAAGTGCATCCTGGATCATCATGGGTTGAACCAATGTGTCTCAACTAGGAAATGCTGACCACAGCATACAGTGCTTACAAGCAACAGTACCGAAACGACCATGGAAATGAGTATGAATTAATTTCTTTTGTCAATCTACAAGTTGAGACCTTTTAACGATTTATACCGAAAAGTCATACATGGATATCAAGAAATTAAATCGATCAATCAAAATTTATTTTCAAGAAAAACTTGAATAAAGTAACACCTTTCGTATACTTGTTGTTGCAGTAACCCGCAACGCAGTATGAGCTTGACAGCATTTTAGCTGTGTTCAGCCTTGCTTCCAGGAAAACAACACGAGAATCTCCTCCCGCTGATGTCACATCCATGTTCTTCCCCAATCGCACCAAGATCTAGAGCGACCCCGGGAGATTAAAAAAATCAACTATTTACTCTCAAGTTAAACTGTATTGACGGCTTCAGCACATATGTTTTGACTGCATTTTGCGTCATAATTTTGTTGAATTAAACTGTGAATATGGTGACATGAGGTCTTTAAAGACTTTAATTGACATTAATTTATACAATGTATATATGTAACTTAATAACCTTTTTAACACACTATATATATATATATATATATATATTATATTATATTATATATATATTATATATGGAGTTTGCACATTCTTCCCATTCTTAGATGGGTTTCCTCCAGATGCTCTGGTTTCCTCATACAGTCCAAAGACATGCACATTAGGCTAACTGGCTGTTCCAAATTGCCCCAGGTGTGAGTGTGAATTATTGGGTGTACCCTATCTTCACCCAGTGATGGCTGTGATAAGCGTTAGGCTCTTTAAGATCATAATAGGATTACATGGTTTGGCAAATAAGTGATTGAGGATGAGTGAGTGTAAGAGCAATGTTGTGTGTTAAAAAAAAAAATCTGAAGATGCCACATGGGTTAAGAGTTGATGACTATATTACACAGCATATCCAGTAAGTTTGAAGCCTATTTAAAATAATCTTTGTGCAATAATGATAATTTAACAATTAGCATGTTCACATTTGCAATAGCTACCACTACAGTTAGCAGTAACCAATTAAAATGAGCTTATTATTGAAGTAGTAGTTGTGATTGTAAGATCACTGTTATAAATTCACATTTTAATTAATGTTTTACTCTTGGATGGTAAGCATAAATAGGACGCTGGATCAGCAGGTAGCATTCATTGTTGAATCAGTTCCAGGTCCTCATACACCTGCAAAAAAAAAAAAAAACCTGGCAGCAAGCTATAATACCTGACAGGTGATACCAGATTGGTGTGGTACAGGGAAGCCAGGACAGAACAAAGTTGTGCTGGAAGGACTTTGGCCAATATGTAGTGAGATAGCTTGTTTATTATATAAAGCACATTTTTCATTGTCTTGTTTGGTGGTCTCAGAAGAGTGACGTTCAGGTTACAAGTTACATCAGGAAATACTGGAATGTGTAAATTAATTATTGATTTCCTAGACAACTGAATGATAATGAGAAATAAAATAATTAAAACTGTAGTGAAAATGTTTTTTGTATATCATAAAGGTTTGGTATTAATTCCTCAAGGGTTGTTTTTTTTTTTTTTTTTTTTGCCATCCACAGTAAATTGTATATTGACAATTTATACAATGAGTACTTATTAGATCATTTTTTTATTGTGCTATAAATTATTTTAAACCGCAAATGTAATTTTAGTTTGACAACACCTGGCAACAATACTTGGCTTGGAATTTGCATTGCTTTTCTATGCTCCAGGCTAGCTGACAGTAGGAAAAATTACTGCCTTAAAAAAAACACATACACAGGAAAAAGCATAACATCTCAGCTTCTCAGATGATGGAAAGATAAGAAACCTTTCTTTGCCCAAGAGAACATGTGTTTGTTAGGCATGACTCATGCTACCAACTAATCTCTCAGTCATTGAAGTCCTCTCATGTCTTGAGATTGTGTGATCTGAATAAGAAACTTTCGGTAAAGTATATAAATCTTCTAAAACTGAACAACCTACTTAAGAAATGGATAGGGTAAAGGAAAGTAAAAGATGGAGTAAAACTCGAAGATTGGATAGGTCAGAGTAAAGGATAGGTCATATGATGGACTAAATATGTAAGGCAGGTAGAAAAATAGGAGGCAGCTGGCAACTAAGGCACGTGAGACACATTAACAGATTACTCCACCAGCATGATGAGACATGTGCTGCTACAAGTCTGACAGACAAATTCCAAATTCTGCCTGTACCTCCATGCACTCCAGCAGGACAGTTTTGAATTGTGTTTTGACTTTGTCTGCCTGGCTTTTATCATTAAGTGCTTTTGTCTGCACAGTGTTCCCTGCTGCCTTCATGACGGAGCACTTTAACATACCAGAATGCAGTGGACAATGGTACAAGCCATCAAGCCCTCTCATCGGACAGACAAGCAAGGCAGTTGCAGAGGCTGGACAGTATTGACTTATGGCTCTAGCAGCTCATAGCCAACCTGCAATATGTTCAAGTTTCCATGCCACAGGTACCATCACAGCTAATATCAATTTCAAGTGCATCATATTTTTCCATGGCTTGCCCAGACAAATGGCAATGTCAAAGCTACAAAATACCGAGGTTTGCTGCTCCAATGATCACTATGTTTTGTGTGTTTTTATTGAAGATTGAAGATTGAAGCATTTCAGTGGGCTACAGCTGTCTCCTAGGAGGAGAAGAATGTACATATTCAATCATGTTCCAGAATGCAAGGAGGTGAGCAACAAACTACTTGATCTTTGGCTGGGAAGGCAAAGGGCAGCCACCTAAACACTGAAGTTCTGCACATTGGCTGAAGGCAGTGGATGGAATGAGCCAGCTCTAAAGGAAGTGTTTCATCATGGGCTCAACAATGAGATCCTCAGAGAGCTGGCATGCCATGATGATGAAGCCATGCTCAATGGCCTCATCACCCTACCCATACATCTGAATCACCTTCTGCTCCACCATCAAAAGATCCCTGAGCTTTCCATGTTGGGCACCCCTGTCAATGTAACCCATGTTCCAGCCTTAGTTCAGACTTATGAGCCTCAAGCAGTTTGTCTTTAGCATGCTCTGCAATGTGGACAGGAAGAGGCATGAGCCACTTTGCTTTTACTGTGGGCATGCAAAGCTTAACTCCAAGTGAGGTCACGGCACCTGAACCTCAGAAGCTCAGCAGCACCAAACCTGGGTGGTGAAGAGAGAATTGACCACCTGTGCACGACCAGCTGTGCATCTAATGCTGTCATTCAGATTACCTCGTCAGCCATTGACCCATTAGACCTATAACCAGGTTAGCTAACACTCAGGAGGATCCCCATTACAGCCTCACCTCCAACAATAAAACTGCTGGCCCATGTCCAGGCTACCACCCTAAGTAAGCTCATGACCAAGCCTAAGACCAAAACCACATTCAAGGCCAAGGCTTTTTTTAAGAGACATTTTGAGAAACCTTGCCTTATAGTTATTGGCAGTGCCAAATACATAAATGTCACTAGCTTAAAAAAACAATATTTATCAGTAATGAAGAATTTTGTAAACCATTAAAACATTAGGCACTTGGAATTTCATTTGCTTAATATTTCATGACAATATTAAAACTACATAAATATGTATATAATACAAGGTCAATGTCTATTGTGCCAAGTTTGATTTTGAGCAGATACTTCCAAACATTAGGCATTACCAACTGTACGGTATAGTAGAGAATTATAGGAAAGTGATGGATAAATTCTTGCACCAAGCGCAAATAACACCAGTTTATTTTTTCTTCCATTTCCTTGCAGCAGTATGTGCTGTGTCAACAATCATTTTCATTGCCAAGGTTTTACACAGGCAAAGAAAAGTGCATTCATAACTAACCTTAATCATTCATCACTACAAAACTTGATCTTCTCAGTTTGTGTACTGTGCTGCTTTGAAAAGTTATTTTATTTGTGGCTTCACCCGCAGATTTTTTTTAAACATTTATTCATTCCCTAATTTTCTGAACCGCTTAATCCTAATTAGGGTTGCGGAGGAGGCTGGCACCCATCTCAGCCGACTCTGGGTGAGGGCAGAGTACACCCTGGACAGCTCGCCTGGCCATCGCAGGGCAGAAACACACTGACAGCTATGCAGCCTTCTCTTGACAAAAATCAGCAATGGTTCTTTTACATGCCTCTCACCACAGACAGTGAGAGACATGGCCGGCCTTTGATAACCCAGTTAGCTGCACTGGGGGGATTTTTTTAACACTTACAATTAAATTAAGATGATAAGATTCATAATGTATGATTATGTGCTTAGTGTACTTTTGATACTTATTTAAGAATGTTTATTCATATCCTTTATGTCAATATTGAAATACAGGCATATAATCACTATATCCATCATCTGCATTTGTTTAGGCATACTCCTCTAGTCTAAGCTGGAAAAGTTATACAGGTCCATGAAATTCATATCTGACAGTAAATTTAATTAGATTTGAATTTGATTCCACAGTGGATTAGATGTGAGGTCGATTAGTCCATCATATACAAATCCTTCACTACTTCCTTACTCTTCTTATATATTTTCTCTGTACCAATTATGCTGGAAATAAAACAGATTGCCAAGCGAAACGGTGTGTCATCAAAAGGTGAGCTGTTGATTTATTGGTCAATCTATGTTCCTACCCTCACTTATGGTCACAGCTGTGGGTAGTGACCAGAAAGAACAAGATCACAGGTGCAAGGGGAGAAAATGAGATTCCTTCCAAGGGTGGCTGGGCTCACACTTAGATATAGGGTGAGGAGTTTGGACATCAGGGAGGGGCTCAGAGAAGAGTCATTGCTCCTCTCCGTTGAAAGGGCCGAGTTGAGATGGTCTGGGCATCAGGTTAAGGCACCTCGTGGACACCTCTTAGGAGATGTGTTCCAGGCATGTCCAACCTAGGACATGTTGCAAAAATTGTATCTCTTGGCTGGCTTGCGAATGCCTCAGTATTCCCCTGAGAATCACATGTAAAAGCAAAACTATAATCATTGCTTTTAAAAAATAAATCTCTAAAAAAATTCATGTGGGCATTGCAAAAACATTCATGTGACTTTTTTGGAGTTGTCATTCAGCCATTGTCGAAATATTATTTTCTTAAGCTTATTATTATTATTAATAATATTTATTTATTTTTTGGACTGGCTAGCTTGTTATTTAAACAGTTTCATCTTATATTTCAAGAGATTCGGCACACCTGAAATTTTAAATTGTCTTATCATGGTATCATACTGTCCCATTCCTACTTCATGCAATCCAGCATCTATTCAGTTGTATTGAGTCTGCTGGTGTGAATTCTATACTGGATGATTTTGTTGTGCACCTGTACAAACAATTACAAAAGTGCATACATGGAGAAATACAAAGACAATTATTACTCAGTTATACAGAGCTATGCAGGATTTTCCATGATACAGTTTGCTAGCTATAGAGTTACAGTCATTTATTATAACATGGAATCATCCATGAGTGATCAAATCTCTTCAACAAAACCGGGTGGGACTTCAAGTCAGGGCTATCATTTCAAGGAGCCGAGCTGCAGGTCTCAATTTCAAAAGCCATGGTATCTTAAATACAGTTCACAAAATACAAGTGCTTACTGACCAAAGTCTAATCACAAGCCCTCGCATCAAAGCATATGAAAGCTATGTTGTAAAACAAAAGAATATTTTTTCCACAGCCCACAGCCCATAATGAAAAATTGTTTGACACATCTGACGTCATGTGGTGAACACATCAGGAGTTTGTTCAGCACTGGTTTGGTAATTATGGGAGGCAGCGCAGACAACTTTTTATGACCACACAGCTGTATTAAAGCAGACCCTTTAGATGAGGCTACCCAGAGAAAGTCCTCATGGTGGAAAATAGTCACCTATGATACTATTAGATAACAATTTATTTGAAATATTTTTATCTAGTTTTACCCAAATTAAAATGGATTTCCCCGTTGAGTCTGGTTCTTCTCAAGGTTTCTTCCTTGTGTTGTCTGAAGGAGCTTTTCCTTGCCAACATTGCCGCAGGGTTGCTCATTGGGGATGTGTAGGGTTTATAGAGAAATGTTTAAATTTTAAATGTTAAAAATGTAAATCTGCTTTGCGACAATGTCAGTTGTAAAAAGCGCTATGCAAATAAAACTGAACTGGAGGAAAAGTTGTGGTTTGGGGTAGCTTTGCTACCTCAGGGACCAGGCGGCTTGCAGTCACTGATTCAACTATGAATTCTGCATCATATGAAGCTACCTTTATGAAATTTAAAGCTAAACCATAAGTAGGACTTTCATATGGATAATAATCCTAAGCATACTATCAAATCCATCAATAATTGGCTCAAGAGAAAAAAGACAAATAATCTGAGTTATGGAAAGGCCTAGTCAAATCCCAGTTTGAGCCCACTGAAAAGTTGTTGGGGAATTTGAAAAGGACAGTTCAAAAATACCCTCAAGCATAGTGCAAGGAATGAAGAGTGATCAAAAATTCAGCAAGCTGATGTCAGATACTGGTGGAAAATTATGCAAATGTATTGCAATTATGTACATTTTTACATGGGATTTAATAAGAACGAAAACAGTAGAACTAACTCTTTTCAACACTGATTTTAAATCAGTTACTTTTAGTTAACAGTTGAACATCTGACCAACTCAATGTTCTTGATTAAAGAACCTGAAAGCAATGAGAAAACCTTTGTAGACATGCACAGAGCGGGATCCTCATTTACTTGACACCGTACGTCACTTTCTAGAACATGCTTGAGCAAGCCCAGATGTATGTTTTTTTTTCCATAGCAGCAGTCTTGGCCTTACTGTGATTCTTGTGTGTGACATCCTGATTTATTAAGCAAATATAAATATAGCCTTGCAGTCATGTAATGCTAATTCGGCACCAGGTTTATGTGCTTTCTTCTTAGGGATAATGGTAGCTAGTTAACGTTATCTTAGTTAGTTAATAAATATTGCTGACACAATAACCATGTGGAAAAATACTGTTTCTTCATAAACCACCTTGCTGAAAAGAATACATAGGTAAAAACCTTTTATTGGATCATTTCTGCACTGAATAATGAAATTTAGTTGGCAGCAAGTTATTTAATCCTAACTGCCAAAATGATGAAGTGAGTAGGTTCTAACTACCCAAATAACCATGTCAGAAGATACATCCTGTGGTTGTGGAAAAGGCATAACTCTGTTTTCGAAGAGTCAAATTATTGGCTTTTATTAAGTAAAGGAAACAACTAAGGGCATTGCTGAAACTACTAAAATTGGGTTAAGAATTGTCCAATGCATTATTAAAATCTAGAAGGATAGGGGTGAACCATCATCATTAGGGATGAAATGTGCTTGGAAATAATCTAGTATGATCCTCATTGGAGATCACCTAAATGTCTGGGGAAATCTTATCGTAAAAGTATAACAGTAAAATTTAATAATGAAAGCAAGAGCACTCAAATAGAAGTAAAAAAAATTGGGACTATACAGCTGTAAAACTATAAACTTGTGGGTACTTGTGGGTGGACTATAAAACCACTTGTGGGTAAGGCTAATCAGAAAAAAAGGCTTCATTTTGCAAGGGAGCATAAAGACTGCACTCTGAAGCAATGGAAAGGTCATGTGATCTGATGAGGAGAAAGAGGCAGATAAAGTAATGCACCCGTCACAATAGTGCCTACCATACAAGCCTGAAGGGGCAGTGTTGTGATCTGGGGTTTCTTTATTTGGTCAGGTCTAGATCCAGCAATGTTATATGCCCACAAATGAAGTCAACTGACTACCAGAATGTACTAAATTACTAGGTTATTGTATCAAATATATACAATTTCGACTCAAAGACTGGTTCAGAGAGCCTGAGAAATCAACATGAACTGGCACCCCATGTCCTGACCTTAACCCTACTGAAAGTCTTAGGGATGTGCTGGAGAAGACTTTATGGAGTGTTTCGATTTCTCGCCATCAATTCAAGATGTCGGTGTAAAATGAACCCAACTCTGGATGGAAATAAACATTGAGATGTTGCTTAAGTTTTTTTCCATGCATTTATGCACTGTAATCAAAGCAAAAGGTGGTATTTGATGGGTCTTTTATACTAGACAAACAGTTGCAGTGACTGGCTTAGAGAACTGTGGTGTTCAAAGAATCAGCAGCCCTTGGGACAGGGTACCACATAACCTGGCTAGGGGGTGCCCAGTGCATGCCCATAGCTTTAACAGAAATGTTTGCTTGTTCTAATATGTTGGAAAAGCAACAATTCACATGGGATGCTCTTATTTTTTAAAGACTGTAGCAATATTGATCAGTCTCTGAAATAGCTTGGCTGCATTATAGCTGTTTACTGCATTCATAAAAGACCTGATGAATTGTTGTCAAGCTGTAGGAATTTAAGAGTAATTTAAACATTTGATTAAATGTTTTGTTCTGTCCGTTTCATCTTGTAGACCAAATTTTTGCTGTCTACTGCATTCAGAACAGCATCAATCTCGCTGCAACAACAAGTTTCATCTCATCAAACTCTGCAGAGATGTCATTGGCTTGGATCTTTGTTGACCTGACACCAAGGATGTAATTTATTTCAAGTCTAAAATTGAATTGATGCAGGGAGATAAAGTTTGTGCTTCTGGCTCAAGACAAATATTTCAAGACCCTTAACACCCTCTCACCAATAATAAGCTACAAAGGTATGAAACTGAAGGCCATAAAGAAGATGTGCAAATCGAACTAGAACAGCTGTGTCCATTACATTGGTATTATATTATAGGAAGAAGATTGGCATGGAGGTGCGTTGGTTGGCACGTCTATTTCACAGCAAGAAGGTCCTGGATTCGAGTCCCGAGCTCAGGTGTTTTCTGTGTGGAGTTTGCATGTTCTCGTGCTTGCGTGGGTTTCTTCTGGGTACTCAGGTTTCCTTCTACAGTCCAAAAACCTGCACATTAGGCTACTTGGCTGTTCCAAATTGCCCCTAGATGTGAGTGTGAGTGGTTATGTGTGTGTTGGCCCTATGATGGTCAGGCGAGCTGTTCAAGCTGTTCAGCCACCCTGCAAACCTAATAGGATTAAGCGGTTCAGCAGATGAGTGAGTGAATGAGAAGAAGAAAAGAATTAATTTATAACTCACCTCATATATTTGGTAATATTCATCCAAGGTCTTTTTTTTTTTTTGTTTAAGCGCTGGTCCTTTTAACAGCTAATCAAAAGCGAATCATTTAAACAGTATGCTATTAGCAATGGTTTTCCTCTAATATTTATCTTTTTTTTACCCTGTAAATAACCAACTTACACAACCAATTCATGACGTTGTGTTATACAGTAATATATACCCAACGTATCACATATAATTTGTGTGCTGCTGCAGTTCGCTTAGGAAATAGCTATAGCTAGATCTGTTCTACTTACCCCAGTACATAGAGTATGAGAAAGAAATTGTAGCCCAGAGCCATTTTAGACCAACTTAGCCCTCTACTATAACCAGTGAACTGTGCACAATTACCCTTATCATAAATATTTACCCACCTCAGTTTCTTTTGGAGCTTCCTGCCGTCTGCTACGGCCATAATCACCTACACAATGAACCCATTTAATGCTCCCAAGGCCATTAAATCAAAATGGTATGCAGCCACCCACACCCTCAGAGGAACTCCTAGCACTCATATAAGAACTTGTGTTTGTAATGTGGCAAGGAGCACAAAGTTTTGACAAGCCCAAGACCTGAATAGTCACCTGGGGATGTGTTTTAAGCTTGGAATGGGTTCATTCACTAATGAGTCATCTTTTCTCATGGTGTTTTCAGAGGAGGAGGGAAGACCAAAGCTGCCATTATGTCATTTGCATCCACACATACCTGGTACCTTTTGAAGCTGCAGGGTGCTAATGCTGAGATACTTCTCTGGTGTGAGTGATAGAGGCTACGGAGAATGCCGCAAATCACACACTACTAAGCTGTGTAATATGTTTTAAATGTATATTTTAGATAGCTAGCTAGCTAGCTAGATGCTTTTGGTTTTTGGGGTTTAGCTTAGGGTTACAGTTAAGTGAGTTAGGTGTTAGCTACATTCATAATAATAAGTACTTGCTACATATTCACTCATTTGCTAAAGCGCATAATCTGATTAGGGTCACGGGGAGGCTGGAACCTACCTCAGCCAACTCTGGGGAAGGCGGGGTACATCCTGAACAATCCATTGCAGGGCCAACACACACAACTATTCACATTCTCACTCCTATGTGAAGTGGGGATGTTGTGGCTGGTCCTTAGTTTTTCAAAGGGCTGTTTGAGGGCTAAGACTTGGTTTTAGGGTTCAGGTTAGAATTAGGGTTAGAGATGGGGTTAGGTATTTAGTTGTGATAGTTAAAATTAGGGTAGGGAGCTTGGGAATGCATTATGCCAGTGAATGTCCCCACAAAGATAGAAGTACAACAGTGTGTGTGTGTGTGTGTGTGTGTGTGTGTGTGTGTGTGCGTGTGTGGACAAGGAGGGAGTGAACTATCCGCACTCTCTCTTTTTAATGAGTTGTCCCACTCTTCCTGTGCATGCACACACACACACACACACACAGGAGCTAAGCAGCAGGGTACACTCAGGTGGAGATAAACCCAGTCATGCTTCCACGCGTGGTTTTCCTCTGAGATATTCCTCATCATTCCCTTTGTACAGGATTATCACTGCCTCTAAGGGTAAGTTGCTCCCAAATTGTTGATCTCTTTATTTATATAATCCCTGTTTTTATGTATTGCGAATTTGTCCACAGCATCTTTAAACCTTGTTTGAATTCAGTGTGATCTGAAATCATGTCACATGTCCAGACTCTCCATATCTTCATGTGTCCTGGTAGAAATATAAATAAAGTCAACTGTGCGCGTGTAGCTGCTGAGAGTTTGCGGACATGAACTCTGGTTGTGTTGGGGATTTATGATGTACTAGTATAGACTTGACCCACTCAGTGCCTCAAGCTGTTCTGCTGAAAACTTTCCCTGCCTTTTCTGCACTGACTCAGAGAACCTGGTGTGGAAATAACACCTAGAGTATTAAAAGAAATCTTGCTGGGTTTATGTATTTAATTTAACTGTAGATGCTCAACAGTGAAAAAAAAAATGCCTTTAAACTCTAATACCCAAGTTTATTTGCTCACAGTAAATGCATTATTACTCATTGTATTCATTTTTGCATTATTACTCACATTACTAATAATATTTATTATTATTATTATTATTATTATTATGTATTGTTTTACACTGTGTATGTGTAAGAATACTGTGCAGGACATTGGAGACAATACTGTTTTTCTCTCTGTATGTGTGTGTGTGTGTGTGTGTGTGTGTGTGTGTGTATATATATATAGATATATAGATATATAGATATATAGATATATAGATATATAGATATATAGATAGATATATATAGATATA
>JAQMYF010000011.1:10160970-10174847 GCA_030014195.1 Neosilurus mollespiculum | reverse complement strand
GTCGGCTGAGATGGGCGCCAGCCTCCCCGCGACCCTAATTAGGATTAAGCGCTTCAGAAAATTAATGAATGAATGAAAATGCATGTGTTTTATCTCATGTTTGCAGATCACAGTGTACAAACTTTTTGTCATCATTCAGATTATTCAGAACTGATGTCCTTATTTAGATCAAAAAAGTAAATATATATGTATTTTTTTATTATGTGAATGTATTGTGTTAATGCATTTTCAGTGGAAATATTTCAGAAGAAAGACAATCATTCAGTTTCCTACGGTTATCACAAGACAGGGATCTACGAACACTAACAGATAACTTGTAAAATGCTTTGAATTTAAAGAATGTGTACATAGTCAACTAGCACTGTGTATGCATTTTAAATATGTTATGACTTGTCAGCAGCTTATTAGCTCTAGATGGCCCTAGACCTGTATCTAAATAGATCTCTCATGCTTTAGGGCTGTGTGGTATTCCTTGGCTGTGTGGTATTCCTTGGCACAGTATTACACAGGTAGATTGATCAATGGACTCCAGTAAACATCAGCAAATTCTTGAAGCAAATGTGATACATTAAAGAAAATGAAGTTGAAAAGGCTTGTACATACTTCAAAATCCTCTATGAACTGCTTTAAGAAATGCAAGCTGTAGCTTTCCAAATGGTCTTTACAGGTCGCCTGTGGTCTACAACTTCTTCCTGTGTTTGCATGGGTTTCCTCTGGGTGTTCAGGCTGCAGAGTAGATGACATTTAGATTTCATGCATGAATTCTCATGAATTCTTTAGATCTGTATCCATGGCCAATGTGTAGTATTCACTTGCAGATGCATTTTGCACCTGCTTTTTTAATCCTAAAGCAGAAAATATTTCAAATTCTTTTGTGTCTACAGTCCCTTTCACAAACAAAAGCTGTTAATGTACAGCCAAAAACAACACAGGATTCATAATAGTTTTAATCTGGCTACCCATTCTGACTGTTGGAGGACACCAGAGTGCCTGGAAGAAACCCACGCAAGCTCGGGGAGAGCATACAAACTACACACAGAAACGCCCGAGCATCGAACCCAAGCCTTCTTGCTGGGAGGCGGACGTGCTAACCACTGCACCACCGTGCCACCCTTGAAAGCTATTCATACTATGTGTTATTGTCAGTGTTACCACAACAATGAGTCTAATCAGCTTTTTATTAGTACTTTTTTTAACCTTTTTATCCCAAAGCAGGGCAAGGACACAAATAGGGATGATGTTGTGGTGCCGTCTGTCCGTCTGTCCCAGAATCTTTTGATATCACCTCCTCCTACAGCTTTTCTTGGCCTTTCTTCAAAATCTTCAGACATGTTGGACACATGATAATGATACGCATATTATCATATAATGGTGGTCAGGTGATTTTTACTAGTTATCGCTCTTGAGCCAGTGAGATTCACCATGTCCCTAATTACCATTCTTCTGAAAGTCTGTAGACTCCTCCTACAGTTTTTCTTAGAATTTCTTCAAACAGACTTGTTGGTCATGTGATAATGATACGCATATTATCATTATATTATCATAAAGTGGTGATTTGTAACACAGTTATTTACCATGTAATAAATTCATTTACACTCCCAAACACTCCCATTCTCACAGATGAAAAAACATTTTAACATAATCATGCAAAACAATCCAACAATAAGAAAAGCTTATTCACTGAAGGATATTGTGCTCACTTAAGCTCTTGTTATTATTGTTTTTATTATCACAATATGCAGACTGGCCCTGCGATGGCCTGGCGAGCTGTCCAGGGTGTTCCCCGCCCTCGCCCAGAGTCGGCTGAGATGGGCGCCAGCCTCCCCGCGACCCTAATTAGGAATAAGCGGTTCAGAAAATGAATAAATGAATATGCAGACTCAGACTTTTAAAGCAGATTGTGTTTCTGTTCTTTCTTGTTTGTCATTAAAAAATATATATATTATAAATGACTGGTGGAGCGAACACACTGACCTTTCGAGTAACTCCAACAGGAATGTCAGATCCTTGTTGTTTTTATAATAGAGCCTAACGTTAGGTTATGTTATGTACCTGAATGCCATGTTTACTCTTACATTACTACTGTCATGACATTAGTTACTATGTCATTAGTGGAGAAATTCTAATTTAAAAACGTACCTTTTCCGAGTCTTCGGACACACGCGTGCTCTTTCTAACTTGCTAACGAAGTAGAACTTGTAATTATCTAAATAGATCTCGGCGCAAGACCTATTGGAAAGTTCCTGTCTATGTAAATGTAATGACTACCGTAATATTACATTCCTTTAGTACAATTTCCGTAAGCTCTCAAATGTCTAGTAATAATAACATGAACAAGCGCGCACTCATGGTCTGCAGACAGACATTAGTGGAGCTAATTTAATACTATGCTTGCAGTGCAGATTCCAGTGTAATCTGAAATCTCATATAGTAGACCATTTTTTGCTGGCTCCCGCCACAAGTACTGTGTATTTCAGACCTTTGAAAGAAGTGTTGTCTCTGCAAGCAGCACCAGGTCAGGTCACAGCATATTAATCCAATGATTCCAGTTCCAGTAGAGCCGTGGCAAAATCTTACCATTCAGATTTTCTAAAAGTGGCTTTCAGTGAGAAAATGGTGTGTGTGTGTGTGTGTGTGTGTGTGTGTGTGTGTGTGTGTGTGTGTGTGTGTGTGTGTGTGTGCTTTCTATGTGTATGTTTTAGGAAAGTTCATTTAATCTGATATTGAATCTTGAAAGGCCTTGATAACATGCAGGTACTCACAAGCCCTGGGGTTGGTTTAATCACTTTTTTCTTCTCTATCACACAGAGACACACACTAGCCCTTTCTTCAATTTAATCCTTCATAGTGTCATATTTTCTGCTTTGAACTATTTCTACAGTAATGGGTGGAAACACAGATCTCAGGCTTTGTCCATCTTTGATTTCAGATGCATTGTTAGAGAAGACTCTAGTGTTGATATCACTTACATCGGTTCATGCATTAACCGAAAGTGAAATGTGATAGCTTTGTCGTCAGTAAAGCCTGTTTCTGTCTCAGTATGCTGCCTTTTGCTGTATGTTGTTCTTTATCTTATTTATAGTGGTATAAAACAAAGGAGACAGAGTAGCAATACATTCTTTGCTTTCTTTACCTTTTTTGTCAGAATTGTTTTTCGGTGGATAAAGCATTCCTCTACTAACAAATAGTAAAATGTATTGTAAATGAAATAATTTAGCTTGACGGTATTAGCAGCATTAAAAGACAGAGTGTATGGTGGAAAAAAGACACTAGGATGCTGGAAAAGCTACCTGATGTAAAGTGTCTGCTCGGGTGTGAATATAAATTCCAATCGACAAATGATAACAAATAGAAGACAGTAGTAACATCAAGTATCTTTCTAAGTTGTTTGGTCATGATAAACCACTAGAGTTCTGAGATAGATTCTACAAGTGTAAAACTGTACTGAAAGGATTAATCTGTTTCCCTAAAGACACGAGTAAACCCAGATCCATGCCAGGAAAATTCCCTCCCACAGCATAACAGAACCAGCAGATTGTCCATTTGTCCTGCTCTTGGATTTGATAACCCAGATATATTCTCTATTAGATATCGGTTTTAACGATTTTGAGTTATACAGACAGCAAGGGTTAAAGTTTTTTCTTAAACAACAGGCTGCTTCATTTTATTTGGCTCAAGATCACTGTTTATCAAATGTGACCATCGGATGACCGAGAAACAGCACAAAAGGTCTTTAGCTTGCATAACTGTAGTAACAAAGGCTCAATATAAAACCTTTTTTTATATCTCTGTATTGCAACAAACTCTAAACTTTAATGTTTAAATACAAGAAAATGTATATTTTTGGTACTTTTTGGTGTAATGCTTGGTGTAATATTTTTGAGAGAAAGATTATGCCAGAATAAAATATAAGCATCTCTGTGAACTGGAAGTGTTAGGTAATAAATCAGAAAATTTGAACTTGCTAATAGGTTTGATGGCACAGACCTTATTGTATGTACAGTTACAGTATGACATCTTATTAGACACAGGTCTAATCTGTCTACCTGTTGACCTACCTGTGACTAATTTTTTTAGCTGAACTAAAAAGATAATATACCAACACTTCACTGCCCTCAAGGTATGTGTTATCAGGTTGATCTTGTCTTACACTTTATACCTTTACATGGAAAAAAAAAAGGGAATATCCACAGGTTTTGATCTAAATAAGACTGCCTAGTTTTTATGTTATTTGGGGTTTTGTGTTGTTTCAAACATCTGGATTCTACTGTGTATGTTAGTGTTTTTACTGTTTTATCTTATATCAGAATTAATGAATAACTGCCTGGGTAATATACCTGTTTGCTCTTACTGATATTGATAATATTTATTTCAAGGACAAGAAAACAACTGACCGTCACATTTAATCCTCTCCATTCTTGTTTCCAAGATGTTGAGAGCTCCAATCATCACCATCTGTGTTGGTATGCCATTTCTGTTTAAATCTGTATATCTGAGTTTTGGGTTAAGGTTTCGGATTTTGAGTGTCAAATTTTGTAAATATCAGTTTAATGTCAGTACCTAATTATACAGTATATGATCTAATAAATGTTACCAAATCATCAGTTAACAACAGCTACTTCCAAAATGATATTCACTGTTGTTTTGTGAACCTGTTTATTTGTTTCCTTCTCTTAGGACTCCTTATTTTTAGCAGCAAAGCTAAGCCAAATGGAAAAGACAAGAAAGTAAAACAAGGTATATACCCACAACAGTGTGGTAGTTTCATGGATATGAAATGGATTCTTCTGAGGAATTTTTAATAGTGTATAATATATGCTTCATGTTTGCATTTGTTCTAGTTGTGCCGGATATAGGATGTGATGTCCGTGCAGGGAAGGTCATCTTCCCAGAATTCATTGTCCGCTGCCCCTCCAATTGCCGTGAGAGTAAGGAAAAGGTTTATGGGACGGGTATCTTTGCCTCTATATCTAGCATCTGCAATGCTGCTATTCACAAGTAAGAATGAACACAACAAAATATTCCTAACCGTAGTCTACAGAACAGTGTGTTGTTTATTTAGATGAATGGACCTGTAACTATGCTAAGATGTAGCTTTGACCACAGTTGTTACTGTACAAAGAGAAATTGGTTGTTTACTCTTTGTTAACTTTCACATGTTTATAATGTTGAAACAATTAGCTTTACTAATGTTATAATGGCTAAGCAAGATTTTCAGGCACTTCCTGTTAATCATATATCAATCAAATCTGATCGCTGCTCTCCAGGGGTGTCATTACGAATTCCGGTGGAAAGGTAATTGTAAAGAAGATGGCAGGTCAAGCTCAGTACAAAGGCAGTTTTGCACATGGCATCCGTTCACTGTCTCTCCCGAAATGGAGAGAGACTTTCACTGTCTCAGGTAACATGGGCTTCGGTTCTGGAGCTAAAACCATAAGGAAATATTCAGAACTGACGTTTCTCTTCTGTTAGAATAAGACTCAGAGAGTTGAAGTATTTTTAAACTTCTGGTTTCATTTCAGTGGGCAAGCCAAAGAAAGGTGTGATTTACCCTGCTACCTTGGAATACACAACAAAATCAAGTAAGTTTTTTTTGTCATATTGTACAATAATAATAATGTTTTTAGGTAAACACCATGAACTCCCAGGACCTGTTGGCAGATCTAGGCTTCCTTAACGCACTCTGTTATCTATGTGCCTTTATTATAAGTAATTTTGTGCTTACTGAACAATCAGCTCAAATATGCTGAAAATATATATTGATTTTTATAATAGGTTTTTTTTTTCTTCTTTTTTTTTAAGAAACTTATATTTTAGACAGCATAGAAGTTTCCTTACCACTGTCAGCCCTGGCCAGTCTGAAGAAACACAGTTGAGAGGACTATAGACCACTTACATGTTCCAGTAAAAGAGTCCTTAGTGCAGAATGCTGGAAGTGGAATTAGTGGTAGTATTGGCAGTACAGTGTCCCAAACAAAGTATAGTTGCATGTTGTACAGAAAGACTAATGCCTAAGCGTAGGTTCATAAACCTTTGCCTCCGGCTGCGTTGGTCTGACATCGGAATGCAGTTAAACACTACTGTTACTGTACAAGTTGTTTTTTCCCTCTCGCCCATCTGTCTCTCTAAAGGTCAGAAGGAAACCTTGGCAATCTCTACCGCATTGCCCTTGACAGCAGCTCCTGTGCCAACAACAACCACACTAGTGCCAACCACCACCACCACCATCGCCACCACCACAACCACAACCCCACCCCCTACCACTCCCACCACAACATCAACTACCACTGTGAAGTCACGTGCTGCAGTGCATAAAGTCATAGATACAGGTAGGCTTGTGTCTCTTTATTTTATTAGGGTGAAATGGTAATAGGACAATGGTTTTGTTTACAAATTCCTAATGGCACAGATGACAACCTTAAATGATACACACAGCCCACAACCCTTTTTCCACACCCAACTTACATAGTACTTATACTGTACTCCAAAAGTCTTGCACTGGCACAAAGGGACACATAATGTTTGAAAGAACAAAATGCAAAGGTTCACTGACTTTCCTTTTCACATAGGTTAGTCATTGAATTATAGGATGATTGTGGATATATCTTTTTTTTCTGAAAGTAATAGCGAACCATGATTCGTTTTTATCAAGGTATGGTACAGTTTTCTCATTTAAAATGATCATTCTTATAAAAGCTGTTATGGTGCCTGTAAGGGAGATGCATGTGCTGGCATAGATCGCCATTCATATAACACTTTAAGGGCAGCTCAGCCCTTTGAAATGATCATTTTAAACCCTGTTATAAAAATAGATCAGTCTGTCTCTTTCACTCACCTTTCCCCCTAAAGTATTCCTTTCTCTTTAACCCAGGCAACAGTCACCCATACCTTTCCTCAGTGGCTGCAGCAGCTAGTGCAAGTAAGTTCAATAGACATGAAGACTAGATTCAGTAGCAGATTTGAATGTAATGTATCTGCAGTTTCCTTTAAAAAATTCTGGGCTAATTGCCCCATCTTGCACCAAATGTTTTTCATGATAGGTTCCAGATCTACCATTAGTCTGACTGGGATAATCTGATCACTAATGATGAATGAGCTAATGTGTATTCCAATCATAAAATATAGTTTATACCCCTAGTCCTTGTACTTTAAACAGCATTAAGCTTGAACTGCTTTTCTGGAAGGTTTGTTTATAACTACGTTATTTCTTTTATTATATTTGATTGTAAACCATGCCTCTGATATGTATGAAGTAACTTCAAAACTGTCACAAAACTTTTGTTACAACAATACACTTCACCCTTGATTTCCCGTACCCCTATTTCCCGGATTTCGGATTTCCCGTACAAAATCTGGCGCCGGACATTATTTGGTATTGCTTGAAAAATGCTCGTACAAGTCCGGGAATCGATGATGGAAGTCCGGGTCTTCCCTCCTGTTTGGCCCGTTCCTGTCCGAGTGGATGGACGAAAATGAAGCAGCAGAGGGGTACAAAATTATGTCAGATGAAAAGTTAGAAAGTTAGATGAAAAGAGAGAAAGCTGGCTGGTGTTCTCAGATTCACCATAAGATGCAGAATGCTGGTTAAAATAGAAAGGTGCCAAACGCACAGCACATTGCAGTTTGTTGCATATGGAGTGGCATAGCTGCAAATCAGTCATAGTGCCCATACTTACCCCTGTCCACCATCAAAAGTGCCAAAAATGCGCCTGTGATCACCAGAACTGGATAATGGAGCAATGGAAGAAGGTGGCCAGTCTGGTCTATATGATGTTTTCTTTTACAACACATGGACAGCCCTTCAAAAGAACCCTTCGAGGTCTTTCAATAGACACTAAAGCAGGGGTTTTCCCTACAAGAAAAGAACCTTTTTATAGGACTTTTTTCTAGTATCACCTTAAAAAAAAGTTAAGGGAACATTCTCATAAGAATGTTTATGTAAAATTTGAAATATCGTACTCTACCACAGAGGAGAATGTATTGACCATATAAAGTAATTAAAATGCATTGCTTCCATCCAATGTTGTCTGAATGCCCATGTTAAACTACATGAATCATTCTGTCTCAACATTGGCTATAGGACAGACACAAAATGGCCAAGCAAAGGGTCTTTCTCAAGGTAAGTTATTCTTTTCAATTAAAAATGAATGTACCATTTAAATCACAGTATCACTCTAAACTCGGAATCTTAAATTTGTCCAAAGCATTCAGAGGTGGCTCAGCCTTTGCAGGTAGATACCCAGCTCGTGTCAACTCAGGTAAAAAAAAAACCCTCTCATTCTCTTGTTTTCTTGTTTGAGATTTTTGCAACTTTAAGGACTGCATCAACCAATATGCCAAATTAACTACAGGAGATTAAAACAGATAGAAAATTTAAGGTAACTGGTGGACCACCATGGGACTTTATTTCAGAAGTTAAGTGTTCAATGGTGAGAGGCGAATAATTTTTGATGCTGTTTGAATTGAATAATTGCATATCCATAAATTATATGTATACTTTGAAAGTCAAGAAAGTTATACTCATAAAACTCTTGAAGTATGACTGTAAATGTAAGACTATAAATGTAAGATGCATTACCAAATCCTTGTACTGCCGGTCCCTAGCATTCACAAACCTAACTAATTTTCCTTTTGCATAGCTGCCCTCAACAAACCAGACTGGTAGTGTTTTCCCCTCATTCTGGAAGAAAGAAGTGAAATGTGTCATAGTGATGGCTATGTTGTTGTTGGTGACGTACTGTATATTGTGTGAGACGTATATTGTGAGTTGTAGTTTACTGGATAGTTTAACAAAAAAAAGTAAGTGTAACATTACTGTTTTATGACAGTATGTGACTTTCTTGACTTGTCAGCAATGACAAAATTGTTTTTTTTTTAAACTGGCAAATAATTAAACAAATATTTAAATATTTATTTAAATAAAACTACACATTATATATTAAAACATATAACAACATATTGTATTATCAATTGACATGGTCTGATTAGATGTTAAACAAATTATTGATCCAGAAATTAAAGTTACGGAAAATCGCCAAATATCGGTCAAAATGTGCAAAATTCAAGGGCTCTGGGGGACCAGTCAGACTTATTTTATAGGCCTGAAATTTTTACTGAGTTATTTTTTCATTAAACCTCCTAAAATAAGAGGGTGTGTGGAAAAAAATTATTATAATTTTTTTCCATATAAAAATTGGCCACCCTAAGGGGCTTTAATCCTTCCTATGTTTGTCCTCCAAAGCACTGAGACAAGTTTTTGACACCAATTCAAATTACCCCACAAACCTGCTGGCAACAAGAAGGTAGCAACAGATGGCCACATACTCTACATTCTCTGCTTTAATGCTCTACGTATATATTTGGATATATCTCATCGGCTTTTTGAAATTATAATGTGGAAGTACATCTGAAGAGTTTGTTTGCAAAAACAGAAAAACTGTTTTAATTTTGAGAAAAACTATTTTTAAGTAGCTTTAAAAAAAAACCTTTTTCAGTAGTTTTAAGAAAAAAAATTCCAGTAGCTTTCAAAAAAAAAAAAAAAAGTCAGTAGCTTTAAAATAAAGTGACTGAAAAAGTTTTTTTTCTCATAATTAAAACAATTGGACTTATTTGTTTTTGCAAACAAACTCTTCATGTAGAGGATTATTTTGGTACAGAATGAGTTTTTAACTTGGAAGCTCATCTGATAAACAAAAAGGGAACAAACTTTTCATTGTGATGGAATCAAGATTCAAGTGTGCAGTCACCTTGATTCTACTTAGAGCCTCAATGGTTATTGTCTGTCAATATGACAGGTTAAAGGTACATGCACGCTGCCTTTGTTCCTAAGATCATTGTTTATTCACTCACTCATTCACTCACTCACTCATTTACTCATTCATTCATTTACTGAACTGCTTAATCCTATTAGGGTCGCAGAGAGCCTGGAGCCTATCTCAGCCAACTATGAGCAGGCAGGGTACACCCTGAACAGCTTGCCAGACCATTGCGGGGCCAGCACACACACAACCATTCACACTCACACCTAGGTGCAATTTGAAACATCCCATTATTCTAAATGTGCATGTCTTTGAACTGTGGAAAGAAACCGGAGTACCCGAAGGAAACCCATGCAAGCACAGGGAGAACATGCAAACTCTACACGGAAACACCTGAGCCTAGGACTTGAACCCAGGGCCTTCTTGCTGTGAGACGGACATGCTAACCACTGTGTCACCATGCCACCCTTCTGTGTTTAACATAATGTTTTGTTTTGGCATAGGTGCACGCAGACCAGAGGCGGGTACCAATATTAGGAGACAGCCATCAGCTCCTGCTACCTCAGGTTTGCAACACTGTCAATCATTGCTTGTCAATATTATGTGAAATGATACACTGAGCAAGATAATTTAATTTAAATATGCATTAGTAAAGGCATACCGTATTACTGATTGTTTTTTCAATATAAAGAAACACAAAACCCCTTACAATGTTCCATTTTTACTGCATCATCAAGGGTAATTTTTAGAGCCAGTCAGTGGTGTTTTGAACATGTGAGGTTTCTTTTAGCTTTTATAGCCCCCACTGGCAATTAATCAAGGGAAAAACCTTATACGTCTTCCATCAGATTTCTATTTCTAAATTATTATACTGTATTTAAACGGAAACTAAATCCAAACTTAATAAAAGCCTGCATGCATAGTTTATATCTGTTTCTAATAAATCGCGGTGTTTCATAATCCCTTTTTTCATGTGGAGATAAAACAAACAGCAATTACTCCACACACAAAGAGTGTAATGCAAAAGTAGCGAAAAGTCACATGATATCATGTTTCCACCAGCTACAGGGAACTAATTTGCATATGAATACTTGATGCAATACTCCTTTTTTTTATATCTACAAGTTTGTTTTAATATATGTAAACAGAATTGCTTCTGAATTGTAGAACTGCTTAGTTTTATTTTAGAAGTTTACTAGTTTATATCTTATTTGTTAATTTAATATCTGAATATCTGTTATTATTGCCATTACCTTGTCTTATATGAATTGGGGGATTCATGTCCTATTATCACAATTTTGTGATTTGCTTTCTTGCGAGAGCAAAACAGCAGCCTTTTGAAACAGGCTAGTGTAAACAATAAAACTGATTTTAGCAGATTGCAACTTTGAAAATGTAAGTAAAAACCACCTGATAATTAAAATATACATATGTTCATGCGTGACAGGAGCCCTTGCCTTTCATTTCACTTTCAGGAATTATTCATTATCCACTCTCAGATTCTAATGGAATTTTAAATGCGTTTTAATAAGAACAAGTTGTTTTGTTTAGTAGAAAAGTTACTATAATTTACTGTGATTTTAGATTTGTGTTAGTTTTTGCTGTAAGACAAATACATGTCATGTGCATGTATCTGACTAGTGTGATTTTTAGCCATTATCATTTTGATTTAGATTTTCCAAAAGTCAAAAACATTTGTGAGTTCACTGTTACATAAATATTTTTTAGATTTTACAGTTATACTATTTATTGGTGTTCAAACACTTTTGTATTGTTTTTTTTCCCAATTTCCCAAAACCATTGGAACAGTCTACTATTTGACAGTTGTCTTTGTTCTAGTGCATTTGAAAAACTAAGCCACTATTAGTTTCAGTTACTGAATAATTTAATTGAATATTTATTAAAATTTGAATAATTAGTGAATTATATATTTCAGCATGAATAACTCAGTAACAAGCAAGAAATGTAAGAAGTTATAATGGTTATTTGAACTCTGAGCATGTAACATTTGGTTACCCAAAATAGGACTGAAAATTTCACTCATTAAATATGACCTATTGATGCAGTAGTTTTCAGAAATGTTCACTCCATTACTCAAAACAAAAGTCTCCTCTTTTACCGTGCCATGACTTGCCATAACACAGCAAAGGGCTGGCCTGGTATGTTTATGCAATGTTTTCATTCTCTATTTTCATGTTAAAACCTAGAAATTGACAACTGAAGAATTTTCAGAGCTCCATTCTGAGGCTTGTTCTCAGCATCTGTTCTGCATGTCTGCTACTGAGTCCCTGGTTGGCTTTTATCACCTTGAAAAAGCCATGAATTTCCTTTTTTAATCTCCTTTTCTACCCTTCATTCTCTTCTTGCTTTGCAATATTATGTAGCTTTCAGTCGGGTCCAGCCAGTTCAGCCTGAGAGGAACCATCATACCGTTTACACCAATCCTGGTAAGTAAGCTGAGATTGTGTGTTTCCCTGTTGACTGCTATATTGCTAAGGTGTCCAAAGGTATCTAAATAGGAAACTATTACACCTATACTAAGGAACTATTTAAACAGTAAGTACAGCGTTGCATATCCCTTTGACACATTGTCCAAAAGCAGAATGAAACGGAATATTCTCTCTGTAAATGAGTCCTGGGCTACACTCCTGACATATCAGCTTGATGCCCATCCTCAGCTGAAATAGCTCAAATGCATAACTGAAACGTTAATGATGTCAGGATTCAGATATGCATTATGAAAATAAAAACATACTAGCTTGCACTCCCTTATTTTCAAAGTTTGAACTATTGGACTAATTTGCCCAAAACAGAGGGATGTTTTAGTTATTTGTGATTACTTTGGATAATCATGGCAATCCAACACCAATGTCTGTTATTTTGTTGTAACCACAATACTGTATTTTCTCGAGGAATCCATATTTTAATTTATGTAAATAGATTGCATTTACTACTGCTACTATGCAGTTTCCATACATTATATTTGTATTTTTTTGCCCATAAAGGCAAGTACTTGGTAAATCTTCAACTACTGAATCAGATGGCCAGAAAGAGCTATATGGCACAGCATCTGTGTATCTTGGTGTTATTTCAAAATGGAATGTATGTCAAGGCACTCTTCTGTATGAGCTACAGATATAACAATGTGTGTTATGCAAAAATAAATAAATAAATAAATAATGTGTGTGTGTATGCTCAGCCTGCTTTGAGCAGCTCTTCAGGAACAGTACATAAATAGGTGCACTTACTTATACAAGGAAATTATCCAGTGTTCGACAGTATCCATAGCTCATTTTAGATTTAGTGGGTTTTAACCACACTTAGTTGGAAATGAACCAGCAACCAGTGGTTTTTCAGATTCATGTCTTCAGAAATAGCCACAAGGTTTTTTTTACAGCAAGTAAAAAATAAATAAACTGAGAGACATACACGAATGTGTGCATCTATAAAGCGTGCTTAGAGGTGTTTTTTTAAGCTGACACAGCATTTTAAAGATTCCCGATGTCCTTAGCTATGACAATTCCAAGCTCTGTCCAAGCAGGTTAAATCCTTTCTCATGAGTGCAGTGGCACAGAAACAATCTGTAGCACTAAACTGAGGCTTTAGGTTTGGTATTGTGCCAACAAAGCTCGGTATTTTAGTGTGCAGGGAATGCAAGAATGAAATGCTAATCTGACTTTGGATGGGCCTGCTTGATTGATGTTGTTTTAAGGCTCAATAATATGCACACTGAAGAGGGCATGGAAGGGATAGTTTTGGTTAGATGTTTGCCTGAGAGGATTTTGTGGGACTGAGTTGATATAAGAGAGATTGTTGCAGATCAGTCTGGTTCATTGGGTTTGCATCTGTGGAATTTGTTATAATGTGGCATTAACTTTATCGTACAGGTAATAATAATTGGCAGGAAGTTGCCTTCACTTAAAAATTTCCCATTGTTAAATGCCCAACACCCATGGACATTTTTTTTTAATTTGATTTTGCTATACTCTATTAATCCCGCAAGGTAAATTATTGCCTCTGCATTTAACACATCCAAAGTGAGCACACACACACACACACACACACACACGTAAACAGTGAGCACACACACACTCGGAGCAGTGGGCTGCCACACACATT
>JAQMYF010000011.1:10141222-10160318 GCA_030014195.1 Neosilurus mollespiculum | reverse complement strand
TTTATATTGATTCTGATCTCCAAATAAATAAATGATAAATTAATAAATAATATATTACAAAGCTTTCCAATAACCTAGCAAATTAATTAATTTTTTTAAATAAGAATATCTATGTCAACCATGTGAAAAAGTAATTGCCACTCAGTTGAATACTTGGCTGTAAAACCTTCACCTTATCCAGTCCAAGGAGGATGTTGCTGAATATCCCCCAAGATGGGATCGTCGAGGGGAATGTTAATTTTAGCGACATTCACTTTACCTGAGATATATAAATGTTTTATTATATACTACACAGACACTTAAGCAAAAACCACACTAAAAGGAGATTTTTATGGCTTAAAACGGAAACTAAAACGGAACTTTCCTGTTAATCAGGAAAGACTCTAGAAAACTCCCAGGTGCAGAGCCTAAGTGATGTGTAATAATACCTCTATAAACCTTTTTCAGAATTTTAGTACTTTATAGAAAGATAATGAAAAGCAAAGTGAAACTAAATTTTTATAGTTTATATTTATATACTTTAACCACGGCAGAGACTGGTCAGGTGAGGTCTGCATTTTAAGATTCGGAGTGATTTAGTATTCTTATACTAAAGAGCTTAAGAGCTTAGATAAAAGCTTAGTACATACAGCAGTTCATGAACATTTGACAAAACCAGCTCCATAAAGATTTTAAACTGTTTTAATATAAACTACAAGGATATACAAGAAAAAACAAACCTAAACAAGATATCCCTAGTTTAACTGAGACAGAGATTGTTCAGATGATTTTAGACGAGCTAACAGACCAGAGCTCTGTATGTGCTGTAGGGCGGGAATTAATTCTCATTCAGCGGTTAGCCTTCGAACTACACGAGCACAAGACACAAATGGTGCAGACCAATTCCTGTGTAGTATATTCTCATGCATATTACATTTTAAATATATTGCATTTTTTAAAAAGCATTTGCAATGTAATTGGTGATTATCAAAATTCATGAAAGTCCTTGGGGATCCTAATGGTTTTATTGGAATTTTATGAGATGCCATGTTAATCTCAAAGACAGTTGAGGCTATATGTATCCTTCATTGCTAAGTGGGAGTACTTTTCAGTGTGATTCTGTGAGTTTATATGGCATTACCTAATTATCCATAGATTCCAATGGGAATTTAGATGGGAGTTTTTCTTAAGAGTATTAATTAATTTGACATACTTGCAAAACTATGAGGAAGCAAAAAAGACAAGGCATTAGTGACAGATTTTGCATAAAATGTTTACCACTATGCTCACTAATGTGGCCTAGTATAATCTAAAACAACAGAGCTCATGACAAGCTTTTCAAATGGTAAGTCAAAATATGGTACTGCTAAAAGTCATTGGGTTGTTGGGTCTTATCAGTAATCACCTTGGAACTGAGAGTATATTGTGAGTATCTCTACAATCTCTCCATTTAGCCCTTTCCAGGAGAAAATGGCCACATTCTGCCTACGCTCAACCTGATTGGTTTTCTGGTCCAAGGAGACCAACAGGTAACTTGCATGGTGCTTGCAATTTCTCAAATTTGTCATACAGTAGATGTCTAAATGGCATTCAGTGACATAATTTGATATACAGTCCATTGATGAGATGCACTATAGTTGCAAATCATGATGTGAACTCTCTGTGTTCAGATGTTAGTAACTCTGAGCCAGACACAGGCTACACGTGGAGCAACGTGGACACTGTTGATTCTCCAGGTAAGATACTAAGATGATATTTAGGGAATTTGTAGAAAAATGTATTAAATGTAGATGGCCTAATTGCAGCGCATCTGCATTTAAGTGACTCAGTATCCATATAAGGCCATAGCCAGCTTGGTGGATTTTTGGTGTGTGCAGTTAGAGTGTGATTATGTAGTCATTCTCAAAGGTGTTTATTAATATTAGAGTTTAGGTATGATCATAGTGGCAGAATCTTGCCTTACTATCCTGTGTGGAAGAAAACTAAGATTTGATGCATTGCTTGGCAAAATTTTTGTAGACCAGGTATGCCAGTAGGTGGCTTCACTAAATGTAACTTATGAGCTGTTTTGTGTTTTTTTTTTTTTTTTTCATATGTTACATTTAGTGAAGCCACCTACTGGCATACATGGTCTACAGAAATTGTGCCCAGCATAAAAAGGATGTTTTAACCTACAATGGTACTTGAAAAAACTTTTTAGAACTGCATAATAGAACCTTAAACATCATTGGATTTTACACAAGTCCTAAAAGTAGGTAAAGGAAACCCAGGTGTGAGTGGGTGCCCTGTTTTATTTAAAGAACAGGGATTTATCAATGTCTGTTCATCACAACATGTGTTTGGAGTTGTATCATGACACGAAAAAAGGAGATTTCTGAGAACCTCAGAAAAAAGAGTTGTTACTGTTCATCAGGTAGGAATAGCTTATAAACCATCTGAAAATGATTGGACTCCATCAATCCTCATTCAGACAGATTGTGTTCAAATGAAAGAAATTCAAGGCCATTGTTACCCCTCAAAAAGGAGTCGACCGAAAAAAAAAATCACTCCCAGTGCAAGTGTAATAGTAGGCAAGGTCACAAAGGAACACGTGGGCAAAGCAGAAGGCTATAGGGAAAAAATTGTAGATTAATGAAACCAAAATAGATTTTTTGTTTGTTTAAATGAGAAGTAAAACACTAAATTCTAACATAAGAACCTTACTCCATTTGTAAAACATGGTGGTAGTAGCATCATTATTTTGGCCCGCATTAATGCATCTTGGCCTGGACATTTTGTTATCATAAACCCATTTTCTCCCCTAATTTTAGTCGTATCCAATTTCTACCTGTCAGGTACTGCCTTGCCTATCACAAGACCACCACCAAGCAGGGAGGGGCATAAGCATGCACATGCCCCCTCCTTGACATGCAATGCTGCCACCCGGCCCTTTATGAACTGCTGCGCATGCGTATTTGGGGGTGGCCTAACACACTCAGAGGGAAAGCGCTATCTGCCCCCTTTGTATGAATGACTTTTTTTTCGATAGAAAAGCTATTCATTTGAGCAAACCCACCAACATCCTAGAGTTGAAGCTGTTCTGTATGGAGGAATGGCCCCCAAGTCAATGTGCAGGACTGATCACCAAATCAGAAAATGTTTATTTACAGTTATTGCTGCACAAGATGGTCACACCAGGTACCGAATCAAAGGTTCACATACTTTTGCCACTCACAGATATGTAATATTGGATAATTTTCCTCAATAAATAAATGATCAAATATAATATTTTTGTCTCATTTGTGTAATTGGCTTCTTTTTATTTACTTTAACAACTTGTGTGAAAATGTGATGTTTGAGGTCATATTTATGAAGAAATATCAAGTTCTAAAGGGTTCACAAACTTTGAAGCACCAGTGTAAGTAATATTAGATTCTTATTTCTTAACACAAGTCTATGGAGAGCAAGAGGATGTTTTCCACTCCAAGGTGAGTGGCAACTAAATGGCTTTATTGTACTCTCACAGGTTAAATTAACATTACTTTGCTTGATTTAGTAAAGAGCTACTCTATATTGTAACACAGTCCAGCTTACCTCTTTAATTACTCTGATTGCACAAGCTGGCTACTATTGTTCTTTGTAAAACCACTTTTCCCAAACACTTCTCCTCCCTCTAATTTTTGAGCCCAGACAGTGTGTTCGAAAACTGTGTGTTTTTGGACAAACACACTTGTTTTTCTTCACTAAAATGAATGGATTTTCAGAATTCAAGTGCTCCAGCTATTTCATGCTTCATCAGAGAGCTAGCTACCAAATGTCATTTCATAGCTCTGAACTGCTCACATAACACACCCAGTATGCTGCCCACATGACTTTCATGTTATATGCATGTGCATATGCTTCTATATAACATGAGCCATATGGACTTCCTGATGATCCATGTAAGAGTAGGTAAGGAAACTGATTCAGAATAAATTTTTTGTTGGTTTCTTTCCCTTTCAAAAAAATAAACAACAATTTTTACAATAGCCCTGGGATGGCCTGGCGAGATGTCCAGGATGTACTCTGCCCTCTTCCAGAGTCGGCTGAGATAGGCGCCAGCCTCCCTGCGACCCTAATTAGGATTAAGCGGTTCAGAAAAGGAATGAATGAATACATTTTTACAATACTACTTCTCATTGATAATCCCTCCAAATTTAATGGACTGTTTAATTATTGTGTATTTAAAACTGCCTTATGTGAATTACCTCTGTGCTGATCCGATATCCGATGACACACACCATATCGCTTGTACTATACCCCATACAGGATCAATACCATTTAACTGCTTGCTGCATCTACTACTGCAGTAACTGCTACTGATGTCAAACTGACTGGATGGGACTCATTTGTTAACTGGTTAGGGGGGGGCTAACCTGTTGTAACTGAAGGCACAATGAATTGGAGGCACAAACCTGAAAGGGAAGCCCTAACTTACTGAAAACCAAATTAGAGACACTAACCTGTTGAAACATTAAAATGAAATTGAAAAATAAACTGAAGGCAGTAAATTGACGAAACAGTTTACAGGAGGCTCTAACATGCTAAAACTTGGATGGAACTCCCATTCACTAGTAAATAGCCTATGTACCTTCATCTTATATTATCAGTTAAATTTGGATAAATACAAAGGTTTCCAGGTGAAACCACCCCAGCTCATGGGCTTAGTATCTCTCATTCACCTGTTTTACAACTTGTTTTGGTTCTGTATCTGTTTACAGTAACAGTCATTTATAATAAAAAAGACTGAATGATCAGAGGAACAATGACTTGGCAGTGCAACACCGATTCATAGAACGTTGAATAGTAAACAGAAGAAGGCATACAATTTTAAGGGAAATAAAAGAGACAGCAGTGTTTACTAATATCACTCAGCGTGCATATTTAAATATCCATACACTTTGCTCCAGGTTAGCTCTACCCATTCACTTTACAACAGGTTAGCTCTGCCCTCTCACTTTACAGCAAATTAGCACTGCGCTTTCACTTTACAGCAAGTTATTACCACCTATAAACTTAAAAACCCCACAAATTCACTTAAAAGCCCCACAAATCCACTTTACAGTATCTTCATCCCACCCATTCACTTTTCAGCACTCACGACCTGCCCTTTCACTGTTTCATCAGGTTAGTGCATCCTATTCAGTCTTACAGCATTGTAAGGCCTGCTATGCAGTGTTTCATCAGGTATTATATTTGAAGATGCAGCAGTCACTGTACAGCAGCTTAGTCCCACACATTCACTTTTTTAGCAGTTTGGTCCTGTCCAGTGGATTTTTAGCAGTCTAGTCCTGTGAATTTATTGTTTAGTAGAATTTAAGTAGAATCAGATCACTCACAAACACGGACATTTTGTGCATGTTGTCCCCACTGCACAAAGCTGAACTTACTGTGTCTGAAATACCTGGCTCTTTCCTTACAGCTCCAGACCCAAGACCAGATATTTCAGAGTACGAGCGCTGGTATTATAACTTCGGACAGTATCGTAAGTGATGTTTCGTTTATGAATCAAAAAGGTGTTCCAAAATGTAAGACAGTGTAGAATATCTTATGACTTAAAGGTACATTCAAACCATGTTCATCATGAAATTCATTATGGATGTATGGTATTTGAGCATACAGCTCTTACAAACTGAAAAAAAAAATAAAAAGGTCAGAGCAAAGTACATTTTTGCACAGGTCAAAACTTATCCTGTCAACATAGAAACAGTGTTTGCTTTGAGTCTTTGATCCAGTGCTTTGATACTGATTTTAAATTAAATGGTGTGCAAATACCGACCCAGGCATATCTGTATTTTGTTTTGGTTATTTTTAGCAATGAATGCTAAGCACTTAGTAAACACTCTAAAATAATAAACAAACCATGAATTCATTTTGGCACCAAAAGGCATTGGTAAGTCTTTTTAGTGTTTACTTCTTCTAAATTAAAGGGCAGGATGTACAGCCTTTGTGGTGCTGCCAAGCTATCCAAGCTATAAGGATCTGGGCTTTGGAGCGGTAAACACTGGCACTGTCTTTTGTGCACACACCCCTGCACATAAACTGTTAAATGTGCAATAGCACACAAGTAGCCATCTTGTTTCCATCCAAGAAACAAGACCAGGAGCATGTAACACTTTTGCCACTTTTGCTTTCCTAATGTTAGCCTTTCTATTCTCAGCTCTCCGACCAGCAGATACAGACAGTGGACCCAAACAACTCCCTGAAACTGTCCACACAAGAGGTAGCTGATTGTTTCATGAAGAAATATACAAAATGTTGTACAAATGTACAACTTGCCTATTCTGTATTAAATAACTGGAGCACAGTTCATAAAGTAGTTCAAAAAAGTCAAACCTGTGTGTCTGTGAAAATCTGTGGAAACAGGTGTGGTCTTATTTTACATACCATAAGTCATAAAGTGCAGCCTAGTAAGTTTTCTTAAAGCATACGCATAAAAATGCTTGGCTTGCTGAGTCTTCAGTAGCTGCTCACTGCCAAAGGTTTGAGTCTAGTGAAATATTTACACAGTTTTTGCTCACTGGTTGGTTAGCACATCCGACTCACAGCAATAAGGTCCTGGGTTCTGGCCTTTCTGTATGGAGTGTGCATGTTTGCCCGGTGCTACCGTGGGTTTCCTCCGGGTACTCCGGTTTTCTCCCACAATCCAAAGCAATGCACATTAGGCTAATAGGCTGTTCCAAATAGCCCCTCAGTGTGAGTGTGAATGGTTGTGTGTGTGTTGGCCCTGTGACGGTCTGCCAAGCTGTTCAGGGTGTATCCTGCCTTTGCACATTGTTGGCTAAGATAGGCTCCAGCTTCCTCATGACCACTGAAGGATTAAGATGTTTGGCAAATGAGTGAAGGAGTAAGCAAGGGAGTGAGTGAGTAATCACTGGTTGAGTCAAAGTGTTAAAATAGCTGTAGCTTTATTATAATATGATTGAAAAATATAATATATTATATAATATATAATATAATGCTCTTTGCTTTTTTGATAGTCTTGTCTGGAAAAAAATAATGCACTAATGAAAAATTTTAATGCACCAATAAGTCACATACATAGTAAACACTGGACTGAAGGCAGGCCACCTGCATTGAGAATTCCACATTATTACTGTTGCAGAATTACATAAAAATATATAGTATATGAAATAATTTATGCTGTGTGAATAATTTGTCTTTTATAGCCCTTTACATGTGTCCTAGTTCTCCTGATTCCTTAATTCCTTAATATTAGTAACAGTAAGGGAGGAGCAAAATCAGATATAGTGACAGAGTTTAGTTAGATTTTAAGCTGTTCTCAACACATGCGTATGTGATGCATTACAGCATCACATATGCTAATAATATGTGCTGTGAATATTAAGGGATCAGTCAACCTTATCCAAGTAAACATACACGAGTATTATGTGCACTTTTGTTGAGAGCTTGATTCGTTTGTTATTGCTTGGATGCTTGTGCCATGATGTGATCTGTGTGATGTTAATGTCACAGTGGAGCCGGTGGATGTGAGGAAGCCAGAACGGAACCCTTTTGATTTAGGTGAGGCAGCTTGCTTGATTAGCTCTTTCTTTCTTGCTCACTTACTCCAACATTTTTCTCCTGTAATGAAAAAGAGCTGATACTGGGGATTTCATACCTTTACAAGTTGTCATGTTATTAGAACTGATGACAGCAGGTTGAGTTGCTCCTCTAATGTGATTAAATGAATCAAACTGACCTCAGTACAGGCTGCATTTGTTTTAATGGTGTATAAAATCTCTCTCCAAATTCCTAGAAAGGAAAGATCCCTTACCCAGAGTTCCAGATACTCAAGGAGACCCCAGTAGGTTAATTTTAATTCTTTCAGTACATCTGAATTCCTTCAACACATGCATACTTACATGGCATACTTCTAATGTTGATCTTGAGTTACATCAGCAATAAGATATTGAATGCTGCATATAGACATTAATTCATTTCTGAATAATCTGATCAATTTTTTTTTCAACTTATGTATTACTGAAGCAGCCTGCAGCATCAACCGCTTTTCTATTCTGAAATTCAAAAAGCCATCCAGCCTTTCATACATCTGTCCCTTCCATTTGTTTTCACTATTTTTTTGCTGCAGTACCCTCCATGATTATTGGCACCCCTTGTAAAGATTTGTAAAAAGGGTTAGAGAAAGATCCATTAAAAAAAAAATAAATCAATCAAAACTTTATTTAAAATAAAATAATTATGAGAAAAATAGATCCCCAATCAAGAAATACATATTTTCCCTGGGGGGAAAAAACAACAACAAGTGCTACATTATTTTCAGCAACCCTATGAATAATAGTGAAAACACTGTAACTGAAGCATGTTTTCCATTGAAATTGTACGATTAAATGTTTATTTATGATTTCATGATTATCTGAGATACAAATATGAGGTGGCACAGGGGCCAAATTCCCTTAATAAACATAGAAAAGGTGAGAACCAGATGAGGGAGAAGTGTGTTGAACTTCATAAGTCAAAAAATGATTACTAAAAAAAAAAAGCTACTTACCTGAAAATGCTAATTTTATCTGTTATAGTACAATAATAAATAAGTAGACATCAAAAGGAACTGTTACCTAATTGCCTGGAAAAGGACCCCCATATACAGTGAGATGGATGGTAAGAGAGGCAATTAACAAATCTGCAAAACCAGCATGCCAATGGATTATTTGGAAGGTGTACCAGAAAGAAGCCTCTTTCCACATCTCCTATTCCCACACACAACCAAACACACACGACTCTTCCCAGCAACCCCTGCACCACTTAGTCTCCTGATTACTGACATGCATCACATGACTACTTGCCTATTGCCTTTTCATCCTAATTACTTGCACTATATCTGTTTTTTGCCCTGTTTCTGTCACCAATTACTGAGTATTTGCCTGTGCCTCTGAAAGCCTGCTTCTGTGCGTGACACCTGCCTGTCTGTTTGCCATGTTTGGATTAACCTTTGAGGAACTGTTAGTCTGATCGCGACATCTCTTCTTGCATCCTGACTACAAGATTTCTACAAGATCACTGCTTGCATCTAATTTTCTCTCTAATCTGCCCATATTGCTCCCTTGAACCTGTTGTATCCGGTTTTGTTTATCTCTGTATTAATCCATCACTGTGTATTTGCCTATGCCTGAAACCCTGTTTCTGTGTTTGATACTTGCCTGTTTGTTTACCATGTTTGTATTAACTTTGGAAGAACTATTAGTCTGATTGAGGCATTTCTGCCAATATTCTAACTATGAAGTGGTCTAGTGAAGCTTTTTGGCAAAAACACTGATGTGTTTGGTGCAGAGGAAGAGGGATGGTTATAGTGAAAATAACGTTATTCCAACTGCAAGATATGGTGAAGGGTACCATGATAAAGGTTTTCTCCAAAGGCCTAGCAAACATGTTCGAGTACATGGCATCATGGACTACATGCAGTAACAGATTAATTCAAATATAAATCTGGCTGAGAGGAAACTAAAATTGGGACATTGTTGGATCTTTCAATGTGATGATCTGAAGCATATCCAAATAAACACAGAAATGGTTAGAATCAACTTTCTGCAATGGCCATCTCATTTGTCTCACCTGAACCCCACTGAAAATCTGTGGGGTTAGCTGAAGACCCAAAGGAGGCTCCAGCCTCCTTAGAAAGTTTACAAAAACAGCCTAGGACCCAAGATAATCTGAAGAGATTCTGTAATGAGGAGGGGAGTCAGATGTCCTTCTCTGTATTCTCCAAGCTTATGAAATGTTGTAGGAGAAAATTCAGTGCTGTTAAAAGCAGCCAATAATTGTGGCATATTATTAACGTTTTTTTAACTAATTATTTCTTGATAAGGGATTAGTTTTTCTCCAATTTTTTTTCCTCATTTTTTTCAGTCTGAGATTAAACATTTTTTTCCTGTTGATAATTTTTACAAGTGCTAATTATCATATGTATGCATTCAATTTCAGTAATAGGTTTAAAACTGGCTGAAACTTATGCCCAAGTCAACGGTTCACCTGTATGCATGAATCTTTCACAACAGACTGTAAAGTTGACATCGCTTTCCTCATGGATGGCAGCTGGAGCATCGGGAAGCGTCGTTTTAAGATCCAGAAAGACTTCTTGTCTGAGGTTTCCCAAGTTATCAATGTAGGCGTAAATGGCCCAATGATGGGTATCATTCAATATGGGTAAGTGTTCTTCTCTTTGTCTCTGAATATAAATTTAATTACTTGACAACCTGGACAAGATACCAGCAAGATAGCAGAACATACAGTATATAAGTTCATTTTTCTGTCTGGTTCACAAGGGATGATCCAGTGACAGAGTTCAGCTTGCGCCAGTTCTCTAGCTCTAAAGACCTGAAACCCGCCATTGACAAGATCATCCAGAAAGGCGGGCTCTCTAATGTTGGTGAGTGAAACTCATGTGTCACATAGCATCCAAAAAAAGACTAAACTGCTGAAGTACACTGCTAAACATGATATGAATTAATTAATTAATTAAATTTATAGGAGGGCAGTGGTGGCCCAGTGGTAGTTTGCTAGCTTACTGATACAGAGGTCGGGAGTTCAGGCCCCACTATCACCGAGTTGTTACTGCTGTCCCCCCAGTGCAGCTAACTGGGTTATCAAAGGCCAGCCATGCCTATTGTCTGTCACTGCCACTGCCTGTGGTGAGAGGCATGTAAAAGAACCATTGCTGTCATTCGTAAAGAGCAGGCTGCATTGCCGTCAGCGTGTTTCTGCCCTGCGATGGCCTGGCGAGCTGTCCAGGGTGTACTCTGACCTCGCCCAGAGTCAGCTGGGATGGGCACCCGCCTCCCCGCGACCCTGATTAGCATTAAGTGGTTCAGAAAATGAATGAATGAATAAATGTATAGTAATTGTCTGCCAAATGAATGAAACAGCATTATTAATGTAGCAACACAGACAAAGGGTGAATATTTCATTTTTATATATTAAATTATTTGTTTATAATGCCAAATTTAGTCATCATATTTGCAATCCATGAATGCATATCTATCATTGTAATTGTACAGGCAATACAGTGAGTTTGTTAAGCACCTTTCCTAATCCCCTTGAAAGTGATTCCTGATTATAATCCTGCTAGTTATTCCAAATGTACAACACAGTCTTTATCCCTAAATTAAGACATCTGCAATCTGGAAACCTGTCAACACCTAATGAGACGATGGCCAGGCAAGTCTTGCCTTGCTTCATAAATGATGAAGTAATATGGTTTTACACAAATCAGTTGTCATTGCTCTCTAAGATTTAATTTCCTCACAGGTGCCACCGTGAAATGATGGTGAGCTCCTCTGCTTCACAACAAGGTCCTAGGTCATAACCTGTTCCCAGTTAAGCTGTTTTTGTGTGGAATTTCCATATTCTGCCCCGCTTGTGGGGGTTTCCTCTGAGTGCACCTGTTTTCTCCCTCAGTCCAAAAATGTGCACATCAGGCTAACTGGATATTCTCGTTTGCTCCTGTTGTGTAAATGTCAGCGTGAATGGTTGTGTGTTTGTGTTGGCCGTGGTCTGGTGAGCTGTCTTCACTTGGAGTCAGCTGGGATGGGCTCCAGTCTCCTTACTACCCTAATAAAAAAAAAGTCATTTAGAAAATGTAATGAAATAAAGGAATTCCCCTGGGTTACTTTTACTGGGTTAACAGATTAGCCACAGGTTTCCTCTGTGTGTTCCAGTTTCCTCCCACAGTCCAAAGACATGCACATTGGCTAATCGACTGCTCCCAATTGCTCATAGGTGTGAGCGTAAGTGGTTGTGTATGTTGGCCCTGTGATGGACTGGTGGGTTTTTCATGGTATACACCGCTTTTGACCGGAGTTGACTCCAGCCTCCATGTGACCCTAATGAAGGATAAAGTGTTTTAGGAACGATTTGCTTCAGGTCCTATACTCTTAAAACCAACAGTGATTAGATATTTAAACACTGCATTCTTTAAGCATTGCATTCTTGGGACTAAACAAAGAAAGTGAGCCATATCGTATTTTGAATTGAACGTTGGTTAAACACACTCTCTCTCTCTCTTTCTCTCTCTCTCTCTCTCTCTCTCTCTCTCTGAACATAAGCTGCTTTGTCACTGTGAAAAGGCCCCAATTCACCGACACAGCCCATATCTACATATGTGTGGTTGACATTAAATCTAAAATTAAAATGGGAACTGTTAAGTAAATTACAGGGCTGTCACTGCACACTGGTGATTTTGTTTCTGTTGACCAAATGTGGAGTTTTTTCACTCTCTTGGGTTACATCTCACACTGTGTTTTAGACATTATGTCTATGTCTCACCTTAATATAAGCCAGCTGTGTGGTTGTTTGCTCTACTATACCACACCTTCTTTAGAGCATCAACGAATAATCAGCTGAAACTACAGTCTAATAATGATGTGAGGCCTGTGCTACGAATAAACATTACTGGGTTATCCGGGGAGGTTCAGGAGTAACTTTTTGATGTCGCAAGTAACTTCTGAATTAACCAGTGCAACGTATCGGAGTCTGTGCGCATTCATGTAAAAGGGGCGTGTTCTGAAGCCAGTCAAGTGGTTAGCACATCTGCCTCACAGCAAGAAGGTCCCGGGCTCGAGTCCTGGGCTCGGTGAAGATGTTTCTCTGTTGAGTTTACATGTTCTCCCAGTGCTTGTGTGGGTTTTCTCTGGGAACTCTACTTTCCTCCCACAGTCCAAAAACATACACATTAGACTAATGAGTGTGTTTATAGTAATGTTAGTGTGAATAGTTGTGTGTGTGAGATAGGGCCCGGCCTCCCTGAAACCCTAGAAGGATAAAGCAGTTTGGCAAATGAATGAATCAACAAATGAATAGATGCTTGTGGACTTTATACTTATATTTATGCATGCACAGAGTTTTTTATTCTATGAACACATGCAAGTATGAATATTTTGGTGTTTGAGTGATATTCGGCATAACAAATTACCAGGAGGGCTGATAAACAAAGACTGCATATCTTTTTCTCTATAGTTGCTGACCACATAAGCAGAAATCATAACACACTGAATGCTTTAAAGGGTGACATGGTTCCACAGTGGGTGGAACTGCCCCAGAGTCCCCAGTTTGATCATGGGCTAAGGTTGCAGTCTCTCTGCAGCTTTGCATGTTCTCCCTTTGTCCATATGGGTTTCTGTGAGTAGGAAGATAGGTTACTCAAATTGCTGCTTGGTGTAAATAAGTATGTGAATGTATATATGTATTTCCTGTGATGGTCTGGCATACCATTCATGGTGTGTCCCTGCCTTACCCATTAATCATAGGATAGGCTTAGATAAGCAGCTGCTGAAGATGCATGATTAACACAATGGCTGGTGGAAACAACTCTGAATATATATATATATATATATAATTTTTTACCAAAAACATTTCATTACCAAAATGTACCATTATTATCGTTTCACATTAACAAAATATTAGATTTTATGTAATTTTAGCTTTCTATCAAACCTTTGAAATCTGTAAAGTTTAGAAAGCTGTATTATCAATAGATAGATACATACATACATACATACATGCATACATTCATGCATTCATATATATTGCACCACATATTAAGCTACTGTTCTATATATTCAGAATGGTATTATATTGACTTGATCTTTGCTGCCTTCTTGTGGTGATTTAGGGAAAGCCCTCTCTTACATCAACAAGCATTTCTTCAGTGATGCTAATGGAAACCGAGGTGCAGCCCCCAATGTTGCTGTGGTGCTGGTAGATGGGTGGCCAACAGACAAAGTGGAGGAGGCTTCAAGATTGGCACGGGAATCAGGCATCAACATATTTTTTGTTACCATCGAGGGCCCAGATGACAGTGAGAAGCACAATGTGGTTGAGGCCAATTTTGTAGACAAGGTAATTTATAGCTACATGCATCTATTAAGGGTATAACTTAAAATTATCTGTTTAGGGCTCTAACAAAACAAGGTCCATGAAAACATGGTAGGCCAAGGCTGATAAGGCATGGGGCATGTTTTCCCCAGGTTTGCGTAGGTTTCCTCCGAGTACTTTGGTTTCCTCCCACACTCCAATATCATGCCTGTTAGGCTATTTGGCTGTTCCAAATTGCCCATAGGTTTGAGTGTTAGTGTAAATGGTTGTGCATGTTGGCCCTGCAATGTTCTGGTGTGCTGTTAAGGGTGTACCCTGACCTTGCCTGGTGTTGCCTGAGATAGGCTCTAGCCTTCCTGTGACCCTAATAAGATTAAGCAGTTTGGCAAATGAGTGGGTGAGTGAGTGAGTGAGCTTCCTTATTAGTTAGTTAAATCTACTTTGCGGCTACATTCCTTGGATTTATTATCAGATATATGTATTACATAAATGCACTTCAGCCGTAATTGACTACCATATGACTACTGACCATATTATATTTGAGTTAGGTATCAGGCACAGCAGTAAGGCTTATCTTTTTTACTGTGCACAACACCGGTATCAGTTTCTGAGCATATGTAGGGAATGGTGGCCCTATTGTTGGCCAATGACACAATGTAACAGTTAGCTCGGCAGCTAACCAATTTATTTAATGTTAGTGATAAGCAAAAATGTAAGCCATTTTGGTGTTTTAACAAATATTGCTACTTTTAAATAAATTACTCATAAATGAATGCTGATCTAAGCAGTCTAAGATCCACAGTAGTACCACGCCTGTCTTCCTGAAAGAATTTTATGCTAATTTCTGAGCATTTTGTTAGCTGATGAGGGAATGAGACATTTCCAGAGTTGGATGGTATGAGACATTTTCAAAATTGCATATATATATATATATGGTATGTAAGAAAAATAAAAGGACTACAGTTTCATCCTGACAAGCCTGTTTTGTGGATACCCACTCATCAGCAGATTTAAATCCGAATTGAATTTGATTTCATAGCATAGTCGAATACTTGTTGTGATAGAACCTGGACTAGAATTTCATACAGGTATCTCATTTTTGCATTGATTTATTTATTTGTGTACAATTTCTAAAGCCACACTATTCATAATTCAAAATGATCAAAAAACTCAAAAAGAAGTCATTTTGCTTGCATGGTAATGTTGACTTGTATATATTAGTGTATGCAGATTAAACGTGTCTTCAAAAAAGACTAATTTAAATTCCTTACAGCACGAATTGCAAATGTCATCATTTTTGTGTGTAAATCTATTCTAACAGGCTGTGTGCAGGACCAATGGCTTCTTCTCACTGCCGGTGACCAGTTGGTTTGCACTGCGTAAGGCAGCACAGCCTCTGGTGAAACGCCTGTGTGACACAGACCGGCTTGTGTGCAGCAAGACCTGTCTGAATGCCAACGACATCGCCTTTGTCATTGATGGCTCAAGTAGCGTAGGCACCGGCAACTTCCGTACTGTATTGCAGTTTGTGGCCAATGTGTCTCGTGAGTTTGAGATTTCTGACACGGATACACGTATCGGTGCTGTACAGTACACTTATGAGCAGCGACTTGAGTTTGCCTTTGGCCAGCATAACACCAAAGCTGATGTCCTAAATGCCATCCGCCGTATCAGTTACTGGAGTGGTGGTACTAGTACAGGTGCTGCTATCACCTACGCTGCTGAGAAGCTCTTCAGTAAGTCCAAGCCAAACAAGCGTAAGATTATGATTGTCATCACAGATGGGCGCTCCTATGATGATGTCCGAGCACCTGCTCTGGCAGTACATCGTTCAGGTTAGTGACACAAAACACAATACATTTTAGAGTCTATAGAATTTCTAGAATTTCAAGAAAATCTACTGAAGGCAGCTGTTCAAAAATTACCCTCTATATCTGTATCTGTGTTGTACTGCAAATATCCCTATCCTTATTCAGATTTAAACTCAAAGTGGGTACTGTCAGCATGGTCTTTACATTTTAACTTTGACAATTCTTAAGTACCATTGCTGATTTTCGTCAAGAGAATGCTGCCCTGCGATAGCCTGGCGAGCTGTCCAGGGTGTACTCTGCCCACGCCCAGAGTCGGCTGAGATGGGCTCCAGCCTCCCAGCGACCCTAATTAGGATTAAGCGGTTCAGAAAATGATGAACAAAAAAAAGAACAACAAAAAAAATATATATTCCCAGAGCACTACATGCCATTATCTATTCAATTTTACAGGCTGACTTTAGGACCATAAACACTCATCCACAGAATGTTAGTTACTGACCATAAAAGAAGACTTTAATTGACTTACAGAGAACTTTGTGACTCCCACTACCTTTAATTTAGTATTTGCAAAATGTCTTACTTGATCTGTTGTGGTATGTACTTACAAATAACAAGCCCACTTGCAAAAGGGGTTTGTTTGAATTTTTTTTCTTAATGTTTAACTAAATGGAAGTGTTTTAACTGTCTGATCAGGTGTGATTGCCTACTCTGTCGGCATTGCTTGGGCTGCACAAGATGAGCTCGAATACATCGCTACAGACCCAGACAAAGATCACTCCTTCTTTGTGGATGAGTTTGACAACCTGTACAAGTATGTGCCCAAGATAATACACAATATCTGCCATGAGTTCAACTCTCAGCCACGGAACTAAACCAGACATGGACCAATAGGATTTGATCACCTTGATGCTTTAATTCCATCAGAAGTGTTTTATGATGATACTTGCAATAGCGTAACCATTTAAAACATAAGTCCTTATTTTTGCTTTTGAGGCATTATTAAGAAAACATGCATACAAGTTCCAAGGTTAGAACTTTTCTTATAGCACAGATTTGTATGCATTTTAATGAAGCTGTGCAGCATGCATGGATTCAACAAAGTCAGTTGTCTTGATGTGAGGGATTTGAGATATTATCTATTTAAATAACACAGTACTAATATAACTATTTCATCTTTATAATAAAGGAATACAACAAATGTTTTGCTAGCTTCTTATACACAAAACATTGTATTTTCACTCCAAAGAATTACATAAGTACAAGATTCTTGTAATAAATAAGAAAGTTCTTGTGATCTAAGGCTTAAAATGTAAGTATGGGTTTTTGAAAGTTGTTTTTGTATTATATGTGGAACTTCACGTCTATATATCTCTCTGTGCTCTAATCACACTGTTGATGCAGTAACTCAAAATCAGCCTAGATTCAACTAAAATCAAAAACTACTTCGTTGAGTAAAACAAAATGATGGATTCTAACATTTCTCAGCTCCTCTGTGGGACAGAACGTTTCTTAACCTTGTAATTCAGAGAGACAGTATAATTTTCACTTTATTTTATCTAAGAATTTTAAATTTTAAAATGTTTGTAATATTTGTTGTATTTGTACATATACATATTAAAAGAAAGCCCATTGCTTTTGACAGTGTAAGTGAAAAAAAATCTTATTTTAATGCAATTTCTAATAAAAGATGGTATTAAAACCTGCAAGGGTGATTGCCTCATGTGTACAGTATTTTGTTAATACTGATAGTGCATATCTCATATGTAAAATAGTGTGCAGTTTAACTAGTAAGCTGAACCATTCCATTAATTTACTAACTAAATAACAATATAGAATATATTTCTTATTTGGAGCTAGCGCAGAGAACTTACATCTTTGAGTATAGGACAATCCTGTATAAGTTTTGCTCATTTTTCTGTGCTCACACATTGTCTTTTTTCCAAGTTCAATTATGACTCATTCATTCATTCATTCATTCATTTTCTGAACCACTTAATACTAATTAGGGGCACGAGCACACCCTGAACAGCCCGCAAGGCCATCGCAGGGCAGAAACACGCTGACGGCAACTCAACATTGGTAGATATGTGGTGGGAAAAAGTACCTTCTGAGAACAGATATAAAGTTTAAGAGGCATAACTGACTCCACTGTAATAGATTTATTCTTCATTATAGCTGAGGAGGAGCCTCCAACGACTTTGGTTTTGAATGCCATTACACAGTTCACTAGTGTTTGTGAATGTGTTTAAGTAAACAAAGAACTTCATGCTTATTGGCAAAAAAAAAAATTTAATAAAATTAACATGCCATGTCATTTTCTTGCCCCCAGCCGAACAGCTTGGCAGACCACCACAGGACCTAAAATCAACATAAATTATTATAATTGATTACATAATTAATTAGAAAAGCACTCAGAGAGCGCAGGCCTCCGCCAAGGCCATTCAGTACCTCCATATGGTATTGTAAGAAATGCAGCATTTTTATAAATGCAAAATTTGTTTAATATTTGAGCCCTACAATGCAAACGTGCGGCCATTTATATGATTGCATTGTTTATAGGGCCTGCCTTAAATAAGAGGCCTTGTGCTCGGATGAGGAAGTATTAATATTTGTATAATGTTTGTGATAATTGGCCTAAAGGTTGTGCAGAAATATAAAGGAATGAGATTACACCATCGAACGCAAGCCTGGAAGTTATTCTTCTAAAAAATCTCCAAAAATTCCCTGCATCCAGACAATAATCTGGATCACTGCTAAAATTTAATCAATCGTTTCTTGTATCATTTCTGACTTGTCCTGAAAATGTCATCAAAATCCGTTCATAAGTTTTTTGAGTAAGGTTGCTAACAAACAAACAAACAAACCAATGCCAGTGAAAACATAGCCTCCTTGGCAAAGGTAATAAGAATGCAAATTCTTATTTGGTGAAAAAAACAACAATGTACTACGACTGTGAGAATGGTTGCATTTCAAATCCAATATTGGGTCACAAACCTTTCCTATTCATTATACATAACAAGATATCTCATTCCTAATTTCACAGACCCCCTTTCTCTTCTAATTAACAAGAAGCAGATGCACTAGACTTCTAATTACACTGTGCAAATGTGTGACATGTATAATAAATTATAGTAATAGGTAATAAATAAACTATTACCTTTTTAATGAAGAGATAACATCAAATCAAAAACTGTTTCAGTCTTCCAGAGATTTGAGACTGGGATGGCAGATCACCTTCCAACAGAGCAATGGGCCTCATTTAACAATATCTTCTTAAGGCATTTCATACTTTTGCTTTTTCAGAAAATTTGTAAGAAAAGTCTATGCTGGATTCATGACATGTTGTTAAACGTCAGATTTGCTTTAGAAGCTGTGTTCTTAAATGAATCCCATTGTCTTCGTAAGCTGAAAGTATGTTCCAGCATACTAGGTGAACACTATATGTGCGTATATATATA
>JAQMYF010000011.1:10081295-10096600 GCA_030014195.1 Neosilurus mollespiculum | reverse complement strand
ACCCGTCGATAGTGGGGCTTGAACCCCCGACCTTGGGATCAGTAATCCAGCACCTTACCACCAGGCCACCACTGCCCACATTTCTGATCATTTCATTTTAAAATTTACAAATATATTTTGATAAAACCTCCCAAGATGTTAGATCTGTCTCCACGCAACTAAGCATAACTAGTTTTTTTTTTTTTAAACTGTTGAAGTGTTATACAAACAGAGTAAAAGTAACATTTTTTAACCAGGAGCCTTTTTTGTCAAAACCCTTATCACATGCATCCAACTTCAATCAACTTGCACGCTGTGACTTCATCCATCACTGTAAGTTACACATAAAGTGTGCACTAATGAATCTTGTGTGTTGTAAAAAAGGTGTTTTTTATAGCTTGTAAAAATAGGGAGAGTTTTTTCTTACACTGTACTCACGGATATTTTACATTCTGGAAACATGCAAAGTACAGGAAGTCATTTGGGATTAAAGCATCAGCCAAAAATGAATAATGGTAAATGCTTCTTATGAAAGTCATATTACATGTATTGTTGACAGTTGTAATAAAAAAAGGAAAGCCTAGTGTATGCACATCTGGAAAAAGGATCAACCAGGTGCTTAGTTGTAGCCTTTGGGAGCTAGAGGCTGTACATTGGATGTGTTTGAGCTTTGTTTGACGTAATCCAGGGTTCTGTGTTGATACAGGCAGCAGGGGTTAAAAACAGGCAGGTACAGCCTTAATCATAAAGCAAACACAAAGGTTCAGGTCAAAACCAGGACACACAAGATATACAACACACCAGGTGAATTCAGGTAAGTAAAATAAAAAGTACAGCTTAGACTTACAGTAATGCATGGCATCCTTTGCAAAGCCACTAGACAAACACAAGGGTGTTTATACATGGGGAATATTACAGTAAACAAGGGTGCAGATGTGACAAATCACACAAAGGAAACATGAATATGTTTACATATTTTGCAGACACTTTTATCTAAAGCAATTTAAAAGTGAGGATAAAACCGAGACATACATAGATCCAAACAGTTTAAAGGAAAAATGTATTTTTAATGACTTATAATTACTTAATCAATAGCAAGAGGATTTATTTTGTAATGTACTTCTGAGTTAATTACAAGCACGCTAGCTCAGTGATTAATACTGTTGCTTCACAGTGAGAAGATTCTAGTTTGGAATCTCAACCAAAAGCATTTCTGTATATTCTCCCCATGCTTGCATTGGTTTCTTCTGGGTACTTCTACTGTCTCCCACAGTCAAAGACATGTATATTAGGCCAACTGGCTGCTCTAAACTTCCCATAGTTGTAAATGTGAGTGTGAATGATTGTTTATGTGTAATGTTAGACCTTCAATCGACTGGTGACCTTTTCAGTGTGTACCCTGTCTCTTGCTAAAAGTTAGCTGAAATTGGCTCCAGCTTCTTTTGTGACCCTGACAAATAAGTGTTACAGATAATGGATGAATATTCACAATTCCAAAAAAAAGTTTGGACGCTGAGCAAAAAATATAATCAAAAGATTTTGAGAATCTGAGGGCTGAAAGGCTGAAAATATTGGACGCCCATGATCTTCAGGCCCTCAGGCAGCACTGTATTACAAACAGTCATGATCCTGTCATGGGAAATCACTGCATGGGCTCAGAAACACTTTTAGAAATCATCGTCTGTAAACTCAGATTGCCATGCCATCCACAAATGCAGATTAAAGCTCAATCATGCAAAGAAGAAGCCATATGTGAACTTGATCCAGAAATGCCACTGTTTTTGTTTGTCTCAGTTCATTTAAAATGAACTGAGACAAAGTGGAAAACTCTTCCGTGGCCAGACAATGGGAAATTTAAATTTATTATATTTTTTAATTGATTTAATGGCAGTGATCCATTTTAGATCAAATTCATTTGCATGTTAATTGAACACATGCTTCAGTAGAAGGCCTTAGATTCACAGATCTGACCTTCTGTATATAGTAGTTAACATTGTCAGTATTACAACTTTGCTTTAATTTTCATTGTGTGAACTGTGAATCTCTGAAATACTGAATAGTCAAAATGTTGCACATTACCTTTTTTCATTCATTCAATAATTCATTCATTCATTTTCTGAACCACTTAATCATAATTAGGGTCCCGGGGAGGCTGGCGCCCATTTCAGCCGACTCTGGGTGAGGGCAGAGTACCCTGGACAGCTCGCCAGGCCATCGAAGGGCAGAAACACGCTGACGGCAATGCAGCCTACTCTTGACAACAATGGATCTTTTACAAGCACTTCAACGATAACACCAGGAATATGTGGAAGGGGATAAAGACACACTGGCTACAAGGACACGCTCACACTGGCAGACTCCTTGGACAGCACCCTACTGGACACCCTGAACCAGTCCTTTGCTCGTTTCGACCAACACAACAGTTAAGCACGCACCTGCCCTGCTCTTCCAGAGAGAGAGCGACGACCCCATCCAGCTGCAGCAGCACAAGATCAGAGTCACCATCTGCAGAATCAACATGAGGAAAGCTACTGGTACAGTTAAAGTAACAGAAAGGGTACATAAAACATGTGCAGATCAACTAGCAGGGGTTTTTACTAACATCTTTAACCTCTCGCTACTGCAATGTATGGTTCCCACCTGCCTCAAGACAGCCACCATCATGCCAGTGCCGAAGAAGAGCACAGTAAACTGCCTGAATGACTATCTCCCAGTTGCCCTAACCCCCCATCATCACCAAATATTTCGAGAGACTTGCCTTGATCCACGTCAGTTTGCATACTGAGCCAACTGGTCAACAGAGGATGCCATCAATACAGCCCTCCACACAGCCCTCACACACTTGGACAGCAGTAACACCTATGTGAGAATGCCTGTCGTAGACATCAGCTCCGCTTTCAATACAGTTCTACCACATAAACTGGTTCAGAAGTTGGGCAACCTGGGCCTAGGGAGCTCACTGTGCACCTGGATACTGGACTTTATTAGCGACAGACCTCAGAACATCAGGATAGGAGACCACATCTCCTCCACTCTCATCCTGAACACCACAGGGGTGTGTCCTCAGCCCCCTCCTCTTCTCCCTCTTCAGACATGACTGTTCCCCCATTCATACCAGCAACACCACCGTCAAATTCGCAGATTACACCACCGTCATAAGTCTGATAACAGATAACGACGAGTCAGCCTACAGGAAGGAGGTCTGGTATCTGCAGCAATGGTGCGACAACAATAACCTGGACATTACCACATCCAAGACAAAGGAAATGATAATGGACTTCAGGAGATCTAAACAAACAATAATATGTGTGTGTGTGTGTGTGTGTGTGTGTGTGTGTATGTTTGCCAAAAGGCATGTGGATGAATTCTCAAATGTATGGAGTGTTCTGGTCAGATGAGACTAAAATTAAAACTTTTTGTCCAGCAAGGAAAACTCTATGTCTGGTGCAAACCATACACATCCCATCACCCCAAGAACTCCATCCCCACAATGAAACATGGTGGTGGCAGCATTATGCTCTGGGGATGTTTTTCTGCAACAGGGACTGGGAAACTGATCCGAGTCGAGGGAAAGATGGATGGTGCTAAATACAGGGATATTCCTAAGCAAAACCTGTTTCAGTCTGCCTGTGATTTGAGACTGGGACGGAGGTTCACCTTCCAGCAGGACAATGACCTAAAGCATACTGCTAAAGAAACACTCGAGTGGTTTAAGGGCAAACATTTAAATGTGTTGGAATGGCCTAGTCAAAACCCAGACCTCAATCCAACTGAGAATCTGTGGTCAGACTAGAAGATTGCTGTTCACAAGCAGTAATCATCCAACATGAAGGAGCTGGAGCAGTTTTGCCATGAGGAATGAGCAAAAATCCCAGTGGCAAGATGTGGCAAGCTCATAGAAACTTATCCAAAGCAACTTGCAGCTGTAATTGCTGCAAAAGGTGGCTCTACAAAGTACTGACTTTAGGGGGTGAATAGTTATGCATGCTGAAGTTTTCTGTTATTTTGTCCTATTTGTTGATTGTTTCACAATAAAAAAATCACATCTTCAAAGTTGTAGACTGATGTTCTGTAAATGAAATGATGCAAACCTTCAAACAATCCGTTTTAATTCCAGGTTGTAAGGCAACAAAACATGAAAAATGCCAAGGGGGGGTAAATACTTTTGCAAGGCACTGTAAGATATAAAAAAAAAACAAGTTGCCTTTCACGTTTGCAGTTAGCATTTTAAATTTTAAACAAATACAACTGTTCCTGGAATATTAGGCAATGAAAACCAATGTGATATTAAAGATCTGGAACAATGCTTTTGGAAACGTTTGGAATTTGTTAAATGGTAGGTTGAAGGTTGATGAAAAGCTTCTCTGGTCTGATCACACCAAATAGGTCTGGGCGATAAAACAGTCTCAATTTGGGATCCCGATAAAATTTATGTAGATTGAGATGATGAGCTTGGGACATTATTACTCGATTTGGGCCTTTTATTCTGTCAAACTATTACACAGCAGATATGAATGTGACAACAGTCAATCAGGCAGCAGTTTTTGGCTTGCACATTAAACTACACACCCATCTCCTTTCACAAAACATTACTGAGCCTTCTGGCGGTTAAGAAAGCTGTGGACAAGCAAGAAGCATGAGTGGAGTGAGTGAGAGGCATGAAAATTACAGTGATAAACTCTTATTATATCCCATAATGGAAACTGTTGACAAGAATGGCCACACTACGCAGATCTGTTTGGTTGTCTTAAAAGTGACAAGGCCCTGCAAAGATGGTCTGCATGGGGAACACAAATCTTTTTAATCACCTGAAAAGGTTTTATCCCCGTTGACCATACAGAGTATGAAAATGTTTGCATATATTAAAACAAGTGTGCACTCATACATATGAAATAAAGAATACGGTGCCATGCGTTCATATGCAGATTAGTTCCGTGTTGCCAGCAAAAGCACGAAATGATTACGTGACTTGACGCATTGCAATGTTGCAGCCCCCTTGGAATGCAGCCTAGTCTCTTGTTTTATTGTAAAGGTCATGAAAATAATAATTAACGCAGAAGCATTTAAATAAATAGATGCGTTGGGGTTTTATTATAAACCAGGCAGGCAGATGTTTTAAAAACAGTTTACTGTCAAACTGATAGTTTAGTAGATCAAGCAGACAAAATAACAAAGCCTAGAGACAGGTGAGGGTAATACATAAAATCCCTGTGTCACAGGCTAGTCTAAGGGTCAGAAATGGTTAAGCAAAGGTCATACACAGAGAAGCTAATAGAGGAATAAAGGCTTGTCATGTATTAGTTACACGATTTGAATGCTTCATGCTGTGTTACACTTTGGATGTGTATAATCCTTAATACTGTGTAGGTTGTCTGCGCCCGTAGCGCGACCGTCTGCATATGCCCTCCTTTCACTGAGCCTGGTTGTAGTTCTGTGGCCTCGGAGACCTACAGGTAGTTGCTTGCACTGTGAATAAAGTTCAGGCATTGTGCTGAAAAAGGAGATTCTGGGACGGTGCTAATAAAATTATATAACATGATTAACTGATGAGCTTATGAGTTTATTTCAGCTTCAGTAATTATCCGTGTACTTTTTAAACATGCAAATTATAGAGTATATTCTGATAAATACAGAGATCGATCAATACGAGCAAAACAAATTGTGATCTTTTTTTTGCTGTATTACTCATCCCTACATCAAAATTGGACTATTTGGCTTTGGCCCAATACACAAACCACCAACAGCTCTGAGATTACCATTCTTACAGGAAAACATGGTTGTAGAGTCATACCCCAGAAGACATGCCGCTGTAATTGTGGCGGAAGGTGGTTTAAGCACTGATCAATTGGATCGAATAAGATGCAACCAACAAATCTGAATTAATCTTTGTGTTCATAATCGATTATTAATGTTTATTAGCTTGAAGTGTAAATCATATAGTTTAAAGAAATTCCCAGTTATTGCTACCAAAAAATGGGAAGGTTTCAATGTCAAGAGGGGTGAAATACCTATTCAGCTCACCTGTATCTTTGTTTCTTGTAAAAGTTTATTGGACCTTTTCATGTAAGCATACCAATGCAAATGAGTAAGCAGAAAATGCCCTGATTTCCTGAACCTATATCTGGTTTAACAGGCTGTCATAAAGGAATGAGGATGTGTCTGGGCAGATTCTTATTTTTTTTTCTCCGTGGAATTGTTAGATCAAATCTTTAGGCACTATGACTCTGTTTCTATGTTAGTGGCGTAATTTTTCTTGAGGACTTCTTTTGAAGCTCTGACTAATTATCTAGATTTTAATCATGAAGTGTGGGGTTCAAATCAGGTTTGAGTTTCTCCAGATCCAGTTGCCTCTTAATGTATTGAAATGGCAAGGCCCAATACAACCCGAATTTCAGCTGTATTTCAATGTGCTATTCAACGTTTGTTCGAACACACCCATTTGTTTCGTGATGAACATATTGGATTATGTTCACCTTCTGGTGTTTCTTGTTACCGAGGTGTGTCGTGTTAAATTAGCTGTTTAAAATATTAATAGATTTGAACATTTACACCTGGTTTAATATGTGTTTTGTTAAAAAGCAAAAGTACAACCTGAAGGTGGGGGTGTTAGCCAGAGCCCTGAACAGCTGCTTTCAAATTTTGCTTAAGACATCTGTTGTCTTAAATTTAGATTTTGATCTCAGACCCTGAAGATTTTCAGAAAACTAGAAAATTGGCCCCATTTGAATACTCTGAGTTCAACTTTGAACAAATGAATTTTCATTAAAGCAACATCAAAGTTGTGTTTTTATATTTTAAAAACTTCACAGTCTTTGGCATTTGTTTTATTTTTTCCTTAAGGTGCCCACCATGGCTCTTTGGGACAATGAAAGCAAACGTGAACAAACTTAATTTGGCAATGTTCTCAAGTGTTAACTGTTTTCCAGCATCTGGCCATAGCATGCCATTGGTCTCAGAGGGCTGCAGTGATTGGTGATGTGGTGCAAGTGTACAGTGGAAGTCACGGACGCACCATTGTTTTCTGCGAGACCAAAAAGGAAGCGCATGAACTGTCAATGAACACCTCCATCAAACAGGTTTGTTGCCTTTATTTGGCTTAAAAAATTTCCAATGAAATTTCAATTAAAAAGCTATTTTTTTTTTTTTTTTTTTTTTTTTTTTTTTTTGGGGTGTGTTTGCCTGTCCATTTATTTATTTGTTTGTTTGTTTGTTTGTTTTATACAAGATTGATTAATAACTAAAATATTACACAAAGGTTTATGGGTAAGAAGTGCAACACAAGTGTAATGCATCATGATCGTAGTATAGCTGTATTTGAGTGGGTCATACAAATGGCTCTGACTAGTTTTATTCCGAAAACATGATGTACACTAAAAATGATTTTGCTTTCCAGAGTGCACAGTCTTTGCACGGAGACATTCCGCAGAAACAACGAGAGCTTACACTGAAGGGCTTCAGAAACGGCACCTTTGAGGTCCTGGTGGCCACTAACGTGGCAGCACGAGGCCTCGATATCCCAGAAGTTGATTTAGTTGTACAGTGCTCTCCCCCAAAGGTTAGAAAGTTTCATGCATTGATCTATATACTTCTGCACTTATTCACCAAATTCAAATTAAAATACATTTTGTCTTCAAATAAATAATAACGATTCTGGATTCTCATGGAGCCAAAGTATTGAAAATAAATTTCATTTATTTATTCATTTTAGGATTTTGTTTGTTTGCTATACTAATGTGTAATGCTTTCAGGATGTTGAGTCCTATATTCACCGCTCTGGGCGAACTGGCAGAGCTGGAAGAACTGGCATCTGCATCTGTTTCTATCAACGCAAGGAAGAAGACCAACTGCGATATGTGGAGCAAAAGGCTGTGAGTATTTAACAACACTGTCTGAATTTTAGACACACACTGTAGCCCATCTTATATATTTTAAATACATCTCATTCTGTTCTTTTTTTTTTTTTTTCCCTAGGGCATTACTTTCAAGCGTGTTGGTGTCCCAACTGCTAATGACATCGTCAAATCCTCTAGTAAAGATGCAGTCAGGTGATTCGCTACTTGATTTAAACAAGAGTTTGTTCCACACTATAGGGGCCTTGCTCCTTAACATCACACACATTTCAATTATTTATTTGTTTGTTTGGTTTAAAGTTCAAATAAAACTACAGAAATGATTTTATAGTGTAGTTTGCCGTGATAACAGGAACTAACTTGTCTCATATCAGTTACTTAATATTACGTGTCTATAAACTGATATGATGTGTTAAATAAATAAATAAAAATTATATTCACTGGCCAAAGCACAATAAATCACTTTTGGCATGCTGTTGGGAAGATAATTAACTTGTGTTCTGGGCCATATCACTTTTTCATTGACTAAAAGCATACTCAGTATTGTTTTATTCTTCACATAACATTAATAGCTTGCATGGATTTATTCTGATTATATTGTAAACAGAAGTAAAGCTGTTTTACACCGTCTTATATTTGTTGAGCTCTACAGTGCCAGAGAGGCTAGCATGCACTGCCCAGAAATATATGCCACATATAATCAATTGCCACGCGTCCAAAGTAATTTTATGGTCTGTTTCGCTAATTAATAAAATATTAATATTATTAAATGTGTATTTTTCTTTTGCAGGTTCTTGGATTCTGTGCCTGCAGCAGCTATAGAACATTTCCGTGCAGCAGCTGAGAAACTAGTTGAAGAGCGAGGTGCGGTGGAGGCGCTAGCTGCTGCTCTCGCACACATATCAGGAGCCACTAGTCTGGCGCAGAGATCACTTCTCAACTCAGATGCTGTAAGTGGACTGAAACACAATCTGGAAAATTGGGAAATGTTGTTGGACCATGACTTGGTGGTTTATGCTGGTGTTTAGCAAAGTGCCTAATGTCACATCTGTTGATCACTTATTACATCACAGACAAGAATTTGTTGCTGTTGCGATTTATGTAAACCCTTTAAATGAAGAATTCATCTGGGCTGTGGTATAAAAACTTACCAAACTGGAGGCCCCTTATGGGGGAATCGCACCAGCCACCACCTCGCCCTTATAATCAATTGGCAGCCATTTTGCTGTCCTTGGACTTGACCTATAAATCAATTTCAGCCTTTGGTCCCAAGTTGCTTTCCTGAAAATTTGATAGTGATTTCAAGGAGCTCTTGAGATATGAGTGTGCATAGTCACACAAAAATAAACCAAAAAAAAAACCTGAAAGACGGAAGTGAAAATAATACCAGCTACTCTATCATGGTTGGTGTTTATCTTAATTCCAATGGAATTTTTTTATAGCTTAATATATTGTGTATAATAAATCTGCTTATGATTAAGCCTCTTTTTTTTTCATTATCTCACAGGGTTATACCACGTTAGTGCTTGACTGCTCTCAGGAGATGCATAACATCGGCTATGCCTGGCGAGGGCTGAAAGAGCAGCTCGGGGAGGAAATAGATGACAAGATCAAACGGATGACATTCCTTAAGAGTAAAAAGGTGGGGTGTTTGCAAACCTTTTAGTAGTAAACATTTTTTGATCTTACTTAACAAGTTGCATTAAGCACAAAGTAACTCGGTTTGAGATCAGTTTATAAATGTATTTGTCTGTTTCTGTTTTAGGGGGTTTGCTTTGACATCCCAGCTGATATGGTGAAAGAAATCCAGGTATGGGAATATATGAAGTGTGTGTGCGTGTGAGAGAAAGAGATTGCAATCAGTGCAGAATTTGATAGGATAAGTGATGCATAGTGCAAAAGCTTACCTACTCTGTTATCCCAAAAATCACACCAAGCTTATTTCTAAAGCTTGCGTATGCACACGCTTAAGTCATGCTTAAAATTTGTGTGCTTAATCTAACCCGTTGGACTCCAGGTTCTCCAGTTTCACAGCTTTTTCCATTCTTTGCCGTTGAAACTAGCCAGCCTAAATGAAACAAATGAACAAGGTCTTAGCTTCCAAACTCATGACTCTTATTCATTTTTTTTGCACCTTTTATAGGACAAATGGCAAGATGGCCGCAGGTGGCAACTGACCGTTGCCACTGAACTTCCCGAATTGGAGGAAAGCATGCGGAACCGGGGTGAACGAGGGTCTGGTTCAAGGGTCAGAGGTCGTGGTGGATTCCGTAACAGCTTCCGTGGTGGCAACAACCGAAATGGAGGAAGAGGAAGAGGTGGAGGAAGAGGAGGTGGTGGAAGAGGAAGAGGTGGTGCTCAAAAGAGGAACTTCAGCCAGGCCTTTTCAAAATAAACGTCACGCATTTACTCAAGTGACTGTTTTCTAACCTTGACGACTGGGTCTCTCAGTTTTTCATTTCCACTTGTATTTGGGGAATCAGCCATTGCCCTTCAGTAGAAGACTGCTTGCCCAAACCTTGCTTAGAAAAAACAAGTTAATTGCCTTGCAATTGTGTATTTAAACAGCTCTATATAAGCCCATTCACATTAATGTGAATTTCATTAAAGTTGTCTTAATACACATAAGTGATTGTTTCTGTCTTTGTTTTGCACCTTGTTTCTGGTCAGCACATCATTTGTACATTTACAGCATTTAGCAGACGCTCTAATCCAGAGCGACTTACAGAAGTGCTTTAAAGTCACTATCAGTGAATTATATTCTTGTACTGGTTTGTCAGGACACAGACTAAGTATACAGTCAGTCAAAAACTCAGCGGATAGGTGTTGTGTGCAGGGTTTTGTTTTTGTGTGTGTGTGTGTGTGTGTGTGTGTGTGTGAAACATAGTACTAATCTAAGTACTGCTGAAAAAGGTAGGATTTCAGCCGTCGTTTGAAGACACACAGTGACTCAGCGTGCTTTGATGTAGGAGGGTGCAGGTCTAATTTTTGCTTTGTAGGCAAGCATTAGTGTTTTAAATGTAATCTTTCTGGGTTCTTGCTTGTAATTGCACCCACATGATTCGGCGTAAAGAAACATACCTGTTTAAAGTATTTAAAAAAAACACCTAGATTTATTATAAAAGCAGAATAGGACTTACAAAGTTATTGATCCATAAGTGTTATTCAGCACAATTGTCATTAGTACTTACTGTGAGCAAAAAAAGAGAATAGAAAAAAACCTTAAAGCACCACTCAGTCTTCATTTGGAGAGGAAGTGTCTGAATAGACATCCTGTTTTATAAAAGTCTAGTACAGAAGTCACATTTAGTCAAAGTCAAACAGCTTATTAGTTTTTAGAAAATGGTTCTGATAATGCAGGGAGAAAAAATATTTGTATTTGAACTCTTGTCTTAGGCCTAAATTAAGCTTTCCTTCGCTTAATAGCAATCAGTAATATTCTCAGTGCTCCTTTCCGTCATACGTAGGCAGTCGTGCTGATAGTTTTTCAAACAAAACAATCGGTAAAAAGGTCCTTTAGTTGTGTGTTCTGTATTGATTGCACTTTTGTAAGGCTTATAATCCACTGTAAATGTTAGAGCAAACTTAAACTGTCCTGCCAGTTCTCAGACAAATTGACTTGTCACGGTGTGATTGTGCCACTCCGACTGGAAGGGGTAGCTAGAATAGTCCATTGTTTCATCTGTAATTGAAAAGAAAATCAGGATTGAAGAGTCACAAAATGTCGTTATTATTATCAATTAATTATTATTTTTTTATTATTATTATGGCCAGGCAGTGTACAAAGTAGTAATTATTTGCTGGACCATTGAATATCCTTGAATACAGCACATAATCTCCATGGCAATGTTTTGAACTTGAATACCATCAGAACATTTTTTTTCCATCCAGTATGTGGGTTAATTTTTTTTCCCCCAGACATCTTGAAAAGACAGGAGAACGGAGTCACTCAAAAAAGTCTTCTCCAGCACATCCCAAAGACAAGATCGAGTTAAGGTGGTGCCAGTTCATGTGTGAAAATTATTCCTCATGCTCCCTGAACCACTCTCACTATTTGATCCCCAATTTTAAATCTGTGCCATCAGGGAAGAAAAAGTCCATTGAAGGGATAACCTGCTCATTTAGGTCATCAGCCGGCTTTTTTTATTTATTTATTTTTATTTATTTATTTATTTTTATTTATGTATGTATGTATGTATGTATGTATGTATTTTAACCTACTGAAGCAACAATGTCAGGATTATGCAGTGAAATCAAGGCTAAAGGTGGTCCAACAAAATATCACAGTGCCTGATTTATTTATTACATTTTTATTATTATTTTGTTCTTGGCCAGACAGTGTATAACAATATGATTTGAATTTTGTCAGATATTATTAAAAAAAAAAAAAAAAAAAAACACTGCAGTACTAACCAGAGTTATAATGCAATGTAAAAATGTATTACTGACTTACAAAGACCTTCTGTCCAGGAGTTTGTTGGTCTCCAGCCTCTTTCCTGCTCATGCAAAGGGCTCCAGTGGTCCGTATTCTGTAGGTGATCTACGATCTAAAAATCAAAAGAACATCAGTACTGCTGTCCAGGTTCTTCAAAGCTACTGATCAGTTAATATGCTGGTATCTGCTTCAAGTAATAAAAAGCTCATCAGGGCCCTCAATAATGTATTGGAAACAAAATTGAGCTAAAGTGTGAGTAAAGTATGAACATTATACATTGAATCACCTCTCCATTTTGTGAAAATGTGAATTTCTAAGCAGTAAGAGCATTACTTAAGATATTTCAGTTATTTCCTGGTAGTAGTATTGTAAGTTACTGTCAGCTTTCTTTTGCTGTCTCGTAAGCTGTAGCATGCTTACGAGACTGTTACATTTCTTGGCTAACATCCCAACATACTGTACCTGTGCTACTAGTTGGTTGCCTTTAAATATGCTCTCTGTTAAAGGGAACACTCTTTATAACACTTATATGTTCCTGCAACTCAAACCCTTGAGTGAGATTCGAAACATCCGAACAATTCTCCATGAGTTGTTACTAGACGTTTTAAAATGGATGCATGGTAATTCAGCTGGTATAACTGGTCTAGCTGACCTATAGCTCTCAGTATTTGAAAGATAAAAGACATCAGTTGAAGGTGTACCATGCACATCAGATTATTTGCTGTGAACAAATGCCTTAAGGCAAATTTACCATAAAGCAGAAGCACCATTAATTGTTGTAATTAAGAAAGGGGGGAAAATGCTGTGAGGGAGAGTTTGGGCTGAATTCTTTATAGCCCAGACTGTAGATTCACAGCCCCATCAGTAACAGTCATGTCATGTGATCACACAGAGTAAAAGGCCCCGAGATTTGATCCCAATTTTCTGCTGGAATGCAGTAGCAGATGTAAGAAACACAAAGGAGGTGGGTTATTTATCCGATCTTTCTATTTTCACTTTTTCTTTTGAGGAGAATCTAAAATCAGACAGACTGCACACATTTTCCAATTAAAGTAGAATTTATGCGCAATTGCAGGTAACAGAACCCGAAGTATAGCGTGGGTTTATTTGATTGAATGAAAGGATTCCACGTTTTCTTTTTGTTTGTTTTTTTTTTGTTTGTTTTTTTTTTGTTTTGTTTTGGTTGGTTTTTTTTTTGTTTGTTTGTCTGTTTTTGTTTTTTTGTTTTAAACATGGTTAGAATTCAGAAGCAACATGGCATGAAGCCAGTAGACCATAACACTTCAAAAAATATATATACTGAAATCATGAGCTGCCTGACCGGTGTGTGCATGTCAGATTTATTTAGTTATTACCAATTTTTCTTATGACATCAAAAAATAAAGCTTTTCTTTTGTTTTAATAACTATTCAGCTATTGATAGATTTTTCTATCTTAACCTCCCATGTAATATTAATACTAGGTGTCACTTTTCATAGCACAGGCCTTTGCTTTAAGACTGCATGGGAAGCTGAAATGCTGCGTGTTGTAATATTTCTATATTAAGTATTGCAATATGATAGTATTCATCACTTTTGGTGAAATACAATATTTTAATGAACCAAATGATCGAATATCTCATAGAAACCCAGTGAAGCCTGTGTATTAATGGGTGCAAAGTATAATGCTCATTGACAACAGGCATTTAATACACCATTTTGATTCCCACACGGACACTGTGCTTCTCAGGGGGTGAACAGGAGTGTTGGAGGTCAGATTATGTGCATGAAGACATATCTCAAAGTTTACTAGGCTGTGCGCCTTTTGCTTGTCTAACATATATTTACTGCCAGACAGTGAAACTGTAATAAGTTCAGACAAGGCGGCATGGTGGCGCAGTGGTTAGCACATTCACCTTGCAGCAAGAAGGTCCTGGGCTCGGGGTGTATGTATGTATGAGTGGATGTATGTGTGTATGTAGGGTGTACCCTGCCTTTACCCAGAGTTGGCTGAGACAGGCGCCAGCCTCCCCTCGTCCTTTATTACGATTAAGCAACTTGGAAATGAATGAAAGTGTTCAGACAAGTCAATGGAAGTTAAATAGAGTGCATCAGCACCCCTAGCAAAATTTGTCAACCTGCTCTGACTTAGGTTTTAAGGAGAGACTAACAATATAATCAGGAGACCAGATCAACGATAAAAGATAATCTTAAGGTTTTTAAAACCAGTACTGAGTCATTTTCATAATAATCTTGTCAGAAAGTCTTGGTCAAATTCCTTGCCTTTAACACTGCTTCAGTCTGCTCATGGTCTTCCATTGCACTTGTTTGGACATCTGTAAAAGAGTTAACATTTATAAGTATTGTAAAAAGAAATTTACATTTAAATCAATTGAATATATAATTTCCCTCACCATGTTCTGTTGTGCCGATATTGACTGGGGAGCAGCAGTAGATAGCTGAGCGTTCTTCTTTCACTGATGGCAGTGTGGAGTAACAGTTTTTAGCAAACATGTCAGAAGCAACACCTCTGACATCCTCCTTGTACTTCCAGAAAGCCTCTGGAGAAGAATAGGAATAATATATTCTCATATAACTTACAAATAGTTTAAATTGAATTTTCACTTTCAACGCTAACAAAGTTTGAAGAGCCCTTGGGTTTAACTGACATCTTGGTGATATTTGAGATGTTTCTTTTTAGTGTCACTTTGCTCACCTGTAAATCTTTCAAGAGGTGCACTACTGTGTGGTCGTAATGCAGGCAAACCAACTCTTGCATCCTCCATGTCTAAGCTGGACACTGGGGAAATTGGAAACCAAACATTGAAGGGTAAGCCTGCATTCCAAAGCATGTATACTATACACTGTGTGCACGATTATTAGGCAAGTTGTATTTTTGCGTATTAATTGTTATTGTATAACTCTACAGTGCTCTTGGTCAATCCAAAATGTTAACAAACCCTCAAACCTGAACATTTAAGCAGTGAAAGTGAAGTTTTGGCTTTCTTAAGAGAATATCTATATGTACACCATTATTAGGCAACTATTAGTGTGCAGAATTAT
>JAQMYF010000011.1:10050258-10066768 GCA_030014195.1 Neosilurus mollespiculum | reverse complement strand
AACACACACACACACACACACACACACACACACACACACACACACACACACACACACACTATCCCTATTTCCAGAAACGCTGGGATTGAAATCGACAAATGCAATAAAACCAAATCTGTGATTGACCTAACAAATGTACAAAGAAACATTGGCGGCACACACACACACACACACACACACACACACACACACACACACACACAAAACAATTCACATTCTTAATCACACCTAGAGGCAAATTGGAACAGACAATCAGCCTAATGTGCATGTCATTGGCACTGTGGGAGGAAACCAAGGCCAGGACTCAAATCCAGGACCATTTTGCTGTGAGGCGGACACGCTAACTACTACACCACCATGCCCCCCAGATAATTAAAATGTATGATAAAAAGAAAGGTGCAGTAACAAGATGGACTCAAACCCTGGTGCTTCTTGCTGTGAGGCAGGCATGCAAACAACTATGCTACTATGCTGCACTCTCCTGGATATTAGACTGGTATATCTTAATCTGGAGGCATTTAAGGCCCTCATTTTGAGCCTATGAGTCATACTAATCTTGTCTTTAAAAGATTATTAGGTAACTGCTACGTGTGGCGCTATTAACTGCTGGGTAAAATGAGATATTACAGCCTGAGCGCTTCAGAAAGAAAAATAGAGGAAGTAATGTAAAAAATTTGCAAATATGACTTTAGTCACTATTAAAAACAACTAAAAGTTTTGGTGTGGGGGGGTCAAAACTGTCACAAAATGCTAATTGGAAAATCTTTCCTCATACCAGAAAAAAAAAAAAAAGTCCAAGTCAGTTTGCATAATTGGACAGGTGTCAACAGATGCACAGGAACAAGTTCAAATGTAACCACCCACACTTCCATTTACATAGGCCCAGCTCACTGGCTCTGGTGTGTCACTTTGTTTTTTAACAAGGATGCATGAACATCAGAAAAATCCGCCCCGGTAAGAGTTCAATGTTTCTTTCTTGGATTTCAACATTTATTATTATTATTATTATTATTATTATTATTATTATTATTACTGTTTATAATGTGGTTTTGTATCCATTCATATAATCTGTAAATCACTTTAAATCTTTATCTTGAACCCACATTTTCTATGCAGTGCTTCACAATAAGGCAAGTCAAATATTTCTTAAAATACAATATTCAAAATTCTGATATTATGTAGTGCCAAGGAAGCCTGGGATGCTGCTCGAGAAACACCTATAATTGAAGATGAGCTAAAACCAAGGAAGTCTCTAAGCTTTATCCAAATCATCACTTGTACATTTGTGGGACTCTTGGTGTTTGGACTAGCTTTCTTCAGCAAAGTAAGTCTTAATGTAAACATGAATACAAACATACAGTACATGAATTTAATCATTTTATTTTATGAGTTTGAACAAGAAAAAATATTTGCGTATTATTTGTGTTTTTTTAATCTACTTTACAGACATCCCTACTGCTGCTCATAAAACTCTGCAGTAAATCATCAACCACAATAGAAACCAAACCTTACGCCCTCCTCTTTATTGGGTGCCTTTTAGTTGCTCCAAGTGTTTTGATGCTGATCAAAAGCATTTGGAAAATTACTTTTAAGGATTCAAAAACCCCATCAATACAAACGTTACTATGGGTAAGTTCCAACCATAATCCAAATGTGTACACTTGTATGCTTGTATGCATATACTTGTAACTTTGCAGCTTAAGGTGTTTTCAGAGTTAGCATGTATTGATGTTCCAAACCCTTTTTTAATAGTAATTAATTGTCAAGTCTTTGGTATCACAAAGATAATTACTGGCAAAAACTACAATGCAATGATATGTATTATATAGTACTCTTGATTTTATGTGTGTGCAGATTGTTTCAGTGGAAGCTTTAGTCGCTTTGGGATCTTCTATTCTTACCCTCATCACTATGCCCCGCTTTGACGTCTTGACCAATTTGATGCTTCTGAATGGCATTGGCATATTGTCAGCCGTTCTGCAGGTGGTGGCAAATGCAGTTGCACATGGAAGAAAACAATTTATTTCAACTTCATTAGCTGCTGTCATTTTCCTGATTGCAGGTTCTTGCCTCTTTGCTGTGAACTACCTCAAAATAAAAAATGAGAACATCGCATTATTTGTGGGTTTAGCCATAGGCGGCACTTTCCTGGTGTCTTTGAACTGGTGGGAGAACTATGCCATGCTGTTCCGTATCGTCTTTTTCCAGAACACAATCCGAGACATCAAAAGGTCTCGCAACTTTGTGAATATTGTGGCTTGCACAGTGAGAATTATCGTGACCTTCACCGTGCTTGGAGCTTATGTGAAGCTTTCAGGCCAGGAGTGGAAATCAGTTCTGTCAGTCACCAACTTCACCAGAACTCTTGTCTTGAGCCTCTTCGCAATTCAGGTTCTATCATCAGTTCTGTGTCGCTACATGGGTGTGGTTGCGTGCAAAATGCATGCTGTGCGCCGTAGCTTCCTCATTCCCATGATCCTTGCTTCTCCAGCAACATTAGGAGCCTTTGTACTAGCTGTTTGGATTCCCTTTCTGAATGTCAACAACCAGGTAATAATAATAATAATAATAATAATAATAATATATTGTGAGATGAGCTGAGACGGGTGCCAGCCTCCCCGTGACCCTAATTAGGATTAAGTGGTTCAGAAAATGAATGGATTGTAATACATTTCCATAATTATTGCACGTGTGTGTCTGTGGCAGCCTGAGGAAACAGCAGACACACTTTGACTTGTGTCAGTGTTCTTCTACTGTATTTAGGCCTGTTTAGGTCTTACTTTGTTAATGTTATACTAAGCACTGAATAGCAGTGGTGTTCATGGCAAAAACAAAAAAAAAGCAACCAATGGAAATTGGAAAAATGTTTTGTGAATGGATTAGACAAAAAATATTTCTTGTTGATGGAATATTGAATTTTGAATTGTACCAGCGAATTCTGTGGCACCGTGCAAGAACCAGACAACCCACTTGACCATTAAAAGTGAGTCCAGTGCGCTATTGTAGACCTTAGGCTTCATAATACAAAATATTTAAAATTTTTAGAACAGTATTAGATAAAGATGCCATTTCCCAAATTTTGTTGATTTTTTAAAAATAAAATTACATTTAATAAAAACAAAAACTTCAAAAAGTCTTTTTTTTCTCAAAATGAACATTCTGTGGCTTGTCTGGTTCTTGCATGGTGCCTCAGAATTCTAAAGAAAGATGTCAGGACATCTGTCTGTGAACTAAATTTCAAGATAAACTGGGTCATGCAGCAAGACTATCACCCTAACAACACCCTAAAAAAGAATAAAATGAATATTTTGGGAGAACCAAGTCAGAGTTCAGAAGGGGGCAATTCTTTTAAAGCAAGCCCAATAGCATTTCGCATTTAAAGATGTTCTGTACGGAGGAATGGGCTACATTTTCTCCAAGCTGATGTGCAGGACTGATCAACAGTTACAGCAAACATGTTTGGTCGCAGTTATTTTTGTACAAGAAGGACAAATCAAAATGAAAGCAAAGGTTCCCATATTTTTTCCACTGACAGATATTCAATACTGGATCATTTTCCTCATAAATAAATGATCAATATTACATTTGTGTCTAACTTTCTTAATTAGGATCTCATTATTTACTTTTAATACTTGTGTATTAAAGTGATGATGTTTTAGGTCATATTTATGCGGAAATCTAACTTTTGAGCATCAGTGTGTATATATTTTTCTTTTGTTTTAAAATGTTTTTGTACTTCTTTTTGCACCTGTTAGCTCCAGAACAAAACCACATTTTCTAACTACTGCAGCAACTTTGTGATCGTGGGAAGCCCAGGGCTCCCTGTTTTGAGACTGATGCTGAGTGATTTAACTCGCGACATGTGTTACCACATGCCAGACAAGTCTCTGGTGGGTTATGGTCTACTTGGATCGTCTTTGGTGAGCTGGTGGTTCGGCCTGATACTCTGTACACTCTACATCTGGTTCCTGAACTTGGAACGCATTGCCAGGACAAAGGACCTGTTTGTGCGCAACCTTTATGAAGCAGCATTTATTGACCAGTCCATGCTCCTTAATGTCAAGTTCAATGTGGTACTGCAGCCAAGACATATAAGGTACATTAATTCATATCTTTAATGATGCATTTTGCATTTTGCTGTATATTGACATCTAGAATTGCCATTCTTACAGTTTCAGCAGTGAGGAAAAAGAGAAGGTGACCATCTACCTCTGTGCAACCATGTGGCATGAGACTACAGACGAAATGATGAAGATGATCATCTCGATGTTCAGGTATTCTGACTGTGAAAAAAACTCTTTCATTTGTGAGCTTCATTGATTACATTGAAGTGAATGTTTACTCCTTTTCCACCAGGCTCGACAAGTTCCGACCAAAGAAAAACCAATTCAACGATGTTGTTTTTGAGTCCCACATTTATTTCGATGATGCTTTTCTGATCAAAGACAACAAGAAGAGTGTCAACGAATATGCTGAGACCCTGGTGGAAGTCATCCAACAAGTTTATTTGTAAGTGACTGTGCCAACAAACTTCATGAATAAACATATGCAGTAAATACTATAACAGCTTTAAAAGACCTGAACTAAAGTATTGATATATTGTATGTTAAAACGTATTCTGTATCCAGAAACTCACATGTTAAAAATGTATGTGTGTAGAAGTTTGTGTGTTCACATGTGTGTGTGTGTGTGTGTGTGTGTGTATGTGTGTGTGTGTGTGTGTGTGTGTGTCTGTGTGTGTGTATCACCTGATTATATAGCATTTTCACAGAGGACAGCAAAAGTTCATTTAAGGAAAGAAAGCCTCTACCTTCCCAGAAAATCTTTAATACACCGTATGGCTGCCGTGTGCAGTACACACTTCCATATGGCAACTCACTGATCGTTCACTTTAAGAACAAATACCAGATCCGCCACAAAAAGAGATGGTCTCAGGTGAGTTGCTGCAGACTCCATTAAGATGCCTAAACTTTATCTCTACAATTATTGCTCTAATTCCAGCCTGCAGGTAAATTCCAACAGTGGTTTAAACACTCTACCCGTAATTACTGTAAAGGTAAGACTGTTGGGCTTTTATACCAGAGCATAGTGGCTCGTCAGGCCAGTGCTTATCCCCAGTTTCCGTAGCATGAAGCGACTAGGAGTTCAGCTCCTCCTGGATGGGACGCTAGTCCATCGCAGGTTACCTTCCCAGTAACATTACGCATTCATGGGGAAGATAAAGAGGACAAAAAGATAAAAATACTAGCTTGTAGGGATCTTATAGAGTGCAAGGTACCTCCGCCAGGCAGATATGGATTGTGTCAAGTATTTAAAAAAAATCTCACGAAGTTTGCAGGTGTCACTATAACTTGTTTATAGTGAAATAGTTTAGATGAAATGTCTCCCCCTAGTGGGCATTTTATGACCGTCCCAATCAACCCCATTTGTTAAGGAATAGGGAGAACTTTATGACCTTGCTATGATGCTGAGCTTTGACCTTGACCTTTCAAAGACAAATAATTCCAAAGACAAATATCTTCCTGTGAAAACATACTGCCCATGTCTGGCTGAAATCTGTCCTGTAGTTTTGTCAGGAAGTTGTTCACAGACAGACAAACAAACAAACAAACGGAGATGATCACAATACCTTTACTGGAGATGTATAGCACCTCCTGCTGAAGATAATTGTTACCTCTGATACCTCTTTGGCAGGGGAGGTTAAATAGTCACCAGTATCTGTTTGTTTGTTTGTTTGCTGTTAGCAGAATTATACAAAAATACTTAGTCGATTTACACCAAACTTGGTGGATGGGTGACATATGGGCCCGGCAAGAACCAGTTAAAAACAGAAGATTGGATTTAGGAATTTATTACATGCTTTTTAACAAGCATTTATTAAAGGATTCTTTTTCTGTTAGCAGGATTATGCAAAAGCTACTGATCTTATTTTAATCAAACTTGGTGGATGGGTGGAATGGTGGGCATTGGGCCTAAAAAAACCCAGCAAAAAAAAAAAGACAAAACAAACAAATAAACAAACAAACAATAAACCCAATAAATTTTTATCTGATCCATGCATGGGATCATGTAAATTAAATAAATAAATAAATAAATAAATAAATAAACAAACAAACAAACAAACAAACAAACAAACAAACAAACAAATAAATAAATAAATAAATAGAGAGAGAGAGAGAGAGAGAGAGAGAGAGAGAGAGAGAGAGAGAACTGAATAAATAAATAATATTCAGATTTTTTTTCCCCTTCCTCTAAATAACATGGGGCAAAATGTTCATCCAATGCCCTCTAGGGGGAGACATTTCATTGTAACTATGCCAAGTTATATTAATACATTTTTTACGTGGCAGAGGTAATTTATACACTATGAGTGCCCCTTTAGTTTAACCTGTTCATATTATGTAATAATATACACTGTATATGCATTTAATATACATGGAATATTGTAAAACTTTAAGAGTGGTAAGAATATACTATTATCTGCTATTTTATATTTTTAGCGAGTTTTACCCATAATTACGACCCTGACCTAAAAAACCTTAGATACTATAGGGTTGGAATTGATGGCACAATAAAGACTAGCTATATGCACATACGCATATTCTACAACTATAATGCATTATGCTCAAATGCAACTATGCTTAAAGTCCACTTAGAGGAACTCATTTTGGGCAGTGTTTGTGTTTTTTTCACTAAAGATTATGTACATGTACTACCTCCTTGGATGGAGGTTGCACAGGAACTACTATCAGATGTACAAGAACGGGGATGTGCATATGACAAATATTGAAGACCAACTAAAGGTAAATGTGATTATCCTAAAAGAAGTGCATAAAAGTTTAATCACTTAGGACTTAATAACCTAGAATTTCTTTTTTCCTCTAGAAAGCCAAGGAGAACACATATATTCTGGCTTTAGATGGAGACACAGATTTCCAGCCGTCAGCAGTCATGCTTTTAGTGGATCGGCTCAGATTGTACCCTGAAGTGGGAGCTGCTTGTGGAAGGATCCATCCCACTGGCACTGGTGATTATCTTTATTTGAAATATTAGGTATATTATGATATTTGCCGCCTTACATCTTATAAAGGATGTATTATTTTTGTTTTTTAATAATATAGATATTATATGATTTTTTTTGTTTTGTTTTGCATTAAAGGGTCACCAAAAAATCTGTTGGTATTTTATTAAAAAGAGATGACTGTGTTATCCACACCTTTTACCATGACTATGATGCTCCGCTCCGGAGCTCCACTATAATGTATTGATCTGACATATTGTGCAGCTGCACTCTATAATCAGTGCCTTATCACGGTGTATGTTGCAGGCCCAATGGTATGGTATCAGAAATTTGAATATGCTGTGGGTCACTGGCTCCAGAAGACAGCCGAGCACGTGTTTGGATCTGTGTTGTGCAGCCCAGGCTGTTTCAGCCTGATGCGTGCAGAGGCACTGATGAGTGATAACGTCATGAAGAGATATACAACAAAGGCCACTGAGGCTGGCCACTATTTACAGTATGACCAGGGTGAGTGAAGCAAAGACAAATGAGAAGGCAAAAAAACTAATAACATTATGCACAATACACACTCTTAACTTCTCTATGTTTAATATATATTCACATGTGCATCTTCTGTGTTCGGTGTATGCAGGCGAGGACCGCTGGCTTTGCACACTGCTCCTGCAGCAGGGATGGCGAGTAGAGTACAATGCTGCCTCTGACTCGTACACCAATGCTCCACAGGAGTTCAAGGAATTTTATAACCAACGGCGGCGCTGGGGCCCGTCCACCATGGCCAACACACTTGACCTTCTTTCCACTGGTAGCCTCACTGCAAAACTGAACAAGTCCATATCACGACCATACATTCTCTACCAGATTATCACCATGGCAGCTTCAATCCTTGGGCCTGCGACGGTGTGCCTCATGACTGCAGGTGACTTTTTAGATACTCATTAGCTGCTCAGAACTATTTCCTTATGTCTGTTCAGGCCCACTTGCAGTAACAACAAGGTGTGGTTATTAAAAATTAACAGTACTGAATTTTTGAGTGCTTAAGGCTTTGAGCTACTGATCTGTAAGTTGTAAGTTTTAAATTAAAAGAAAACACTTGTTGAAAGTTACTCTCAATCAAAACGATATATTAAAATCTGTATGTGTGCAAAATCTTAGACCAATATCTGTTATTTTAATGATTTTATGAGTGGCTGAATAACTTACCAGACCATCACAGGGCCAACACACACAACCTTCCACACTCTCACACCCAGGGGCAGTTTGGAACAGCCAATTACAGTCTTGTCAAGTACATGTCTTTGGACTGTGGGAGGGAACTGGAGTACTCAAAGGACAACACAAAAACACAAAAACACACAAAAACCCCCGAGCCTGGAAAACAAACACAGGACCTTTTGACTGTGAGGCAAACGTGCTATCTATTAAGCCACAGTGACTTTTTACACCTCGAACACAAATCTTACATTAATGGCATGAATGTATCAAAATCCCACATGTTAAATTATTGACATTAATGACATGTTAAACTTGGTATTATAATCATTGGATTATAATCATTCCAAGACAATTTCAAAATTAATTCTCCATAAAATTATACAGAAGCTATTGGCCTACGGCTTTGTACACAGAATGATATTAATCTAGAGTTTTGCATTAAATTAACTTTTAACAATACTGTCGGCACTTCTAATCACCCCAAGCTGCCACAGTTTGGTTCTTGAGAAAGACCCTCACTTTTTATGTGGAAATGGGTGAAAATAATAATAATAATAATAATAATAATAATAATAATAATAATCATAATTTATTTGTTGATTAATTTATTCATTTTCTAAGTCGCTTAATCCTAATTAGGGTTGGGGGGAGGCTGGCATTTGTATACAATTTGTATACAGTTAATGATGCTAAAAATATTACACTTCTGAACATGACAATATATGCAGTGTGCAGAATTTGACTTTTTAACATAGATGGTAAGACATTACAAAAGAAATGACTGAAATAATTAAGTGGTTACACTACGAGAAGGTAAATCACATTATTATTCATTCATTCATTCATTCATTTTCTAAGCCGCTTAATCCTAATTACGGTTGCAGGGAGGCTGGCGCCCATTTCAGCGACTCGCCAGGCCGTCGAAGGGCCAACACTTAAATCACATTATTAGTACAATAAAATAAGGCAAGGAACTAATTCAATGATACAACTAATACAAGCTACTAATGTGCATTTCTGCTCCAAACACAAGTTAGGTATGGTTTAACTCTATTTAGAAATAATGTATTCATAACAATAACAGTTTTTGTGTATTTTTAGAATGCTTCACACATTGTCTCTCATTTCAACAGGAAGCCTGACATTTGTCCTACACTTAGGAGCCAATGTTTCACTTATCATATCAATTATTCCTCCTACAATCTATGTGCTTCTCTGCTATTACCTTGGACAAGCTAAATCAGACTTACAAATTAACATTGCTGCCATCATGAGCATAGGATATGCTTTTTTGATGACAGCCACCATCTTAACTATTATAGGTAAGTCAAGTTTTCTTCGAATTTAAAGCAGCCCCCCCAATTCCTATTTAATTTTAGTGTAGTCTTATACTGCTTAGTTCTTGCAAATATAATATGCAAATTTGGTAATAAAGGTGATTAAGCTTGTTTGACGAAATATTTTAGTATCCTCTACACAAGGGTTGTACGATATGACGACATACTGAATATATCAGATGATAATAGGAAATACCTATCGTTTCATATTATGAACTATTGTTTATATCGTTGTGTCACAAATCACACATTTTATGGCAATATTTTCCATCATTTGGATGATTTATATGGGATTCAGCTGTATGACTGCCTGAATGACATAAAATTTACTCTGTTGTGATATGAAAATTTGACTATATCCCCCAACTCTACTCCACCCTAAATACATTTTGAAATACTGAAATAACATAGTATAGACCCATTGAATGTTTTTTTTGTTTTCATTTGCGTTTGGCTGTTTAGCAAAAGGCAAAGAAATACAAAAAGTCTCATGAAAACTTAACAATGAACTCAAAACTAATTATAAATTTGGATGAAGTTGCATTGAAAAGATATCATGATAAACTTGTTGTTGGTGGAAAGAGGCTTTTTGATCCACACAGCTTCGCTGGGATCACAAAGTTCGATAATGATCAACTATCCTGGACACATAAACCAGTACACAAAAAGGTTGACTGCATAGTTCATGCTTGGAAGGTTCCCACAACATTTGAGAATCACTCAGGGCTCTCTGAGAGTTTTTTTGCCAGTTTAATTTTCTGTTGCAATCCTTTGTAAAAATAGTTGCCACATTAAAACAGCAAAGAATATAATTCGATAATTTATGCATGACTTAAACAGAATAATGATTCCTTTGTTTTGTTTTGCCAACCTGAAGAATGACTCACTGGACCATTCGATCACCGATCACCGATCAGTGTGTCTATATCAATAAACAGTTCAACTACTTATATGTATGTGTTTTCAGGGCAAATGGTATTGGAAAATACTATTCTGACCCCAAGTGGCTTGTTCTTCATTGGCATAATCATTATGTACTGTACCACGGCTCTACTGCATCCTCATGAATTCCCTCTCATCATCTTTGGCTTCCTTTACTTCATCTGCATCCCGAGTGGCTACCTGCTCCTGTCAATTTACTCCATGGTCAACATGAATAATGTGTCCTGGGGCACACGGGAATCTGCCAGCCAGGCCAGTGGACCTGGGGAGAACGTTCAGAAAAATGTCAAGTGCCAGAAGTTGTTCAAAATGTGTGGCTACAATCTGGAGTTTCAGGTGAACAAAGAAGAAAAAGTTGTGTGTGCAGTGCCAGAAAATGCACCTCCAGCTGCTCTTGCGAAGAGTGAAACTAAAGTGCCCACCGAGCCCCCGAAAGAGTAAGAATTATAAACAAATATACATTCCATTTTTTAGGGTTTAAACTATTTTAACTACTAGACTGTTGTGTGTATCCTATATTATTTAATTTTGAATTTTAAAGTGACATACACTGAATTAACTCGTTTGTGTTTGTTTTCAGAGAATCCCTTTTCAATGAGACATGTAAGTACACATACATTTTTGACTCACTCTTTCTCATACATATATAGATAGATATGTGTGATGGTATGTATATATGTATATTTGCGCATCTGCAAACTTCCATTAAGAGAAAGCTGGGTGCTCACTTTATGAAGCCTCTCTTCCATGCCTGATTGGTGATTTAAACAGCGCCACAACCTGGGTCATCTTTCCCCAGCCAATCACAGAGCTCATCGATAATGATTTTGAAGTTTAAAACTTTATTGTCCAGCTCCATATGTATCCATATGTATGCATGTATGCATGTATGTGGAGAGAGAGAGAGAGAGAGAGAGAGAGAGAGAGAGAGAGATTGTATAAATGCTAATAATAATGCCAGATAGATGTGACTATACCACAGATCATTAATAATGATTTCTTTTATAGATTTTATTCAACAGTTGACAGAAAGCTCTGGTGAACTGGAACTTATTGAGAACAAACTTAATTTGGTGGGTATCACCTTTTTTTTTTTTCAAGATTACTCAGTGAACTTTGTATAGGTAATAATGTATAGCAAAAGCATGCACTGAGGGAGAAATACCACATGGTTATTGATTATGCCAAAATTACTAGTAACACTAAGTAACTTTAATAGAAAAACCATATTATGTATCTTACTTTGTATTTTCTGGAAGAGCATTTTATTGTTTTCTAAGATTTCAGCCTCATGAACCAAGAACATTTGATTGTTTGCCAATTTCATTGAAGCATTGTCTACTCAGCATAATTATTTTTAATCCTGAGATAGTGGACCAATCAAAACGTGCAATTTCCTTGTACTATATACTAGTGCCCACTGAACTTTCACACACTATCCCCTCATAGTGAACCAATCAGACGTGCTGTTTCTGTGAAGTATAAGCAAACAAACGAAAATCTTTAATATTAATACTTACTTAACTTTGTTCAATTAGGAGGAGGAAAATTTCTGGAAAGACCTCATTGAGCAGTACCTAAAACCATTAGAGTCTGATAAAAAGAAGGAGGAAAAAATCAAAGAAGATCTGAAAGACCTACGTAACAAGGTTTGTTTGTTTGAAATCGAAACATTTTTGAATAACTTTATTTTTATTTTCAGTACATAGATTAGAATTGTCATTGGTGAGATGATATTAAATTGGGCCATGATCATTCCTTAACAAAATTCCTCGCATATGTGTTTGACATGCGTTATATTTATTTACAATATTTATTTGTAGCTCACATTAAATCCTTTAAATATTTTACAGTTCAATGTCACAAATCAAACTGTATAAAAAGTAGCTACAGTTGCATCAATGGTTAGGGTGCTGGGCTCCTGATTAAGAGGTTGTGGGTTTGAATCCCTGTTAGATCCCCACTGTGCTAAGACCCCTGGGCTAGGCTTTAACTACTAGTGTGCCTCTGTCCACACAGCAGCATAAATGGGTACCTGTAAAACATACTGGGAAGGTAACATGCGATGGACTAGCGTCCCATCCAGGAGGAGTTGAACTCTGAGTTGCTTTATGCTACAGAAACCGGGGATAAGCACCGGCCTGATGAGCCAGTAGACTCAGGTGTAAAAAGCCCAACAGACTTACCCTACCTTACAGTTGCATCAATGTCACACTTGAAATAAGTTCTCAGTAAAGAGGCCAGCAACATTTGAAAAAAATATATATTTGCCTTTACTGTCTTTTGAAGCCCCCATGATCACAATATTGTGTCTGCTAATTAACATGGTATATTTTATAATAAATTACTGCCCAGCACAATTCACTATATTTAAGAATATTGTATCTGCTTATTGACCCAACATACTGATCTGCTCTAATTATTCTTTTTATATTTTTTAGGCAACCTTTGTGTTTTTTATCTGCAACATTCTATGGCTTGTGGCTACATTATTTCTGCAAACTATTGGAGGTGCAGTGAGCATAGCCATCCCAAAAACCTATGCCAATGGAAGTGTTGACCCTAACGCAAAGATATTTATTGATCCTATTGGGTTGATGTTCCTCATCAGTTTTGCAGGCCTTCTTATTATTCAGTTTTTTGCTATGCTGTGGCACAGGTACATAAAATATGAATCTTTTGTTGAATGACATTCAAAATAATTTTTAATGATTACTTTGTGACTGTGATGGTCTGGCGAGCTGTCTAGGGTGTACTCTGCCCTCACCCAGAGACGGCTGAGATAAGCCAGCCCCCCACGACCCTAATTAGGATTAAGCAGATCAGAAAATGAATGAATGAATGGATTACTATGTGAAATGAACCCCCCCCCCCCCTTTTTTTTTCCAGAGTCCAGACTTTAATCCACTACATTGCTTACACTGGGACTGAGGCTGTGGTTAACAGGAAGTCAAAGAAACAGTCTGTTGCACTGGTCACTGAATTCACTGAAGAAAATGTGAGGGTTTTTGTTGTTTCTTCTTTATACTTATGAGATAGTTATTGAATTAATAATACTTTTCAATGATATACCATGTTGTTTGTTAACCGTACTTACCTAAAGTTTGTTTTTCTCTACAGAATTTTCTCTAGAAGAAAAAACAGAATCGATGACGCCTGCAAATGGATGATGTAAAAGACAAGCTCTACTGGAAAACAACAGAACAAAAAAACCTGAAAACCTTGCTTTTTGAGATTGAAAGAAATGTGCTGTTAGGCATTTTCATGTAATTACTTTTAATGATGTTTTTTTTAACTTAGAAGCTTTTCAGATTTTGTTTGTGCTTTATGTATTTTGTATATTGTGATTGTGACTAGACTTATCAGTGTTTTTACTATGTCTCCTCACCTGAACGCTTTTGTCTGAGCTGAGTAAATAAATAATTATTTAATTAAACGTTGTCAACAATTCTTCCTTATTCTTCTTTCATGGCGTTATTATTATTATTATTATTATTATTATTATTATTATTATTAATTCATTAATTTTCTAGGCTGCTTAATCCTAATCAGGGTCTCAGGGAGGCTGGCACCCATCTCAGCCAACTCTGGGTAAGGGCAGGGTACACCCTAAACAGCTTGCCAGACCATTCTATGGCCAAAACACATATAACCATTAACACTCACACCTAGGGGGGATTTGGAACAGCCAATTAGCCTACTGTGCATGTTCTTTGGACTGTCGGAGGAAACCGAAGTACGCAGAGGAAACTGATGCAAGCACGGAGAGAACTCCACAAAGAAATGCCCGAACCAGGGAATCAAAGCCGGACCTTCTTGCTGTGCGGCGGACGTGCTAACTGCTGCACCACTGTGCCACTTATTATTATTATTGTTGTTGTTGTTGTTGCTGTTGTTGTCATTGTTGTTGTTATTGTCGTTGTCATTCTTACAGCAGTCTGAGATTGATGTAAATGTTATTTCAGACACGGAGGCAAACAAATTCTGAACAGACAAAACTGTAGTTAATGTCCTTAATAAATAAAGTTAAAATTTTTGATTTGTTCCTGCTGTCCCTCAGATATGTGTGTTTATTTTCTCAGCCTAATGATGACCTTGACGTGTCTCGGTACACCTAATGAGTTTGCCCAAAAACAGCTGCCAAATGCAAATTCAGCATTTAGACTCAATTCCAGACATTTACTTCATTACTTTTCCATGAAACATAAACTGTTGTGCATTTAGTATCCATAATACAACTAACTCTATACCAGACTGGCATGTTTACTTGTATTTTAGAATGCAGCCTGTGAAATAATGAAGGACCATTTATTTTGTCTGGCATGATGTTGTTCAGTGTTGTTCCCCTCTTTTCATTGATTAAACAGCTAATCCACCTAACCCCACTACTAAGATTTTTAAATAAGGTGGGGGTCACTAAAGGTTGGCTGTGGGGGTCCTCACGTGTTTCCATCACAGGCTTTAATGGCTCCCAGTTTATCACCCAAGAGGCCATAAATCTGTAAAATAATATGCTTGAATTTTGGACTTAAATTCACTATCTTGGAACCCAGCAATTTGAGTGTTGGGGAGCATTTTTGACAATCTCAATACATCTTTGTTGTAGATTGTCTGTGAATTTTAAAAACTCTTATTGCTTCACTCCACTGAACTCCACTATCAGTGTCACTTCAATATCTCTCCTAGCACCGCATGTGATCAGTGAAAATCTTCTACAAGAGGTTGCTAAGTAACCAGTTATCATTGATCTTTAACATCTGGGTTGACCAGTGCTTCATACAGCTGTTATGTACATGGGATCAGACTTTAGAGATTTTATGATATTTAAAAATCTGGTTATTGCGAATAACTGGTTCACGTTCAGTGTTGTCTGTTAGCCAGTAGTGCAAGGTAATTATTTATAATTAAGTCACTGCATTCCACTTTCCCCACACTGTCCATTTTGTTGTCTCTTGTCTGTTGTTTGTTATGTGTTGTTTTGTTTACTATATGCTGTTTGTGTGAAGTTTAGGAATGTGTGTGTTTTGTTAGGAAATCATCATCTTTTCTGGTACTTCTTCTCACTGATCAAAATCAATTCTCATAGTGTGTTCACGTTACCTCCAGTGACTTAAAAAGGTATTTACCCCCTTCCTATTTTTCCTATTTTGTTGCCTTGTTAACCTAAATGCTCTAATGCTACCAATTACCTTCAGAATCACATAATTATATAAATAAGGTCCACCTGTGTTCAATCTAAGTGTCACATGATCTCATTATATACTTTCTCCGAAAGGCCTCAGGATCTTCAACACCAATAATCAAAAGGCATTACCAGGCAAGCGACACCATTGAGACCAGGGAGCTCTCCAAACAAGTCAGAGACAAAGTTGTGGAGAAGGACAAATCAGGGCTGGATTATATATTTTTAAAAAATTATCTGAAACCTTGAAAATCCCATTGAGCTCCATTAAATCCATCACTGCAATAAAGAGAGCGACGGTAATCCCGAAGCTCCACAGTGGCGACTGTGCTTTAGAAGCTGGGCTTTTTGGAAGAATGAAAAAAAAAAAAAAAAAAAAACATTTAGAAGAAGGACCTTTTGGTCAGATGAGACTAAAATTTAACTTTGTCACCATCAAGGGAAGCATCTGGAGCAAACTCAACACCTGTAATTTATTATTTTTTTCTTTAATTCTTTGCTGATTTTTAAAATTTCACTTGGTATCTATTTTTTTTTTCCTAAAATATTACCTCATTAATAATGTTAAAAAGCCCAACACTTTATCAAAGCAAAATACATCTTAGGGCCAGGCAGGCCTGCAATGCTGCTTGGGAAGTCCAAGGTAACCAATTAACCTACAGGTATAATTAAGCCTTTTAGTATATTCTAGTATGTCCTGTTTTCTTGCTTGTTTTAGCATCGTAAAGTTTGTAACCACATATCTTGTATCTAATTGAAAAATTATCAATTATATCATTACATACATACATACATACATACATACATACACATATA
>JAQMYF010000011.1:10026756-10050158 GCA_030014195.1 Neosilurus mollespiculum | reverse complement strand
GCCGTCAGCGTGTTTCTGCCCTGCGATGGCCTGGCGAGCTGTCCAGGGTGTACTCTGCCCTCGCCCGGAGTCGGCTGGGATGGGCGCCAGCCTCCCCGCGACCCTAATTAGGAATAAGCGGTTCAGAAAATGACATGACATGATTACTAGGTCCTGATGACTCTAAAATAACCCCAGTGCCTAAGAATAACTTAGATATTTTGTAGTGTTACAAACTAAAATTGAAATTGATTTATTGCACATTTTTTTCCTATTTGGTTTACAAAATATGTGTTTCTTCTGATATTGTGCAAAATATTTTTGTCCAACATAACACATTGGCTATTTACCTATAACAAAACAAAAATTTCTTTGTATAATTTGTATGCATCTGTGTGAACTAGCTAGCTAGCCAGAGTAAGCAAAGAGAGCCTTTGCTCTCTGTTTTTTTCCACCTGAGAAAAAATAAACAGAATATCTGGCTTCACAGTGTCAGATGAAACTCCCAATTTGATGTTGAATTGTTACTTTCAACATTAAACTTGCAAGAATGATGGCTACCATAGATTAAAGTCATAAAATTACGCATATTCTGAAATGTCCTACAAATTTGTCTCAATCCAACTTTATGGACTAAAATTATTTTCATCTGCAGCCAAAACCTTTTCATTCAGTCTCATGCAATAGTTTCTAATAGGGAACGTGAATTTTGCACAAACAAATAATAACATAATTTGGTTTTACTAGAGCATATTATTTCTTGTTTTAAGTACTTAGCTACTTAGCCAGATTCTCACAAAAACAATTATAATACCTTTTTTGTATTTTTATTATTTTTTAGGAAGAAGAAATGTTTTGGAAGAACCTAATTGAACAATACCTAAAACCATTACAGAGTGATAGAAAAAAAGAGGAAAAAATCAAAGCAGATCTGAAAGACCTACGCAACAAGGTTTGTCAGTGGGAAGTTAACAAAAAAAGTATAACTTTTTGATACATAAAGTCTTGTGTATAGGAGTATGCTCAAGTGTGTCACTATATTACTATATTAGTTTTTATGATTTTTATGACCTTTAGTTTTGTTTTCCATATTAATACTCTTAGACATTTAACAATTAAATGAAAATGAGAGACAGTATGCTTAAAATAAATTTTGACAAGTTAACAAATAAACACAATACCAAGAAGTGAAATGGCAGTTGCATCCTCAATATCACTCTTGAAATAAGTTCTCAATAAAGAGGATAATCATAGTGTATTTAAAGAAAATACATCTATACTGACTATATTTTCAATTCCTCATGGTTACAATATTGTGTAATATAGTATAATTAATGGCTTTTAAATGCCTGACAGAGATTAGTATATTTAGGAATATTTTTAACAATGACATAACATCACGATCTGGTCTTATTATCCTTTTTACATTTTCAGGCAACTTTTGTGTTTTTTATCTGTAATGCCCTGTGGCTTGTGGCTACTTTCTTTCTGCAAGCCATTGGCTCTGCAGTGAGCATCCCCATCCCAAAAACGTATGCCAATGGAACCACTGACCCTGAGGCAAAGATATATATTGATCCTATTGGATTGATGTTCCTCATCAGTTTTGCATCTCTCCTTATAATTCAGTTTTTAGCCATGCTGTGGCACAGGTAAATAAAATATTTTGTACATTTAAAAGTGCTTTTAATGATTACTATTTGACTTATACACACGTGGTGTTTTTATTTTTTTTTATAAAAGAATCCAGACCATAATTCACTATATTGCTTACACTGGAACTGAGGCTGTGGTTAACAGAAAGGCAAGGAAACACTCTGTGGCACTGGTCAGTGAATTCAATGAAGAAAATGTGAGTCGTTTTTTGTCATTGGTTGTTTCTTCTTTATTGTTGTTGCCTGAATTATTATTGCCTTGAAGTGACTTAACATTTTAATGTATTTGTTAATGATGACAGACACAATTAATAACATTAAGGCTCTGATTTCTCTTTAGAATTTTCTTTAGGAAAAAACTAAATAGATTAAAACACTACAAGTGGGTGATCTAAAGGATGAGCTGTGGTGGAAAACTGGTGAACGTCACAAATACCTGGCAAACCCAAGAATCCCTAGAATAAACAAGTCCTGCTTATGAGGATTGAAAGAAATAGAGGTTATTTAAAAACTGTTTGCAATTATTATTTTACATACTCTACTCTAATTGTTAGTATTATTTCATTGTCAATTTCATATATTCATGCCGATCATTTTTCATCTCTTATACTGTAGTGAGCAAATGCAACGACATTTTGTTCTGTATACACCTGTATATCTGATTGACATATAAAGCTAAGTCTAAGTCTAAGTCTATTATTATTATTATTATTATTATTATTATTATTTTGGTTGCTATGATTGTATATCTGTAAAGAATCTATAAAGATTGATGTTGTTGTAGTAGTTCTTTCTCCTGTGGCGTTGTAGTTGTTTTGCTATGCATATATGTATACATACTTTTTGTTTCAAGGTGGATCTGACCCATTTTGTTTCTGTGTTAGATGTTAAAACCAGTCCAAGGCTGATCAGATCATAAAATGTTTGTTATTCACAATAAACCACTGTATATAAACATAGCATGACTACAGTTTTATAACCACACCTTTACTGCTAATTCATCACACCTAGATGAAATGTGATGCACATGCATAACATTGTACCAGGAGAAAATGACTCACAAGGTGTTGTGACAGAAACCTTCGTTTAAACCTTTTTCACATATGAATGCAGTTTGTGCTGTGAATTTGCAATTTGTGCAAATCCATAGAGTTTGGACAAACACGGACTGACACGGACTCAGGGTCAGACATGCAAACGGGACCATTCACACACACAAAATCATTTGCACACACAGAATCACTCGCACACTCTGACAGACATGAGTTAACAGTTTGGCATTTGCGAATCATGAATCTAAGTTAACAGATTGACATAAGCGAAAAAACTGACATTCAGTAAAAATTGACGAGTTAACAGATGTGTTAAAAGAAAGCAAACAAATTGGCATGTGCTTACAGGTTAACATGAGCTATCCGATGGACATGAGCTAACAAGTAGACATAAGCTAACAGATGAAAATGAGATAATAGATTGGCATGGGAAAACAGACAGGTTGATATGATATTATGTGTTGGCATTAGCTAACAGTGTGACATAAGTTCATGAATTATTTTGGCTAGCAACTTGAGGAGGGTTTGCAGATTGATTTGGGCTAGTAGAATCACAGGGGTAAACAGACTGGCATGTACAAATCCAATCGCAAGCATAGACTGGCTTACACCCACACTCAACAGCACACACTCCGACCCACAGACTCATTCAGGGAAACAAACACAAGGAGTTACAAGCACACCCATATGAATGCATACAATTGGGAACAGGATCATTTTCAAACTCAAAATCAGACTCAGAATAACAAGAAAAGTCAGAATCATCCACCGACTTCGAAATACACACAAACTCACACACACACACATACACAAAGAAGCAAAGTCATGTACAGGAGCATCTTTGCCACTGACATAAATCCAGAAAGGAGAGTATTTTCAGGTACAGAAGCACAGTTGTAGGATTATAAGAGCTGCAAAAATATTTTCATCAAATTCCATCTTTAGACATTTCCACAAAATATTTCCTTGGAAGATTGCATGTAAAACCTCTCCCCTCCAACTAAAAGACTCACTGTTAACAATAAAAGCCCTCATGTTTATTCAGAACCATTCCAATATTACCCTAAAAGCATTATAAAACAACAGTAGAAGACACCTTTTTAAACAAACCCCCATCAGCTTAAGAAGATCATAAAATTTCACACCAGGTGGACTCATGAGCCCAGGTACAAGTGGGAGCAGCAGTGGCTCAGTAATTAAACCTCGATATTAGTTGAACAAGGCCCTTAACCTTCAATTGCTCAGTTTAAAAATGATAAATGTAAGTTACTCTCTATAAGGGTGTCACAGAAAGAGTGAGAGAGAGAGAGAGGGAAAAAGAACCATAGGGCTGAATTGAGAAACTGACTCATGCAAATACAAATATTATGCATGCCTTACTTATATGTGTCATTTTTTTCCCCCATTTTGAGATTGTATGCCAAACTCATGTATTTTTTTATTTATTTTCTAACAATGTACAACTGCCCGAGGCATTGAACTTAAATGCTACATTTATTATATAAGTATTTGTGCAAGAAGTAGTTAATAAATACTCCGTGATGTAAAAAAATGCAATAGTTTTTTTGTGTTTTTCCGAAAACAACAACAACAACAAAAAGACTTTTGTTATAAGGGTAACAATGTGATGTTTTTTGTTTTTTGTTTTTTTATCAAAAGAATGCTCATTTAATTGTAGACTTCAATGTGCTGTTTAATTTATACTACAACATGTGCATGTCCATGAGTTGACATACAGATATTGGGATGTAAAAGCTTAAAACTTGGCACTTCTCAAATGCCTAGAGGTCAGATCCTGTCCAGAAACCCACCCACAGAGTGAGCTTAAAACCTGATTGGACAAATCCTTAATTTTCATGTTTGCCTATTCATTAGTCAACTCTCAACAAAGTTCTATGCAGAGAGGAAGTACAGGACAGTATACAGTTTTAGGGACAGTAAATATGTTTGTCATATAAGTTAATAACATGAATGAAAAAGTTCATATAAGTCATAATAAGTTTGCCAGTTCGATTTTGACAGTTTGAAAAAATATGCTGTTTCACTCTCACGAGAGTGTGAAATCATGAGAATAGGACATAAATCCCTCAATTCATCTAAGACAAGTTAATGGCAGTAATAACAGTATGCAGATATTAAACTAACAAATCAGATATAAACTAGTGAACTTCTAAATAAAATAAAACTATACAAATAATAAGTTCATTCCTTTCACATACATTAAAAATAAATGAATAAATAAATTTTAAAAATCTAGTTGTACATACGAAAGAAAAGAATATGCAAATGACGGGGTGATCATGTGACTTATTGTTACTTTTGATATTACAGTGGTGGGAAGGTATTGCTGTCTTTTTTTTTATTTTCTACACAAAAAAAAAGGTTTTTTAAACGTTTATCAGGTTTTAATGGAAACAGACATAAACTATGCATGTAAGCATTTATTACATTTTAGTATACTGTACGAGGAAATATTAAGAAAAGCAATGTTAGACAGGACACTGATGACACCTCCTGCTCCAAGTGACCATAACAAACCATGAATGTCTATAGTTTTGATTCATGCATTATGTTTTATGATCATTTATTTTAATCCCTTGATAGCTCAACAATCAGGTCACACCATCTTTTTGTAGTTTTATACTACTGCTGTTTTTCATTCATTATAAGGGAGGGGACTGTATGCTACCATCACTGTGTATTGTAATTAAAATATTTGCAATATTTATGACATTGATGTCACACTATTTAGTTACATACTATGATGTCACACAAAATAATTTTCTGGGTGCAGTGCACTCCTTCAAATATGATTAGTACTATTACCACAGGTGAACGGCGTGACCTGATTGGTCTGCTACTGTGGAATCATAAATCATTATTCCGAATGGACAATGCTTAAATCAAAATGACAGATGCTCACAGTTTTCATGGGCACTCAACCAGGCAACGTCATCGTCATAATGCTTTAAAATGGGGGGAAAACATATAATTTTTTTTTTTTTTTTCTTGTGTTTCATGGAGTATATACTAAAACAACCTTTTAGGAGCTGCTGTTTCCCTATGTTTATTAATGAGTAGGGTAAACAGAACAGGTGCCATTAGTTACATAGAGCTGTTAGCTCACCTGACCCACCTCAGTGTCATGATCCATTAGTATGTAGTAAAACAGCGCGGCATGGAGGTGCAGTGATTACCACGTCCGCCTCACAGCAAGAAGGCCTGGGTTCGAATCCTGGGCTTGGCTTGTGTGGGTTTCTTCCGGGTACTCCGGTTTTCTCCCACAGTCCAAAAACATGCATAGTGGGCTGAGTGGCAGTTCCAAATTGCCCCAGTGTGAGTGTATGTGAAAGGTTGTATGTGTGTTGGCCCTGCGATGGTCTGGCGAGCTGTCCAGTGTGTACCCCACCCTCGTCCAGAGTTGGCTGAGATGGGTACCAGACTCCCTGCAATGCTAATTAGGATTAAGCGGCTTCACTAAGATCACTATCACTAAGAGGACCAAATATGGTACATGCTATTTCATATTAAAATGGCATTGTAATCTGGAAAAAGAAAAAAAAAAAAGTCTGCTGTAGCCACAAGTAATACTGATCCATGGTGTTCGCTGAATTCTGCTAGTCACAGTAGTGTACATATCACTGTAAATTCTCTGTGATTGTATTTAGACTTATATTTTGCCTATTTCTACATTTCAAAACAAATGTGACCTCATTTGTGTGGAAGGTGACAAAGCAAAATAAATAATATTTCTCCTAAAAATCATTATTATGTGTGTTAGCGTAAGTGTATAGTGTCATTTGATCATCGAAATACTGCATATTTTAATCTGCACTGCTTTTACATTATTTCATTAGGTTCTGACCTGAAAGTTATCTGTTTTTAAGATGTAAAGTATCTTTAGATGTTCAAAATTAGTTGTATTTTGATATAATGGTGTACATTGACTAAGTACGGTACTAGAAGAAAAGTATTTATGAATTTTGGAGCAAGTTGTGATTGAATTTTGTGTTAGAGCCTGCGAAAGCCTCCAGGAGTCCTTGGGAGCTGACTGGCCAAGCTCTCATGACAGGGAGGAATGGCATACACTCACCTCCCTGTCACTTTGAGTTATCACCAGCTAATCATGGGCATTTGTATGCTCATATGTACATGGGAGTCGATAGTGCTTCCCCTTGAATGCAAATGTGCATGGCAGCATCACACTTCATGAAGAGAGCATATCCTTGCTTACACCTCTCCCTGGTTGGTGGTGCTTGTGTTGAAAGGGAGGCTACACATGTGGGAATTGGCCATGACTAAATTAGGGAAGAAAAATAGAGAACTAATTTAATAAATAAAGTCTGAACAGTGTAGAAGAAAATTTACTGCAGTTTTGTCATGATGTTTAGTTTTCTGTATTATAACTGTAATGGGAATTGTAGTGCTAAAATTTTAGATTGTTATCAACAGCAGTCTAAAGTCCTCAGTTTCAGAGTGTATATTTAAGTCCATATGGGGCATTTGGCCATCAACAGGAACGAGTGGTTTCTAGGAACCTAACTTCAATCAGACGTGGGACATCAGGGTCAACCTTTGTATAGTTGTTAATGTATACTGACAACATTTGTACTTAAGATCAAAAGATGAATATGAGACAGCAGATAAGAATTCCAGCTTTCATTTCCTGATAATTACAGCACACACCTTAGAACACAACACCTTGTGTGGGCATCCACCCAATTCTCAGGTAAATAAATGATGAAGACATGGGACTGACTGGTGTTTCTTGATACTTAGGTGTGTCCTGTTGGATTGATTGCTTAAACTTTTATTAGCTCTGAATGTTTTCTCATCATTTGAGTCCTGGGTTTCAGATGTGAAGACTGTTTTTTATTTATTTATTTGTTTGTTAAAATGGACATGCTGACATATAGACTATGTCACAGAGAAGCCTGATGCCTTAATTTTATGGCTCTTGTAATGTCTGGTTAACATTCTTTGCATTGTTCCATTTCAACAGCCTTCTATTTATGATTTATGAAAACTGCCAGATCATAAAGCATGAAACGTTTGGTACATATTGTCCTATATTCAATTAAAAGTAGAAGGTAATGTTTCATTAACTTCAAAAATGATTTCATTAATTTATTCATTTCTTGAACCACTTTATTCTACTTAGGTCGCATGGAGGCTGGAGCCTCTCTCAGCAATCTCTTAAGCAAGAGACACCCTGGACAGTTCAGTGTGAATTTGATGCCTGAAACACTTTCCAAAAAAACTGGGATGGGGCAACAAAATACAGAAAAAATTATGAAATAAATCAATAAATAAATAAATAAAAATAAAAAACCTGAAATATTCCACGGGTAAAGAGGTTAATTGGTAAGAAGTAATAGTACAGTATCATTCTTAGGTATGGAAGGGGCACCCTTAGAGGGCTTGTTGATTCACAAGCAAGGATGGGACTAGGTTCACTACTTTGTGGAAAACTGTGTGGAAAATACTTCAAGAGTTTAAGAACAGCATTTCTCAGTGTTCAAGGAATAGGTTTAGGGATTGTAGCATTGTATCTAGCCACGCCTCTGCAGATGACCACAATCTAAAAAGCCTATCCTGTAAACTGCACGCAGCACTTTCCTTAAAGTGACTAACGATATACTGCCTTATCACAAAGACTGTCTGTGCGTATAAACCCTGAAATTTGTTAAATAAAGTGGAGATGTGCTGAACAATTTTCTTGTGTTTTGTTGGTGTTTCTCCCCTGGTCTGAAGGTAAAGTCATTTCTAAGCAGGGGAAGGGAGTCTCAAGGCAGGTGCAGGGAATGTTTTTTTTTTTTTTTAATTAATATTTAGTGTACACAAAACCAAAAAAGGCAAAACCCAACAGGGATTTTACTATCTACATCCATAATGTCATTATTAAGAGAATGTGGAGAACACACTTAATACCCCTAATCTTTGATCTCCTAGGTGGCAATGCATAACCAACAGGATTGTATAAAGCTGTGTCATTAAACACAGTTCGCTAATGCGTCTACACTACAGATTGAAATTCATAAAGTATGGCTGACTACAGTGCCATCTGTTATAGTGCTGACTGTTGTTCAAACTCTGTTCTGGTTGTTAAATGAAATAAACCTCTGGTTTAAAACTTGTAAATACTTTCCGAACGTTTCTTTACATTTACGTTATTGGTCGTCTTATCAAATGAGTCCAGCGCTGGGCTACCACAGGAGCTGCCATCTACATTGGTGGCGTTACAAAAGGAAGCCACCAGCACTTGTTACAGTGACTCCGTTGCACCACCACCAAGTGGCACCACTGGGAACATAAGTTCAGTTTTAATTGAGAATCCAGTGATAAAGAAATAATACAAAGTACATTAAACAGACATTAAATAATGCCAAGGGATTCATAAACCTAATGAAACAGTCAATTAGTACACCAAATAAAATTTTCTAGTACATGGAACAAAAAGGGGGAGGGGGAGGCGTGAAGTGAAAATAGGCAGTGGAAATAAACATTGAATGCATTTTTCTCAACATTACTCTTTCTCGTGAAACGTCTTGAAATCTCTCTGATATGCCATTACTTACCTCCTTCCTATAATTTTTTTTTATGATCAACCTAAAACATTGTTAAAATTTTGCTGTTTTAAATTAGAAATTATTCGTATGCATATCCTGACTTGACTATATATATATATATATATATATATATATGATCATTAATCTGTCTTACTGTCAACTAAAGCATTGAAAAAAATCTTTTAAAACAGGGTTTACTTGTCACTGAAATACATAATTAATGTTATGTAATGCATAATGAATCAAATAAATAATAAAAAAAAACTAAGTTGTAAAATAGAAAAAGTAGCTTCTTGTTTTTTTCACTGAGCTGATGGATCAAGGTTAGTGTGTTCGCCTCACAGCATGAAGGTCCTAGGCTCAGTAAGGGCATCTCTGTATAGAGTTTGCATGTTCTCCCCATGCTTGCATGGGTTTCCTTCAGGTATGCCGATACTTCAGGTTTCCTCCCACAGTCCAAAAACATGCACATTAGGCTAATTGGCTGTTCCAAATTGCCCCTAAGCGCGCGTGTGTAAATGGTTGTGTGAGTGTTGCCCTGCAACGGTCTGGCAAGCTCTTCAAGGTGTTTACATCCACACCTAGGGGCAATTCTGAACAGCCAATTCGCCTAATTTGCATGTCTCTGGACTATGGCAGAAAACCTATGCAAACACAAAGAGAACATGCAAACACAGGACCTTCTTGCTGTGAGGCAGTTGTTCTAACAACAGTAATGTTTTACTTTTACAAGAACATCAGAGGTTTATTGGGTCAGGATAGTTATGTAGGTGAGTTTTCCATGCACCCCAGTGTGGCTAACTGGGTTATCAAAGGCCGGCCATGTCTCTCACTGTCTGTGGGGAGAGGCATGTAAAAGAACTATTGCTGACTTTCGTCAAGAGTAGGCTGCATAACTGTCAGTGTGTTTCTTCCCTGCGATGGCCTGGCGAGCTGTCCAGGGTGTACTCTGCCCTTGCTCAGAGTCGGCTGAGATGGACGCCAGCCTCCCCATGGCACTAATTGGGATTAAGCAGTTCAGAAAATGAATGAATGAGTTTTCCATGCAATAAATCATGGTGTACTTCCTTAAAAGTTGTGTCGTTATAAATTCTCTAGTGGTTCCCTCTGCTGGACGAAATCATATTTGGCAAACAGTAAACAAGAGGAAAACTCAGAATGACTCATTCATCATTTACCAAACCGCTGATTCATATTGTTGCAGATAGGCTAAGCCTATTTCAGTCGACACCAGGCAAAATCAGTGTACACCCTGAACAGCTCACCAGACCATTGCAGGGCCAACATTCACAATCATCTTAGTTTAATTGCTCAGCTGGGGTAACAGAAGGTTCTATTTTGGGGTTGATTCCATTCAGTCTTCATGTTACGGATATACCAAAGTTTTGTTCACGTGTTAAAATATGATAATATGCAAAAGATACAGCATGTACATTCAAAAAACAAATCGAAAAGTTGCAGCAACATTGTGAGCAGCTCAGTGAGATCAACTAGTGTATCACTGGCTGGAAAATCCTGTCTATACCTCAATATAAAAAAGAGTGTATGCATGTTTTTCTATCCTCAGCATGCAGAAGGTGACCAACCATCTGTATTCATTAATGGAGAGAGTCTTGATGAGAGTCTTGATATTTAAAATGCGTGGAAAAAGGAAAGGGAAATGAAAGGGGAAACAATGAAAGGGAAAAAACAAAAATGAAATGTAAATCGTCAAAGCTACCACTGTCTGTGCCCCCAGCATGTGGACCATCTTGAAGTTAAATGGCGCTAAAGCATGATACCAGCAATTGATCCATGTGATGGCATCCTTCATGCAGTGGAACCAGGGTGTTATCCAAACATAGGGTGAAAGTACATGGTTCTGGGTAGTGAGGACCACCCACTTGATGGCAAAGCGCTCCTTCTCTATAATGCTGTGATCATACGGAGACTGATATACAGAATGGGGCACTTGTTACCCTTACCACTTAGGACAAAACGTTCAACCTGTGCTCTCTGGGACAATGAGAAGTGATCTCAGTGGACCAGGGTGAATTTGCCTGTATTTTTAGTGACCTTCATTACCAGCTACACCCTTTCCTGAGCTTTCACTCTTAACCATTTCATGAGACTGAGGTGGTATATTTGACATGCATCATCTCTATCAGTGTACTTTACCTCATAGTTGATGTCCCCCTTTGCTGTATAACTCAAAAGGGCCCTCGCCACTTTGTGAGTAATTTAATCCTTGATGTGGGTAGTAAATCATGCTTTTAATAAAGCACACAAACCCTGTGTCACTCAATACAGCCTCTCTTTAATAATATCACAAATACACAAGACACTTAAACACAGATGGATGGTTCAATCTGTTTATTCAGTTTTACTCAATCACTCATTTGCCAATGATTATCTCAGCCAACACTGGGTGCAGGCAAGGTAGACCATGAACAGCTCGTCAGACCGTTAATTCTCACTTTTACTTTATGTGCACCAAAGCACATGAACACACACACGCACACAGAGAGAGAGAGAGAGAGAGAGAGAGAGAGAGAGAGAGAGAGAGAGAGACAGCTCCCAGCTCACTCCAGTCACCAGCGTCTCTCTATCTGCAATACACACAAAGAACACACCAGTCACACCAGAAATTCACAGAGAACCATCGTTTGGCTTCTTTGGTCAAAATCACTCAGCTCCTAATGCTTGCTCATTTGTCCTGCTTTCATTTCTTGGCAGGTGTCTCTGTAATAAGATAATCAGCATTAACCTTTCATCTGTTAGTGGACATATTTTTAATGTTAATGCTGACTGGTGTATGTTCAAGACACAATCACAAAATATACATTTCTTACAAATTATTTTATTTAATAATGTATTTGTTGAGTACATGTACAAAGCCTGCTTCTTTATTGTATTGCTTTTGAATATTTTTAATATAGCACCTATATTATAATAATAACAGCACCTACTGTAATTTAAGTTTTATACAAATGGCTTGATGATGTTGCCTGCTTTTATTGGTCTTTGACCTGTATTTAAACTAAACATTTCCTGTAACGCCACAGAGGGAATCTCTGCTCAAGTGATCCTTGTACCTGTTTATAGCCTTTTGCATTGTAAATGAGGCAGGGCGGATGGTCAAGTCATAACTGTGTAAAAACTTAAATAAACGCCTCTGGATGTGACTTCATTCTAGACGGTTCATGGACTAGCAGGACGACATGGAGGAACTGAGGAATAGGGGCCGAAAGAGAGAGGGGAGGCACAGGTACCATCAGATATTGTTTGACTTATATATGACATGGTCTTTGACTAGCTGATAAATTGTAATGATCTGTGTCATTAGGCTATATAACTAAATCAAGTGGATTTGCGAGTGTAATTTTTTGCGTTTTCTTCTTTTACTTCTTTTTCTTCTTCTTTTTATTAATACTATTTACTATGTAGTTGTAGTAGTAGCAAAAATATTAGCAAAAAATTGCAAATAAATCCATTTGCGCCAGTCGCTTTTCTATCACACCTCTAGTGAGATCACACCCTTATTTCTTGCACCGCTTACTCCTAGTATTATTAAGGACAAGGGGATACTGAACCCTATTTGAGCTGACGCTGGGCGAAGGCGAGGTGGGGTACACCTTGAACAGCTCGAAAGACAACAGGGCAACGCACACAACCATTCACACTCACACATAGGGTAAATTTGAAATCGCTAATTAGCCTAATGTGCATGTCTTTGGAGTGTAGGAGGAAACCAAAGTACATGGAGGAAACCCACGCAAGCACAGGGAGAACATATAAACTCCACATAGAAATGCCTTAGCCTGGGACTCGAACCCAGGACCTTCTTGAGGTGATGCGGAAGTGCTAACCACTATGTCACCATGCAGCCCCAATACCACTTTGATTCAATTTATTCATTTGTATTTGTATAGTGCTTTTTACAATTGACACTCTCGCAAAGCAGCTTTACATGGTAAATAAATTTGTTGTTAAGACTTTAAATGATATCCGGTGTACATTTGGGCATCTCAAAATGATTTCATACACTAATGCTTTTACAGGGACACATGGGATCCCTTTCAGCTAAACCCTGTTGGAGCTGAGAAAGAAAAGAAGAAAACATGTCTGATATTTATGCAGCAATCCATGGCAGTGGTGGTTGGCATAATGGTCTTGACCAGTGCCGTCATCAGCAAGGTAAATTTAAACTTCTTTATTATAGATGCCTAATTCATAAATCATTTATGGCATTGTTTACGTAATTGTCTTCACAACATCAGCCATGCCCATAGCCATTTATTCAACCAAAGTATCTGCTCTGATATGGCATGCTTGCTGTATCTAGTGTTTTAAGAGACAATTCATGATAACACTGAGCTATAGATACTTTGTACTCTATTATCATATCACTCATAATGCTTTTTAATATTTACTACGTTGACTGGTATACAGAAATATCCTAGCAACATAGAATGTAGATAGAATGAACAAGTTGCCTGATGAAACTTTGCACCTCTGTAATAAGGAAGTATTTTAAGAGGGTAAAATGATCATTATGGATGATAAGGAAATGCAACTTCAGACAATGCAGAGCAATAAGGAACTAAAAAAATGCTGAAGAAAAAAAAATCCATGCTGAACAATTCACATAATAATGAAGATGCCCTGGTTTATCTCTGAATTAAGAGAGTGATGCGGCAGCACTTCTCACAATTCTTTTAGTCTATCCAGCTCTCTCAACTTCTTATCTGTACACTCTGATCAAAGAAATATGGTTTCAAAGAAAACCCTGGTGTTAATTATATCTGAGATTTCCCCCTCCTATTAGATGTCATTACTAGCAATGTCATCCTGTGACATCAGAGAAACAGACACCCGCTAATGTTCCATGTGAAAAATTACCAACTGTAAAGTATCAACAAACAAATTACCACCTAATTAACATTGTTTCAGAATGGAATATTCTTTTAGGCTCTATGTTTTGGTGCTAATCAGGTCATTTGTATAATATGACAAATCTTATTGCAGGGTTCTCTCCTAACACTGGTCACACTTTCCAGCCCACACTCCGTGATGTATAAGAACAATTCTGGTTCAAGCCAGTTCTACACACTGATGTTGATGTTGACCCTGGTAACACCCAACCTGCTGGTGTTCCTCAAATGTCTGTGGAAAAGTGCTTTCAAAAGCTTTGTAGCACCTACCATGAAAACCTTCTTGATTGTAAGTTGCTCTTATAAAAATACATTATACTTATAATACCCTAATTGGGTAATTTTCAAAGTATTCCCAGCTTGATGTGTTTGTGAAAGCTTTGTAAGAATTTCTTTCTGGATAAGCAACAAGCAAGACATATGTTTTATACTCCTGGCTATAAAAAAGGGCCAAACCCCAAAGTGAAAAAATAATGAGCTTTTAAAAGAGCTAACAACAAATAATTAATTCATTTCAGTTTCAGTCCATTTGCTCAAACACTTGATCGTACTAGGGTCGCGGGGAGGCTGGAGCCTATCTCAGCCGATTCTGGGCAAAGTGTTGAAGGGAAAAGTTGTATGTAAGCAAAGATAAAGGCATAAAAAGATATAAAAGTTTGATCTCAAATTCAAGCTACTACAGTTCTTGTGTGCAAAGGTTTATAAAATATCTTCTTGCCGTTTGGTTCTGAAAGAATTCTCAATATTTGGTAATCTTCCATAACTCATTCAGCCAATCACAGAGCTGATAACAAGCTCCTAAATAGAACCAGAAGTGACTTATATCTACAAGACTAAATGCAGTCATGTCCCATGTTAAAAAAACAAACAAACAGAAAATCTGCTCCAAAAACTTGGGATTTGGGTTTCTTTTTCTTTTTTTTTTCCTTTTTGCCCAGGACTATAAAGTTGTAAATCACAATTCCAAATAGTGTTGTTTTTACTTGACTTTTAACATTCTGCTTTTCATCCTTTTTAATTTTTAATACATCATGTAAAATTACCAGACTAATAGAGCAAAGATGAACAAGATAATTTCATGGAAACTCCCTTTTCTGAACTGATGTCTTGTGCCCTGTAGCTAGTCTCAGGTCTAATGTTCTAAAGATTTAAAAATGTACATAAATGCATGTGATTGGAGAAATAGAAACAGCGGAGGTAAATAAGGACTGCACTCCAGTTGATCTCTACCCTAGACGACTTGTACATGTGCATTTGCTTTTTTACTGTAAATAATTCTACATAGATTCCGGATCAGTGTATCATAACACTATAGCAGCAAAAGAGAAAAAAGACCAAAAATGCAACTACACCCCAAATACCAACCCACTCATAGACTTGTGGTGTGGTTCATAAATGTTGTTTTCTCTTATTGTAGGTTGCCGTGATTGAGATGCTGGTGGCACTGGGGACCTCAATCTTGGTCCTGGTTGCGATGCCTCAGTTTGATGTACTCACCAACCTTTTCATATCTGGAGGAGTCTGTATTGGCACTGCTGTCATTCATGTTGTCCTTCGCCTTCAGCACCAACGTTGGAAGATCATCTTTCCTCTTTGTTCGATTATTCTAGTATCCATTGGCTACAGCCTGATGGCTACTGATTACTATGTGCGGTTATCCTCTTTTGTCGCAGATCAAAAAAATGACTGTTACTTCTATGTTGCCATTGCTATATTCGCTTCACTTCTTATCTCTCTTAACTGGTGGGAGAATTCTCTACAGGCCAGCAACCGTATTCAGGATATGCTAACTGACTTAGACAGCTTCCGAGATTCTGTCTTCATGATAACCAGTCTCATGAGGATTGGTGTCACTCTTGGGGTGTACTTCCTATATTATGGCCTGATAGCTCCTAACCGCATTGAATGGAAAGCTTTCACAGAAATTTCAGCCGAAACCCTTGAGACAGCCATTGGGCTGTTTTGCCTCCAAGCCTTCTGTTCTGCTGCCTGCCACTGGTTTGGGGTTGTGGCCTGCAAAATCCATGCAGTGAGGATAAGCTTTGCCATACCAGTCTCACTGACAGGCCCTGTTACTCTAATTTTAGGCATAATACTTTTCTTCACTCAAGCAAACAGCTTGATTGGGGAACCAGAGACCTCAAACTTATCTGAAATATGGGGCAACTTCAGTAGAATTGATAACCCTTTTCTGGAATTCTGCTTCGGTCTTAAGAGTCTGAAGGTCACTAATAACACTCATCGATTAATTCTCCTCGAACTCTCCAACAGCATCTGCAAAACAACACTCAATGCCCATTATGCAATTTGGCCTTTCGCCATGCTTGCCATTGAGGGGGTCTGCATGTGGCTTGGGTTGATTACTTGCACTTATTATGTCTGGGGCATGAAGGTGCCACGTATTGAAAGGACATCCCAGCTCTTTGTGCGACGACTGTATGAATCTGCTTTCATTGATCAATCTCTACTACTAAACACTAAAATGAAAGTGAAGAACGTGGAAAGGTAATATGATAAAATATTCTTGGTTATGAGCATGAAATGTCATTTCGGTGTCCCCCATGAATGTGTTTTAAACTTGATTTTATTTTTTTTATGTATTTTAGCCTTGAAAATGCAGAAAACTGTGTCATATACCTCTGTGCAACAATGTGGCATGAAACATATGATGAGATGCTTAAAATCCTTACCTCCATGTTCAGGTAAAATTCATGGTTTGTTTTGTTTTGTTTTGACTGCAGGAGAAACCTTGACTATGTTTCCAAATGATTTTCTTTCTCCATCTAGCTCACTCAAATTTGTCATGATTTTAGATTGGACAGGTACAGAGGTGATCCCAAGGAAGAGCACAAGGATTTCTTTGACTTTGAATGCCATATTTATGTCGATGATGCCTTTATGAAAGATAAAGAGAGTGACAACACCTTGGTCAATTCATATGTGGAGGATCTAATAAATGTGGTTATGGAAGTATACAGGTAATAGTAATACATTTTAAAAAATGATTCTGTTCGTGATTCGTAAAAAGACTGTTGCAATAATTAAAGGTTTGACTTCTGTGCTGCTCAGAGTATTCACAAACAAAGAGCCAGATGAAGTTACCATCACTGACACTCCTTATGGTGGCAGAATTGCATTTATGCTACCAGAGGGAAATGTGTTATATATCCATCTTAAGGATAAACAGCTAATACGCAACAAAAAGAGATGGTCTCAGGTGAGGACTAAGAAATTACATCTAAACCAGGCTTTAGAATGATCATTTTATATAAGTGGAATCTTTTAACACGTATTTTGATCATTTTACTTTGCAGATAATGTATATGTATTATCTACTGGGTTGGAAAGGTTATGTAGTGAAAAATCCCCCCAGAATAACTGTAAGTCTTCTTCTAACACCATATGGTACATGCATTTACTTAGTATTAATACACCAAGCAAATGAAATTACTGACACTTCTTTATGTGTGCTAACAGAGTAAAAGCAATATACATCGTGATAGCATCGTATCCCTGGATGGAGCGGCATATGTCTTGAAAAACTTTGACAATGACAGCAAGAGAAAACACATATCAGATGAAAACACGTATATCTTGGCTTTGGATGGAGACACTGACTTCCACCCCTCTGCTTTGATTTTACTGGTTGACCGTCTTCGAATGTATGCTAATGTAGGTGCTGCTTGTGGAAGAATTCATCCAACTGGAATGGGTAAGGCATTTGCCTTCTCAGCTAAATACGTCTCCTTCCAATTCAAAATCTGTTTGCTTCAGGTGGCACTGAAAATTCACATTTACCTGCAGGGCCAATGGTGTGGTATCAGAAGTTTGAATATGCTGTGGGTCACTGGCTACAGAAAACAGCAGAGCATGTGTTTGGGTGTGTGCTTTGTAGCCCTGGATGCTTCAGCCTTTTCAGAGGGTCGGCGATAATGGATGACAATGTGTTGAAACGATACACCACCAAGGCCACCAGGGCTTCAGAGTACGTCCAGTATGACCAGGGTAAGTAGCATGGTTAATAAAATTAAGAAAGCCTAAGAAAAATGCGGGGCAATGGTGGCCTGGTGGTAGGGTGCTGGATTATGGATCCCAAGGTCAGGGGTTCAGGCCCCACTATCAATGGGATGTCACCACTGCACCCCCCAGTGCAGCTAACTGGATTATCGAAGACTGGTCATGTCTCTCACTGTCTATGGTGAGAGGCATGTAAAAGAACCATTGCTGATTTTCGTCAAGAGTAGGCTGCATAGCCGTCAGCATGTTTCTGCCGTGCGATGGCCAAGCGAGCTGTCCAGGGTGTTCTTTGCCCTCGTCCAGTGACAATAATTACAGTGATTATTACAGCCAGGAGTAATAGTAGGATTTTAAGAATTCCCCACAGTCACTGGTCATTTACTATGTATTTTCAGGTGAGGATCGCTGGCTTTGCACATTGCTTCTCCAACAGGGATGGAGAGTGGAGTACAATGCTGCCTCGGATGCTTACACCAATTCCCCTCAAGAATTCAAAGAGTTCTACAACCAAAGGCGCCGCTGGGGTCCCTCTACTCTTGCAAATACCTTGGATCTTCTACACAGTGGAAAAGAAACTGTAAAGAGGAACTCTTCCATATCTTCCCTGTACATCCTTTACCAGATCTTCACTGTGGCGTCTTCTATTCTTGGACCTGCTTCAGTCACCTTGATGGTAGCCGGTCAGTATTTCCAGGTGTTCACATTTCATGGAGCTGTAGTTTAATTTTACTAATCTGGAAATGTCACCTATGCAAAAAGCATTACATCATTAAAAAATAGACTGTTCTACATAATACTTTTTTTCTTCTTTCTGTCTTTCTCATTAGGGGCTTTCCAGTTTGTGTTTTCTCTCCCAGGAACTCTGTCCATTATAATAGCTGTCATACCACCAGTTGTTTACATGATCATTTGTTTCTTCACCAAATCCAACTTCCAGATAACCATTGCTGCCATTCTCAGTGTTATATATGCATTTCTGATGACGGCATCTTTCTTCTCTATCATTGGTGAGTGATAGCCTATTAGTCCAAACATGGATATATGTTTTTCTGTAAAAAGTAATTTACTGTATGTCATGTTATAACTATAAAAAACTGAACAACGATATGGCCTCCTATAGCACTGTTCATGATCCATTTGTACTCTACCATTTTGTGTATAGGGGAATTAAACCCAAACTCAAAACAAGTTTGCATGCATAGTATGTGTCCATACCTAGCAAAACATTGCTAGTCTTATTACAAACTTTCTTTGGGGAAAACAGTGGAGCACCAATTTACTGCAAAAAGTGGGGCAGGAGTGAAATGGAGAATCATTCATTAATTCATTTTCTAAGCCGCATAATCCTAAATAGGGTCACGGGGAGGCCGGTGCTTATCTCAGCTTACTCTGGGCAAGGGCAGGGTACACCCTGAACAACTCACCAGGCCATCGCAGGGCCAACACACACAACCATTCACACTCACTGTCACACCTAGGGGTGATTTGGAATAGCCATTTCGCCTACTGTGCATGTTTATCAGTTCTGTTGAATTCTGTGGTATATTATATGTACATGTATATATACCATGCACCCATGTAAACAGACGCTTGTCTGATGTATGTAAATGTCTCTCACGAGGGTGAAACCAACTACAAAACTTTTAAAATAGGCTAATGCGAAATAAAAAAAAAAAACTGATTTTAGCAGGTAGATGTTCTGCTTCTTAGATGTAAGTAAAAACTACCTGATAATGAAAACATACATATTTTCAGTGTGAGGAGATAGATTGGAAGGCTTTCCTTACATTTTCACTTAACCATTCTCAATGTGGTAACAGGTGATATGGTGAAGGAAGGCACATTCATCACCCCTACTGGGCTATTTCTGGTGTCCATGGCAATCTTGTACGTCGTCACTGCAATACTCCATCCCCAGGAAATTGGCATGATTGTCTACGGTCTCATGTACTTTATATGCATCCCTAGCGGTTACCTTCTCCTTACTATTTACTCATTGGTCAACATGCACATAGTCTCCTGGGGCACTCGAGAATCCAACAAAGAGAAGGAGGAAAAGAAGCATGTGGGAGTTTTGTGCAAACGCAACTGCAAACTCTGTTGCTGGGATGTAAATGTCGAAGTCACTCAAGAAACTGAGAACTTAATGCTCCGGCAAATCCAGCAAGCGGTTAATCCAAATGGCTCATCAGCCAAACCAGAGATGGAGATGACTACACAGGGTGCTGAAGAAAGCTTAAAACACTCTAAAATTGCCAATCATCCTGCTGAAAATAACAGAGATTTTTCACTGAGGACAAGAGATATAAAACATCAATCCAGGGACAAAGAACTAGATACAAAATCTGTGAACAGGTAAAGCTGTATCCTCCTACTACTATTACCTGCATTACAATGTAAATTATGACTTGTATATTAGAATGATAATAGAGTTGTTTCTTCTGAAATGTGTTTGTTGAATGTGGTGTGTTGTGACCAATCACCAAGAAAAATGTAAATGGTGAATGAAAGGATTCTAGTCCTGAGATTAATATTTACATGAATTCTGATAAGAGACCTACATTTAAGGCTAGTGACGTTTTTATTTTACAGTACAAGTGACCTCGGTATAGATCAAAAAACGTTCACATCAGATGATGATGAAGAAGAAGAAAATGACCTGACTTCATACAGTTATAGTGAAGAGCAAGAGAGGGAAGTTGTGCCTGAGAGTGGTAAGTTTTAATCCTTCAGAGACAACGCACACCAACACGTGACCTGAAAAAAATTAACCAATCTGTGACCACAACATTGACATGTCTAGTAACAATGTGTGCTGAATGTGTAGATTTCAGTCACCAGAAGGACTTTAGTTTGGTCCTGCTATATCGTACAAAAACAAAGATATAATGGCTAAAATATATAAATAAAATAGACGAATTTCAACTGCGTTATCATTATGATTTGCGAGTCTGCTTCTCCCAGTCTGTCTGTCTGTCTGTGCATAGTTGTGTGTGTGTGTGTGTGTGTGTGTGTGTGTGTGTGTGTGTGTGTGTGTGTGTGTGTGTGTGTGTGTGTGTGTGATAGAGGGGGGGAGAAAAAGAGAGAGAGATAACTTGTAATATATGTGGTGAATAGAGAGAGGGTTAGACACAGGTGAGCGATTTTAAAGAGGTTTAAGTTTTAATTTCATTATTCAAACTGTTTGAATACTTTTATTAGTATTAGACGATAGTTCAATGTTCCACATGTAATAGATGAGGGCAGAGATGAGGGTGAGGATGACGGCAGAGCTGAGGTTTCTAATATTAATTGTTCTGCTGCTAAAGTTTTTGTTTTTTTTGTTTTTTTGGTGTTTTTTTTTTGCTGGGTAAACTTGTTTCTTGGATTGTTTTAAATTGGTTTCTGTTCATGTTACAGCCTGCTGTATTCAAATAGGAAAGCAAATTTAAAGACTATTTTATCATATTGCCTAGAATGTGCTGTGTGTGTGTGTGTGGTGGGGGGGGGGGGGGGTGTTGGTTGGCTAAATATAAAGATGTAAAAAGCTCAAAAATTCTCAGATGACCGAAGTGTTAAACTAAGTACTTGAATTGATAGACCTAAATCTTTAGCAAGTAGTAAATTCAGAAGAATCTGTTGTAATATAAAGTAATTATGTTGTCTAACAGTGTGGGCCGGAAAAGTCAAAACAGTATTCCTGAGGAAGCTTACATATGCAAATCTCAAGAGAAATCTCCAGGAGCAGATTCGATATATCCTCAGAAATACCAACGAAGAAGACCTGTCCGAGGAGCTAATGACAGAGCTAACTGACACTCTCAGTGAAGAGCTAAGAGACAAAGTCGGCCCAGAGGATATTTTGACAGACAGCCAACTAGAAGAACTACAGGATGTACTTACTGAGTCAGCAAGGAGGATCCTGAAAGCCAACCGCATGCAACCGAGCCAGATGATCAAGCTGGAGACGAGGGTCAAACGTGCTATTCAGAGAACCCTTGTGGCCCCACAGGTTACAAGTCTGACTCCGGTAAGAACAGTGTTTATAACTTAACACATACAGAAGCCACTGATTTTGGGTCATCTATTCTATTGATTATTATTATTATTATTATTATTATTATTATTATCATTATAGCATAGTAGTTAGCACATCCACCTCACAGCAAGAACGTCATGGGTTCAGAAGACTTTCTCGACTGCCCCTAGGTGTGACTGTAAGTGCGAATTGTTGTATATCTGTGTTGCCCTGTAATGGTCTGGGATGAGCTCCAGCCTCCCTGTGACCCTAATAAAGAATAAAGCGGTTCAGATAATGAGATGAGATTATTTCCATGACGAATGGCAGTTGGTTTGTCCGGAAATTAGTAACTTGAACAGTATAAGGACTGGTCTGTAAATGATTTTCTTAGTCATGCTAATCTTTCAATTAAATATTTGATTACCTAACCAGGATGAGACAGACTTCTGGAAAAAACTGATAGAGCGCTACTTAAAACCCATAAATGATCCTCAAGGCCATAAAGAGCAAGTGGAAAGAGAACTGAAATCCCTTCGGAACAAGGTAACGATCAGTAATTTCAGAATCGACACTCATCTAGCCCACATTTAACTTGTGCAGTTCATGAACAATATTTTTTTCTATTCTGTTTCAATTCCAGGCAGTATTTCTGTACTTCATTCTGAATGTCTTATGGGTTGTGGCCACATTTTTTCTTCAAGCCATTGGCAGTGATGTAATTAGCATCAAGATTCCTAAAAGGTTGCCCAATGGTAGTTTATCACCTGAACCGCTAAAGGTGGAGCCTCTAAGTTTAATGTTCCTGCTGTCATTTGCCATAATTCTGTTGATCCAGTTTCTCGCGATGCTTTACCACAGGTACGTTATAATCAATACAGCATGAGATGTAGCAGTTTCAATGAAGTTTACTTGCTTAAATGTCGTACAGAATTGTTCATATGCTGAGTCTTGTTTTTGTTTCTTCCATAACAGAGTCTACACCTTGATCCATGTGTTAGCCTACAACAGCACAGAGAAGGAATACAGGGAAAAGGAAGAGGATAATCAAGTGAGTAATCATCCTTGTTTGATTATTTTTAACAGTAGATTTGACCAAGTGCTTGTCTCTTCAGTATGAACCCAAGCAACGCATTATCATTTTCCTTTTGGGCATATTGAGACTAAAAAGAATATATATATATATATATATATATATATATATATATATATATATATAT
>JAQMYF010000011.1:10006751-10018020 GCA_030014195.1 Neosilurus mollespiculum | reverse complement strand
GTGTTGATCTCCTTAGGCCACACCCTCCCTCGTTACACAAATACACATCACCTGATATGCATTAAATCCAATAGGCACTCAAGTTTATACAGCTTGGAGTTTGAAATTATGGATAATATGATGATACGGTCAAAATAATCACTTGCCTAATAAGTGCGCACACAGTGTAAATCCCACTCTTCTACAGTATAGGGTGCATAAAAAATATCATGTGCCCTCAGGAGTGCACTTCTTGTCAACTGGTACACTGTTTGGGGAGCACACAAACTGGATTTCACATCCATGTTTATTTGCTTTGACGCAGACTTAAAGGATGCTGAATTAGTGTTACTAGCTATATAAAACGATCATGAAGGAAATCCGTTCCTTCCGGCAACAACAGTCCCTGCCCCTTGTCAAAGTACCTGCAAGTGCTGCGACACCTGGCCTGCTCAGAGACATGTTGCCTTTCTCATCAGCTGTTCCAGACTGGTAGTGACGCAAAGTCATTGGATTGGTTGGGCTGCGTCGTTGACCCCGTGCATCCTAACACATTATCTGCCAGTGCTGAGCTGCACAAACAACAAGTGCAGAAATTGCAGAGAACATTTTGCGTGTGTGTGTGTGTGTGTGTGTGTGTGTGTGTGTGTGTGTGTGTGTTCCTAAAGCAACTGACGACAGGAAAGCCGAGTTGGCAAAACTGTGGCTGCATAAACCATTTTGGTTTTACATATTTAGAGCCACTAGAATGTGATGTCTCGCTGTTTCCACAAGACTCCTCCCTCTCTGGTTCAAATAGGTAACCATTTACACCCATTTCCTCCACATTGCTAGCCATAGATGCTCCTTGAACATGTTTTTTTATGCTTGTTTACTTGCGCTCGACAACCTGGCCCAACAAGTTCACGTCACTTCTGGGAAAAAATGATTGCTAACCACTGGTTCAGCCCCCACTAGTAATCCACAGGATAAAATTACCCAGTTTTGTGCTTTTCATGGTAATTTATGTTAAAACAAGCTCTGTATCTGTTAAACATATTACAAATGCACAGATTATGCTTTGAGGATGACTCTAAAGGAAAATCTGCCGCAACAGATTGGCTAATTTGAAACAATTATGACAGCTTCACTTATTGTTATTATGTTAATCGCACTTTGTGTGGCTTTGTGCACCCAGTGGCTGAGATTATATTTATATAAATATAATGGTTGCTTATTGGTTGTTGCTCTGAAATCATTCTGAACCCCTTGTTATTTTTATATTCTTGGTGGCATCTCGGTGTAAACAAATGAGAAAAATATACAGGCTTTTTGCTTTCGGAAGCTGAAATAGTGATTTTTCCTCAAGTGTGTGCTTAAACCATGTGTTTCCTATTCTTTTACCAACCTCTGTTTAAAGACATAAAAGGAAAAGAAAATGCACTATTAAAACGTTGCTGAGGTATCACTCTTGTGGTGTCAGTAACTGTTGCTGCTGTTGTTTGGAACTTTGTAAGATATTACTAGCATTTATATATAACATTTATATTAAAAAAAAAAAAAAAAAGAAGAAGAAGAAGAATTTTCCAAAAAGCTCACTGTTACCAAATTATGAAGAATTATAAGAAGAGTTCACTGAATAAAATGACTTTAAAAATAAGGCGTTGCCAGTCCTTTTTCCAATTTAGCAACCAACTACTCAAAGGTCTTGCTGAGTGTAAAAATGTATGACTTCAGTTTGCAGAGCTTATGTAAAAGCTTAAGATGTGATAAAACTGCAAACATTGTTTAAGTGTTCATTTATAGGTTCAGGGACTAACCTTGAAATCCTGGCAACCCTCAGAGTAAAAATGCTCTGGGCGATGACCTCCCCCTACTTCAACAGACTATAAACATAGGCTCCTGGGCCCCCTGAATGATTAAAGTGCACTAGCTGTGTATATGCAATAATCACATAAAGTTCTCAGCTTGCATCTTAGTCTTAACACTACTTACAAGGCTTGATTTATTTTTTTTTTTTTTACTACATACTGTATTAAGAAGCATTTTAAATTCTTTTATTATTTTAAGACATCATTGTAAACATCCCCTAAAGACTCAGAGGTGTATATGACATGTTTATCAGTGTGTAATCTGTAAGAGAGAAGCTGGTATAATGATGAGCTGGGTCTTTTTTTATTTTAATTTTTTTTAACCCTGTGCAGTTTATACTGTATTGCATCTCTTAAATTTATTCGTAACACTCTCCACAATCTTTTTAAAAGGATATGTATATAAAGCACTGATTACAAACCATGGTGTATGTGGGGATCAGCCCATGTTCCCCAGACTCTATGTTCCCCAGTATCTATGTTTCCTGGTCCTTATTAAATTAATGATCATCCATTGTATTATGTACTTTATATAAATAAGCTACAATGACTGTATCCATATTGTAAAAGATATCGAACATATTCATCAATGTAACAATTTATGGAATAGTAGGGTTAGGGTTAGGGTTCCTGGGGAACATTGGCACTGGGGAACGTAGGCAATGGAAAACACAGGCACAGGGGAACATAGGTACTGGAGTACATAGGCACTGGGGAACATAGGTACTGGGAAACACAGGCACTGGGGGACATAGGTACTGAGGTACATAGGCACTGGGGAACATAGGTACTGGGAAACACAGGCACTGGGGGACATAGGCACTGGGAAACATAGGTACTGGGAAACAAAGGCACTGGGGGATATAGGTACTGGGGTACATAGGCACTGGGGAACATAGGTACTGGGAAATACAGGCACTGGGGTACATAGGCACTGGGGAACATAGGTACTGGGAAATACAGGCACTAGGGGACATAGGTACTGGGATACATAGGCACTGGGGAACATAGGCACTGGGAAACAGGCACTGGGGAACATAGGTAATGGGGAACACAGACATGGACCTGTGTATGTGAGTCTATGTAGAGCACAAATGAAATGGTAGCTGTAGTAGGATCTGTGTACTTTACACTCATTTATTTGTCATTTCAAAACACACACACTCACACACACACACACACACACACACACACACACATCTTGTTTCCATAATTTCAGTGGACAATACACAGGCTTACATCCACTTCCTGGAGCATACCCTAAGCATAACCGCTACTTGCCTAACCTTTACCATAACCTTAACCCAACTCTAACCTTACCTTAACCTTATAACCTGTCTTCAACTTAGAATTATATTATTTACATTATGGAGACTTGCGTTTTGTCCCCATAAGGAAGACAATTCCCTATAATGTGACTGTATAAACCAATTGACACAATGTGTTGAATACCTAGACCACACACACACACACACACACACACACACACCAATAAATACATTTTAAAAGTAAATAAATTCAGCATAGGCATACATTCAATAATGAATTTTCCTGAATCATTTCAGATTCATTTCAAATGATTACTCTCATTCAAGTGATTACATCTCTGTAATCACCCCCCTGGTGCACTGTAGGCCCATCCATCCTTGCCCCACATCCCTGCCCCACCCCCATTCAAACATTATCCTGGGCTGATCTATAGTCCAAATAAACTGCTTTATGTCATGCTTGATTGTGTTTTAAGGGCTTAAATTGAAGCCAAGATGAAGTATGGTCACATTATAACCCAACTCTTCAGCTAGTGACGCTGTACATAAATATTTCGGGATTTGTGACTCTGTAATAAGCATGAAGTGGCTTCTCACATAAGCAATCCTAGTACAAAGACATGGTGAATTAAACTATACATGTCACAAAATCAATAAGAACTTTTTATTTTTCATTTTTTTTAGAACCAACTTTATATAGAGTCACAAGCAGCCACTTAGGTCCATTTGCTTCCATACTTGTCATTCTTTTTTTTTTCTTTGTCCATTGCATAAATAGACTTTGCTTTTACCACACTAATACTTTTCCACTAGTTCGAATGCATCAGGCTCTAAACAAAAGTTCTTGCATGAATGTTATTACCCTGGTGTGGCCTCCCTAAAACATTTTAAAAGCTTTTTATCAGTCCGTTCATCATCTTGACAGGCAGGGAACTAGCCCTTGGGGCAAATAGAAACCTCCCACTCCTCATTCATATGGGATAGAAGGGATGTGCCTTGCCCTTTTTGCTCCACCTACAACCACACACCCAGACACAGAGGTCCCGAAGGTCATATACCTACTTCCAGAAAGCAATGCCATTCGTCTAAGTCCAGCTGCATAAACAAAAAGAGGAACAACTTACACAGAGATGGAGATGGTGGAGCCAGTAGAAGAACTCAACACAAGCATGAACTCTTTTCCCACCAAGTTCCAGTCTATGGTAGAGATGGCCAAGAGCATGAGGGAGGAGGAGAAAATCTACAGGTATAATGGTGTACTATATCCCGTGATCCTAAGCCCAGAGGAGAACCTCAGAGCTCTGAAGACTTTAGAGGCACGAAGTGATGATATAATGCTGGTGGCTTATCCAAAATGTGGTAAGTTATAAAAAGTCTATAAAGAAATAATGTAGTATTTTCTAAATAACACCTAAGTATGATTCATTATAAAGAATGAAGTTAAAGTGTGAATATGCCTTTTTTTTGTGACTATCTGTAGGACTAAAGCAACAATAATAAAAAATGTTCATTTTGAATATGAGAGGTAAAATGTCTAGGTAATATAATCCATAGGCTGATATTGCTCCTGAGCTTAGAGTGTGGATAGGACAAATAACTTCCACTGGGGAATATCAAATGAAACATATGGTCTCTCTCCACATGGTAGACTGGAGTGGTGCCCCTTCAGTACGGGGCCCCTCAGATACACGCAGCCATTTAACTTTTCCTGTGCAAGACGAGGACAGCAGCAGACCTTAGATATCAAGCTCTATTTAGATTACCACAAAGCCCAGTTGCATGTGTAGTGGAGCACATTTTAGAAGAAACAACAAAAAAAAAAACACCACACCAGTTTTCTAAGTAGTAGTTAACTCAAAAGCTAACACCGTAAATATTAAATATGTTTGGTTGCCTGGGAAAACCTTTAACATAATGAACTTTTCTACACTCTAAAACTAAAACGATGTTTTGTTTTGTTTTCATAAGTCATTTTACTTCAAGTTTATCACCCCTTAAGAATTGAGTAAATGTAAGTAGAAAACGTAAGTTATTACACATTTTTCAAATCTTTTAATAAAAATGTACCAAAATATTACAGCTAACTTCCAGATACAATTTGAAGATCAAATACTAATGTCTTTTAATGAAAGATACTTAAATAAATCATAAAATTAAGAAACATTTAACCATTAGACTTTGAGGCAGTTATATTGATATAAATAACTCAAACAGTTATTTTAATGATGTTCAGGGAGTTTATTAAGCTAGTATAGCTTTTAATTACTGTGATATTTACTAGACCCCTGAATTATTTCCAGACCTGAAATTGTCTTATTTGCAAATATCTCAACCAGAGATATAATGATAGCATTTATAGTAAATTGACATCACTGGCAGTATTTAAGTCTATTAAATTATAGGTTTTGAATGTGACATGAGTTTCACTGTGATTATACGCATCATCCATTTCAGTTTTTGTTCTCATCACTTGAGATAACAGTGATTCTGGCTATTTAAACAATAACTGAAGCAAAGTCTTTTTTACTTGATTCATCTATGTTCCCATAACATTGATGGGAAAATAATTGCTGATTAATTTCTTTTTATTTGATCATTTTAAACCATATAACACATTTTGCTCGCTGTCATCTGGACACTGTAAGTAATTAACTATGCTTTTCATTTTATTTATTATTATTTTTGTTTTTATTATTATTATTATTATTATTATTATTATTATTATTATTATTATTGTATAAGAACTTTCTGTGTCAGACAATGAAGAAAATAATGAGTCTCAAATTCTCCCAGGGTTTAACTGGATGATCGCAATTCTACGGAAAATCATAACAGCCGGCACAGGAGAGAAAGTCGAATTCAAGATGCCACCTCTCCTAGAATTCTTTGGACCAGAAATGCTGCAGGTAAGAATATTTGTCACTGTTAGACTAACAAACTAAATGAAAAATTCCTAGAAACGTCATTTGTGATTAAAAACGGATGGACATGAGAACTTATATTGTTCTACGATTTTTATTTGTCAAAAACGTGTAAATGTCTAAACACATTTTTAATATAACATTTACCATGTCACCTAAATATTATGCAAACGCTGCAAGCTGTCAAAGTTTTGCAACATGTAACATTTACAGCATATAAATGCCTATCCATCAACTTAAATATGTGCTACGTAGTCTCTATGAATTACATGTGCAGAAGACCTTTACTCCCTTTTCTAGGCAGTAATAAAACTTCCATCCCAGAATATAGCATTGTTTGATACCTGTTTGCTTTGAATCTCAGACTATCTCTTGGGGTATTTTTGCATTTAAACTCAATAACAATTGTCTACTTCGTAAAGACTGCTCACTACTATCCCTCACATTCTACCTTTACTGTAGTTACTTCACCAGGCTCCATCACCGAGATTATTGGGAACCCATATGCATCCGAAAAACATTCCCCCTTCTTTCTTCCAAAAGAAAGCTAAGGTACATGTTCACACATTAATTTTAAAAGAATTGTTCTACTGACTCAAATAGTGATCAAAAGTTGTTGTTTATGGCATGCTATTTACAGAATACTGACACTTGTGGTTTTCTTGTGAAACCGGACTACCTTTAACTTGTTGCTGGAATTTTATGTATTAATAGTACAATTTTGGAACCTGCACAGCTTGTAATCAACTTCATTAAAAATAATATTGCACATGCTAAGTAATACTGTATATTTGCAATAGTTGTAAAAGTTTTACCGGGTTAATATTAGGTGTATGCTAAGAGTTTTTGAATTTAACTAATTTTGCTGACCTTTGGGACAATTTTTTGAGCTTATTTTGATTACATGGGCTGATTTTGTTCCACAGATCTGGTGACAGTGTTAAATAGCATGTTCCCTTCAGTAAACTGTGACAAGTATCTTGTATCTGGGTGGACTATGGACTTTGTGTTGAAATAAAATTGTATGTCCTCATTCATGGATGCATTTCAATTGCTTTGTTCTAGATGCTGGTCATTTTCCGCAATCCAAAGGACACGGTGGTCTCATTTTATCACTTTTCAAATAAGAATCCAGTTTTGCCAAGTGCTGAACCCTGGGATCAGTTCTTCATGGATTTTATAAGTGGTGAAGGTACAAACAATGACATTTTATAGGTTTTATTATTTCTGCAGGCATACACACAGGGAATTCAGTTTCATTCAATTTCCCTGAATTTTATTAACCAGGTCCCACTTCTTAGGTAGTTTTCCCCTAAACGTTACAATAAAAACAGATGCAAGTTAAGACTTTATTTTAAACAAGTGCCAAAATGTGTACAATATGAACAGTTAAAATAAAACAATAAACATGAACAAGAATTCAGGACAAAGAACAAACATAAGCATGGGTGAGAACTGACAAGAGCAAAACAAAGAGTACTGCACAGAACTGAACTATACACAGATTAGCCATAACATTTAAAACATTATGACTACTGACAGATGAGGTGAATAGCACTAATGAGTATATACTACATAGCATTAAATCATTATTCCATGTGGATAATTCTTAAATTATCCACATGGAATATGCCCAAGAACTTCTCTCTTATCAGAATTTAATAAGAGGAAGCTAGTAAGCACCCAGTGTCTAATGTCCTTTACACTTTACTCAATGTTATTAAGCTGGTGTCCTTATCTGGCTTTGCTAAAATATACAACTTTGTGTCATCAGCCTTACAGTTGTATATTTCAGCAAAGCCAGATGATAGACACCAGCTTGCTTTGCTGAAATATACAACTGTGTGTCATCAGCCTAACAGTTGTATATTTCGGCAAAGCCAGATGATAGACACCAGCTTATTAAAGTTGAAATATACAACTGTTATGCAAATGACACAGTTGTATATTTCAGAAAATCATTCATCAGCATAGCAGTGGAAGCTAATACAATATACAAATCAATATTACTCAAGGGTCCATGTAAAGAGAAAGAATACTAGATGGACAGAAAAGTCACCATTTACATTTGCAAACTAATAAAGATCAGTTAAATAAGATCTATACCAGGGGATGGCCATTTCTTTAACTCCAACATTTTCTAATCTATGAAGAAGAATAGTATGATCAGTATTGTCAAAAGCTGCACTGAGGTCAAGTAACACAAGCAAGGAGACACAGCCTTGGTCAGAGACCAGCAGTAGATTGTTTACCACCATAACAAATGCTGTCTCTGTGCTATGATGAGGCCTAAATCCGGAATAATACACTTCATGAATGTTACTCCTACATAGATATGAACATAACTGCTTTGTTAAAGTTATTTCTAAGATCTTGGAGATAAAAAGTAGGTTTGACATTGGTTTATATATGAGGTCAGGTTTTTTTAATCAGAGTTTCATCCATTCATTCATCATTCATCTTCCTCCACTTGTTCCGGGGTTGGGTCGCGGGGGCAGCAGCCTAAGCAGTGAGGTCCAGACGTCCTTCTCCCCAGCCACTTCCTCTAGCTCTTCCGGGAGGGTCGCCAAGGCGTTCCCAGACCAGCCGAGAGAAGTAGTCCCTCCAGCATGTTCTGGGTCGTAACCGAGGTCTCTTCCCAGTTGGACATGCCCGAAACACCACACCAGGGAGGCGTTCGGGAGGCATTCTAATCAGATGCCTGAGCCACCTCAACTGGCTCCTCTCAATGCGAAGGAGCAGCGGTTCTACTCTGAGTTTCTCCCGGATGACAGAACTTCTCACCCTATCTCTAAGGGAGAGCCCCACCACCCTGCGAAGAAAGTTCATTTCAGCCTCTTGTATTCACAATCTAGTTCTTTCAGTCACTTACCAAGCTCGTCACCATAGGTGAGGGTAGGAACGTAAATCGACTGGTAAATTGAGAGCTTTGCCTTCCAGCTCTTCTCCCTCTTCACCACGACAGACCGGTACAAGCTCCGCTTTACAGCAGAGACTGCACCGATCCGCCTGTCAATCTTAATTAGAGTTTGATAACTGTTATTTTATATGATTTAGGTAAAACCAGTTCTAAAGAGGCCTTTACACTATAATGAATTGGCCCAGCATATGACAGCGTATGGAAATTTTTTTGGGGGGTGGGGGGGTGTTATTTAGTTTCTGGAGTTTGTCCCATTTTGTGCATATTTCTGCGTATTCAAATTTGCAACTTGTTCATGTTTGTTTTGGTTTTGTGTGAATGCCACTTTAGGAAAAAATAATTACACTTAAGAAATGGTTGATAACTTCTGGCAGTATCTGTTTAAAGCAACATGTAGGTACTGGATCTTGCACACAGGTTGATGATTTTGATAAAGAAATTAATGAGATTAGCTCTGTCTCATGAAGGAGACAACACTCTAGTTGCTGATCTGCTAGTGGTATACTGTTATTCACCAGGCAAGTTACTGAACTGTCTACCTTTAAGTTTAGAGGATGCATTTTTGCCTGATATTTTAAATTTTAACAATAAAAAGTCTTAATCAAGTCGTCACTGCTATATGGTAACGGTCTGTTTAATTTCATGCTATTCAGGGTGTACTCTGCCTTCGCCCAGTGTCAACACGGACAGACTCTAGCTTTTACCCAAAATCATAGTTATAGTTAAAGTTCAGTTGTTTATTTTTGGCTGTTTGCCAGACTTTAGCCACACTAACATTGAATGGCTTTTGAATGTTTTTACTCATACATTACCACTCATTATGTCTTAAATATGTCTTCTCAAATTTCTGCACAGTTCCATGGGGTTCCTATTTTGACCATGCTCTTGCCTGGGAAGAACGCATGAATGACTCAAATGTCATGATCATCACATTTGAAGAACTCAAGCAGGTATGTAACACTTCTACACTAACACAGATTTTTGGGAAATACGGTTTACATGATCAAAAATGTTCTTGATATTCTTTATATTATATAAAATAAGTTGAGTTAAATGCAAGCAACATCTCTTACTTTGTCTGTTAGGACCTCAGCAGAAGTGTTCAGAAGGTGGCAGAGTTTTTTGGCTTTAAATTAACTGATCCTCAAATCCAAACCATCACAGAGGAGAGTACATTTGAGGCCATGAAAAAAGGCTCTAAAGATTCCCATGGCCAGATGGGAAATGTGTTTTTCAGGAAAGGTAGGTAATAGCTCTACAAACCCAGTTATCGATTAACACTATATGGTCAAATGTATGTGATTATTTGACCACATCTGATGGGATCAACCAAAAACTCCTACCACAAAATACTTACCAGATGTAATGTTATTTTTTTAGGAGTAGTTGGAGACTGGAGAAACCACTTCAGTCAGGACCAGAGTGAGCAAATGAATGCTGCATTTGAGAAGCTTCTTGGAGGCACAAAACTTGGAGCAAGACTAAATTATGATGTGTACTGCAAGTGAAAAAGCTAATCCAGGCACTGTAGTGCAACAGGCAATGATACCTCAGGGAACAAAGTACTTGACAAACAGGATAGATACAATTTTTTTTATTCACAGACTACATTAAAGGAAAAGAAAATGCATGGCAATACAACAGGAGAAGATCACTGTTCCAGCTTCCAAAATAAATAAATAAATAAATAAAAATCACATTTCTCAGATTTTTAAAAACCAATTAAACAATTCATGGTTAGCATTTTCAGCCAGCAGTTTCACATCATCTGGGCAAAGTAGTGTTATTATTCAATTCAATTAAATTTGATTCAATGGAATATAGCTAATATTCCAGTTATTTTCTGAAAAGTTAAATCTGTTTACTCACAGTCAAGATGTTTTTACATGTTGTGGTCAAAATGTATGAAGGGCAATTTCAAAAATATCCATTGGTTCAGATTTTCTGTCTTTTCTGAACAGCCAACCCAACAGCTACACACTAATGTAGAAAGGACACGAATGGCATGTTTCCCATGTATTCACAATGGATCAGCTGATAATGGCGGGCCTGATTAATATCACAGCCAGTACTTATTCTGATGTCCTCTCTTACTCACTCACTCACTCATTTGCCAAAATGCTTAAACCTATTAGGGTTGCCCAGAGGCTGTAGACTCAATCTCAGCTTACACTGGGTGTAGGTGGGGTACACTCACATCAACACCTAGGGAAGATTTGGAACAGCCAATCAGTGTAATGCGCATGTCTTTGGACTGTGGAAGGAAACCAGAGTACCCGGAGGGGACCCACGAAAGCACGGGGAAATACACAGACCCCAAGCCTGTACTTA
>JAQMYF010000011.1:9975974-9987155 GCA_030014195.1 Neosilurus mollespiculum | reverse complement strand
AGAGGAACCAGGCTCAAAAGGGAAACCCATCCTCATTTGGGTGAAACCATAAAATACAAACCATATAAGAGAAACTTAATGTTTTTACTCTGGGGCCACGATGTTCATGATTTCCATGATCTGAGAGAATCGTGATGTGCGTGGGGCGGTCGTGGGATCGAATCGCAATGGCCTTAAGGGAAGTTGGTGGATTCGTGATGATTTTTGACTCAAAATTTTTACTATGATTATTACAATTTGACGCCAATCGTGATAGAATGTGGGAACCGCAGTAGAGCTTAACAGAGTGCAACTGACCTCGATTCGCTATCGTAGGGGATCCTGATGAACTTGGAAACATGATTCTTTCAAGTCTCATCTCTTGGATGCTTCCCGCCTTCTTTTTCTACCCCAATCATGTTCCAAGCATGTTCATAAATCATGGAGCTCCACACTTTTTTTTTTTTTTTTTTTAATCGTGGCCATCGTGCCCCAGAGTAAACCCAGGTTAGCAGTCCACACATTTGACTGAGAAGTGTAAAATGTAAAACAGATGAGTCTACAGGACGCTACTTGCTTCAGTCAGCTTGCTGAGATCAAATTCTGCGTCGGAGGACTGTATCACTTTACTAGCTGTCAAAAATGTACACACTTTAATCCAATATGCGTATTCTTCTTTTGTCAACACTGCTTTTAGTGAGATTGATGAGGAGCTAATGTAGATATACATAAGGTACTTAAATGCAAAAACAGAAGAGACAGTCGGGGTGTTGTTCTGCTTTAGAACAATGATCAGTAAGACTGTAATCTTTTCTGAACAGCTTCATGTTCAACTTTGCTTTTAATATACAATCTACTTTCACATTGATTCATTTTCATCTCTTTCTGCCTTTAACCAATCAAATCTCTGGTACTTCTAGTTTCTTTGTAAGACGCAGTTACACTAAAGCCATTATTAAAATTGTTCCCTTTTCTTTTTTTCATAATTCTCTTGCATTATTATTATTATCATTTGCTTATAACTAGGAAATGTAAAATAAATGTAACAATTTACTATATTGATTATATGTAGTATTATTTTCTATGTTAATGTACCTCAGATTTTACCACCTTGGATCTTTAGATTTTGCAAAGCGGTGTTGTTTATTATTATTAATAATATAGTCTTTAAACATTATGATTTTGGTTACTTAGGTTTACATTTCACGGTAGATTTAATGTGTTCTTGTGGAAGTCCTTAAGCGTGTAAGACATCAATATAAGCTCCAGTGAGACATGTCTGAACGCTTCTATTTATTATTGACCGCCTACTTAACGTCTAGTATTCCATCCTCCATCTGTGGCTTTGCATGACACCAACCTATTAATTATTGTTTAAAACCAGTCTCTCCTACAATTTCAGAGAAGTCTTTGCCATTTATCAAGTGTCAAGTCATTGAACACCGTAATGGTCTGCTGTTATAGAAAGCTGCTTTCTGCTATGATCTATATATACCAGAAAATTTCATGGCTCAAGACAATGACCTTGTTTTTTTTTTTGTTTTTTTTTGAGGATGTAAATTGATTTGATGTGGTAGTTCATCAGAAAAAAAGCCACAGACAAAATCTCTCAAATAATTCAGATCTTATTAATATATAAGTTGTAAATGCTCCCAACACTACGAGATTTCTTCGTCCTCTAGTAAATTAGTGACAGGTGATTGGCCTGCAGTTGCATGCAGAGTTATTTTATTATTCTGCATGTTGTTTTTAATATTGTGTAACTGCACTGCTATACTTAAGTTTGCAGTACTTTATTAATGCACACTTTATAGTACTTTAAGTTACAACCCAGTCAGAGGGGCTTGGGGGTATAATGGACATCTACATAATCAAAGCCAGAACAAAAGTGGAACAAAGAAAAGAGATTGTTGATATGGTGAAGCTTTAATGTGTATAGATGGAGTCTCTGGTGTTCAGTTTTCTATGAATAATCGTCAGGACAGAGGAGTGTTTGCTTTAAGCTTCCTATTTTACATAAACAGACACTTTTATTTTAATTTAAAGAGTGAGAATAAGATAAACTGGGATTCAAAAAAAAGCGTGGAGCTCCACGATTTATGACCATATTTGGAGCATGATTGGGGTATAAAAAGGAGACAGGGAGCATCCAGGAGATGAAACTTGACGGAATCCTGTTTCCAAGTTCATTAAGATCCCCTACGATTGGTGCATCAAGGTCTTTTTCACTCTGTTAAGGTCTGTTAAGCTCTACTACGATTCCCACATTCTATCATGAGTGGCATCAAATCGTAATACATCGCAATAAACTTGGCAGTCAAACATTTTGCCCCGATCAGCATGTCATCATGACTCCACCAAGTTCATTCAAGATCATCACGATTCGACCCCACAACCCTCCACGCTCCTCATGATTCTTTCAAATTGTGGAGATCGCAGACATTGTCCCTCAGTGTAAACCCAGGGTAAGAGAATGACGGTTTATAGCTACTATAATGCAAGTGATGAGGAAAGTTTTGTTTGTGAACCTTCCACAATATAAAATGCAAGTAGAAACGGTTAAAGCATAATATAATTTGTTACTAAACAGGAGCATTCGGAAAGTGTAAACCAGGGGGAAAAAATTCGGTGAGTACAAGCAAGGGAAAAAAAATTACACAGCACCCCCTGCTGGGCCTGCTATAATACCACACTTCCAAAAAATCGTCCTATCAGACAATGTTAAAGAATCCTTTAAAAACATTCTTGGACCCCGAACTTGATTCGGATAATCTGCAAAATATAAGTCTTCCTTATCCAAAGCCTGGAAGAAACCTCATGAGAATCCATACATGAATCCTGCTTCCAGATTCACAAACTAAACTAAAAAGCATAACCTCCTTGGCAGAGCTGATTAAAACCTGTAATCTTTTGTAAATTGTTTGTTTTGAACACGATCGCCTCATGCCCTGTAGTGTTTTATTCCTTTCACTAAACTGACCTTTGTTTCAGCATATTTTAAAATCGCTAATAAGATTTTCAGTTCTTGCTTCACTGGCAGTTTTCACGCTTTGTCTGTTCTGAACAAGGCGAAGTTCGCTGGCAGTAATATGCCCAGTGTCTTGTGTCTGTCATCCACATGAACAATGTTATGCTGTGGCACGCTGTAGCCTCAACTCTACCAGCAGCAGCGTCTCAGTTTACCCTCAAAGAAGTTCATGTCAGCAGGGCTCGCATCCTTCCACATTCTCCTGTTTCCCTGCCACCAGGTGTTTCATTGTACACAATCAATAAGGCTTTTGGTTTACATCTGGGCCGATCTATCGTTATTTCAACATGCCGCGTCAACAGACACCCGAGCTCAGTGACAGCCAAGCACTGCAAACTCTCACTCTCTTACCAAAATACCAGGTTTCCATGTAGCTCTGAGACCGTATAGCAGAAGGCGAACCCGATAGCCATGGCTGTGTCTGCTTAACGTTAAACTTCTGTTTTGAATAACCAAGCAATGCTTAATGCTGTTTTAATGGACTTCACAGTCCCGCAGGGGTGGAAGGAGGACGGCTGCTAGCAGTGGGCAATTTGACGTGTTTTGGCGCTCGGGGCCTGCAGACACTCATTAAATATTTAGCTCTCTGCTCCGGCTCCGTTTTCCACCTCTGCTTCTCCTCCTTTCATATGCATTGATCGGGTCTGTAAACATACACAAGTGACCTTAATCTGCTCACAATATGCTACAAGGGTTTGGTTCCCCTCCACCAGGGATTTGACTGTCTATCACTATTCAGTGTCTCTTGTATTTTTCTTCCTATGCAGCAGATGTGAGGGTGTTTTTTTGTTTGTCCTCTCCGAACAACCAACAGAAAGCTAATGCTAACCTTTTAAAGTCACTTTAAGGCTTCACCACCGTATTTGAGATTTAATGCGTCTGGCAATCAGTCATCATCCCTTATTTGCCGATCCTATTAATCCTGTTAGGGATGTATCTCAGCTGACACTGAACAAAGGCGGAGTACATTCTGAACAGCTCGCCAGACCGTCGTGGGGCCAACACATACGCACAACAAATCACACTCACACAGCCTGGGACCTGAACCCAGGACCTTCTTGTGCTGAGGTGCACATGCTATCTGCCAGTTGCTGTATATTTTTAAACGTTTATTCTTATTGCACATCATGATCCTTGATCAGTTTGAATTGAATTTGTTAAGAATCTTGAAATATCCTCTCATAATATTGAAATGGGATTTGCAGAGCCAGCCATCAGCCTGGCTTTCTCAAGCACGTTTATCAGATACTCATTCTGCCACCGCACCAATTATTTTATTGATATGTGGAGTTTGATGCCCTTTAACTACAAAATACTTGTGTTCCTTTTCAGCCTTAACAGCCTACACGTACCTCACCATTTTTGATCTCTTCAGGTAAGTGTCTGCAATATTCACAACCTGCTTAACGCTCCAGTAGCTGTTTCCACATTCCTGTGTTCAGACCATTTGTCACATAGAATCTTACTGTGATTTTCTTGCCCATTGTACTTAGGATTATTGTTGGGGTTTTTTTTTGTTTTTTTTTTTACTGCTTGAGTATCATGCAAAAATCCACTTAAAACAAGTGCACCTGGAGAGTGCAAACCTCCAGAGTCCACCAAGCCAAAAAAAAAAAGTACCTGCAAACCTCCACCAAGCCAAATAAAATTAATGTACACAGCACTCCCTGCTGGGCCGACTGTAATGTCACACTTCCAAAAAAGGTTTCTATTTCACAGTGTTAATAAATAAACCATTAATAAAATTCCTAGATCCAGAGTTTGATCTGGATCATCTCCAAAATCTAATGAAGTCCTTGTCCAGACTCCCACCTCTGGAAGAAATCTCATGAACAACAAATCCAACAAATCCAAACAACACAAAACAAAACCACCTTGACTGAGATAATCATTAATGTTACAAACTAGTAGGAGTGAAACAGTACAGGGAACCCATGTGAGTCCACAGTCTCTTCACGTGCACACACACACACACACACACACACACAAAAATCACTTCTTTTTATTTCAAGTCAGGAGACGCATCATGTTTATAACTAATTTAAATTTGAGCATACTAATATATTATCTTAAGAGAGTAGTTTTTTTTTTTTTCTTTTTTTTTCGGTTCATTTTAATGTATAGGGTTTTTTTTTTCTCATGTTTTTTAGTGTTTGAAATAATTCTGCAAACACAGTCATACATTTTCAGACAATATATTGTATCAAGTCATCACCAGATCTTGTATTATACACTCCAAATTGGATGTCTGGGCAACCTACTACCTCTAAAAGGTTTATTTTTATTTATTTTAAATATTTAGATGCATCACACGCAAGTTCCATGATAAGACTATACAGTGCCTACTCACTCATCACTCACTCACTCATTTGCTGAACCGCCTAATCCTACTAGGGTCACAGGGAGGCTGGAGTCTATCTCAGCCGACTCTGGGCTGGGTACTCCCTGAACAGCTCGCCAGATTTGGAGCAGCTATTTAGCCTACTGTGCTTGTTTTTGGACTGTGGGAAGAAAGGATAATACTGCCACTGTTTTTTCTTCTCCGTCATGTTTTTTGTGTCTCGTAAAATTCTTTGTGTTTGAAAATAATTTGGATAAGAGTGTAATAATTGGTATGTTATTTGCTCATAGTGTTTATCATAGTTTCGTAGATTTTTATATATATTTTTTTTTTGCATTCCAGTTTGATTACATGCCTCATAAGCTCCTGGGTGACCATGAAAAAACCAAGTCAGGCTTTTTCATTTGGGTGAGTGCAAGATTCCTTTGAGATTTTAATTACTGCCAGATATTTCTTAATCATCTAATAGTGCCATCTTATTTCACACTATCTCAGTCAAATCTTTGGTGCAACACTGACTGATACGCAAAGTGTCTGGGGATTGTATAGAACACTGCTTTCCCTCTTGCCAGGCATTTGTGTTTCCATTTGTTTGTTTATTTCTCAAAGACAGGACACACAATGAACAGTCAGGTTGGTTTTCTCACCCATTAGTAGTGTTAATTTTTATGTTAGTTTTTTACTGTGTATTTCTTCAGTTTCGAGCGCTTTGAGGTGCTGTCAGTGTTTGGCTCTACGGTGCTGATTCAGCTGGGTGCTTTGTTCATTCTGAAGGAAAGGTGAGATATTTCCATCTCTAAAGGTTTTTATGTTGTTATTAATTATTAACTAATTTTATCATCAGGTAGTTGGTTGCAATGTATTGTACTTGTTTAGTTTGGCTGTACTCTTAAAGAAGATATTCCATATACTCTTTGAGTTACTTTATATAATTGCTTGAATTGTTTTGCGGCTGTTCAGCGAAAAAAAAGCGAATCTTCTGTCACGTTTTGTTTGCTTTTTGCTCTCAAACCATTCGCCGCTTTTTCTTGGGAATGAACAACGAATAATTTGCGAGCAAGTCTACACCTTTGCGACCTCCTCGCAACATGTGTGGACTGTTTGGAGAAGAGTTTGAGACTACTCCCCATCAGAGCCTCATTTTGCGACATTCGCAGAAATTTCAACCATGTTTCAAGTGTTTTGCGATGATTTCACGAACCTGGAGACCAAAATGGGATTCTGCAAATGTCGCGAAACAAATTTGAGAACATTTCGAGAATGAAAAGCAAGAGACGTGAATTGCCACTTTTCCATGGCACCCCTAGTATGATCACCGCTTCCCTGAGGGATTTACCATCAACTAAAGTTCAGTCCAAAAAGAGAACTCTTACTGATTATCCGGTACTTTATTTAATACTTGTTTGTTTGGTTGGTTTTTACTTCTGGTTTGTAGATTGGTGGCTGCTCCAATAGAGTTGGCACAGTTTGGTTTTTCAAAATAAAGTAAAGCCTATCGGATATGGCCCAAGGGGCTGAAACTTCTGAGCACAATATTAATGTTGGGCAGAAATTTCTTAAGGACCTTCCCAACCAAAACAGAATTTATCCCCTTTTTGCATATTAACTTCTTTTGGAAGACTTTTTAGTCTTTTACTTTCATCCTGACATCTCGACTCCTTTCCAACAAATCATTTGTTCAGCAACTAAATGGCTCCTCCTCATCCTGTTGGTTCATACTGTTATGGGCAGTGGTATGTTAATGTGGGGTGGTACCAAGGCAATTTTAAGTTTTAATACAGGACAGAGGCACTTTTCTAATTCACTTAACAATCCTTGTCCTTTACACACTGGAAAGGTAACAGTCCACTTTGAAATGGCCAGTACTTCCCCAACTCACATCGATATACAGTGTTTTATTTCGAAAATCTCAGAATTCCTCACCAGGTCCCCTTTAACCACAGCAGAGCTTTCTGAACTTTTAAAACATACATTTAAAATTTCACAGTCATTTAGAACAGTACGAAGACCTTAAATTGTTATACTTTGACTGGAAAGATGAAGCTGCTAGGCCTCATCTGAAAAATATTATTCAAAATCACATCATCCAATGGGAAACATTTGTTTGATGGTATGTTTTAGGTGAGTATTAGCACATTAACACCTCACAGCTCCAGGTTCTGGACTTGGGTTCCTCTCTGTGCACTTTTCACGTTATCCCTGCGTCTGTGCAGGTTTCCTATCATGTCCCAAAGACATGCCACTAGAACCATGTTCAGGATCCAATATCTCCCTGACCAGCAGAAAGCTGATTATGAATGAAAGAAGCTTTACTTTTGTTGCTCCGTTTTCTGATATACAGAAGTTTAGTGGAATTGTAATTGTTTTGTGTGTAATTATGTCTCTGGATGATACTTGTGGAGTAATATTCATAGTTGTCTTCTTTGCAGTGTGGAACGTTTCATGGAGCAACCGGAGGTGCACACGTAAGCTTTCATTCCTTTCACTTGTACATTGTCTTGTTCCCAAAAATGTGGACATACACACAGCACTAGATCCAACAACAATGGAAGGAGACAACAGCTAACCTCATTGTTCCAGCTGTGTCCCTACTGAGAGCGCTAATCCTCTTCACTCCCCAAATGGGATTTTCAGATAGTCATTCCATGTTTCTTCAAACAAAAGATTAATGATCACATCTGTCCTCCTTCCCTCTTATGAAATTCCAACTTATAAACATTGCGTACTTCTGGTTCCGTGTAAAACTCCTTCTGTGACACATTTTTATTAAGACTGTCAGTAATCGCATCATGTATTTGGAATGTGCTGTGATGTTTAGACCACCTGTCATATCTAATCTTTTAAGCATAATTCCTTTCTGACCTGACCTCACTCGGTTTGTTGGATTTGAAGAAATAATGTTTTGATGTTTGACTTATTGTCAATTTGTAATATGCTACTTTCCTGCAGGGGGCGCCTTTTAGTCGGGACTTTTGTAGCTCTATTTTTCAACCTGCTGACTCTCCTTTCAATCAAGAACAAGCCATTTGTCTATGTTTCTGAAGGTAGGCATTATATATGGTTATATTTTACCAGAATCATTGCAAGAAAATTAGCTTTTTGCTAGACAGTTTTGTTTAAAGGATTTATTGTTCTGGCTTATGTTTATAAACAATATATAAAAGTTTTAAGCATTTTTTTTTCATTAAGCAAAAATTTAATTCTATCAAATTCCAATTAATCAAGGTTTATTCCCCATAATTACTGATTTACATTCTTCTTTTGCCCTAAGGACTATTTAGCAGTATCCACCAAGCCAAGGAAAAAAAAATATTTTAGTATTTACTACACAGGATCATAAGGAAAGCAAACTAAATGAAGTTTTTATATGGTTTATTAATTTTTTTAAGCATAACAATGGTCACACTTACATTTTTTGTAACGTATCAACGGTTGTGTTTAGGCCATTGTGTAGCTTTCCTGTTTGTTTTTTTTTTTTGTTTGTTTGGTTGGTTGGTTTTTATTGTTTGTTTGTTTGTTTTTTTGTTTGTTTTTTTTGTAATGGGAGGCAGCATTTTGTTGAATTTCTAGTATTTCAGAATTTGTGTCCGTGGCAAACTGTGAGTTTGGCGGGAAGTTAATATCCATTATTTTTCGTTCAGGATATTTTGTTGTTTCTGATGGTTAACCCTAACCCTAACCCTAATTCCGTCAACCAGTTCTTGGTACTCTTTTACCAGCCAGCGTTTTCCCTTATTGATATTAATGCTGGGATAATTTGAATGATTATCATATGATTGATGTCATGTGCCAAAATTCCTCCTTCCTTCCTCTTGCACCTGCCAGAGAAAATGGCTGCCTGATTTCAAACTCTGAAGGAAGTGGAAATTGGCAAATAACTTATTAACCCTTAAGGGTCCAGGTTATATTTTGCCATTTTTGACTACTTTAGATTTCACCTTAAAATAACCATTTGCCTTGCCTTGTTTGGTGTCATTTTGTTTCATTCGTTATGGATAATTATTCAATCTTGAAGGGTGCTGTCCGTCTTGGTTAAACACCACCCTCTCAATCAAATAATTCTCTATATCCTACGTCACCTTATTCAATAATGGATTATGATCCTAAAATAGAGAGCCAATCAGATTGAACCATCCTGTGTAGTATATACTGAACTTGGATAGATGGACAAATACACACCGAATGTCCTGAGTGATCAGGTTATCACATCAATAGAGTTTTTCTTCCCTGTTGGCACTGATATAAATTAGGGGCTGAAATAATGAGTGGTTCAGGGAGCATGAGGAATCATTTTCACATATGTATTGGCACCCCAGAGTCCTGACCTCTACTCTATTACTCCTGAACTCTATTAAAAGTTTTTGGGATGTGCTGGAGAAGACTTTACGGAGTGGGTAAATTTTTCCCTCATTAATTCAAGACGTTGGTGAGAAATGAACCCAACACTGAATGGAAATGAACGTTATGTTGCTTAAGTCTGTTGAAACAAATACATGACAGTTATGTGCTGTAAGCAAGGATAAAGGTAGAACAACAACAACATATTCATGTGTTCGTTTTTTTGTTTTTGTTTTTTTTTGGGCTGGGCTGGGCAGTGTATAATTTTCTAAAGGATAACATTGATTATGTATTAAAATTCCCCAACATAAATAGGACAGCTATTTACAGATTATTTACAATCAATGGGGTTACTTCAGTTAGCCACAGACACCGATATGGATCTTGATTTTTCTTTTACAATTTTTCCCCCTTTTTTTTTTTTTCTTTTTTCCCCCAATAGCTGCCAGTACCAGTTGGCTCCAGGAGCATGTGGCTGACTTGAGTCAAAGGTAAGATCCTTTTTTCGCCGAGTCATCCATCAGGAATGATTCTTATCTTTTAAGTCTCATGACTTTGACTTGAGGAGTCTCGTTTGTTAGGGAAGTCATTGAACATGTATTTTAGAGATAATTACATGGGGCTATGGTACTATGCACAACTGAAGAACAATGATTGTGGTGAGCACAAGTGGTCTACGGGGTTTCCCTCTTCAGGTTTCCGAAAATTACCCTTATAACTTTAAGAGCAAAGCTACAACTGGAGGTCATGCTGGTCATGGATTTCTGTAACTTCACAGCTGGTGGAATTACTGGGGTCATGCCTCTCTTTTTGTCCTTTCTTCCCCTGTGTAAATATCTCTCTTTTCCTGAACTTCCTTTAAAAAAAGAAACTGAAAGGTTTTATGGAGCGTAATTTCCGTTATTTGTTTGCAATGTTATAATCCCATGTTTTCTATCACAAAGGAAGCAGGATTACACAGTAGAAATCGAGACAGCGTGTTCCCCTGTGAAGGAATTACAATATACACTTCCTACTGTGGTTAAATTAATCCACCAGTGATGTTAATCAATTAGATAAGAAACGTCCCTTCAATTCCAGAGAGTTTTTAAAAATACTGAAACAAAGTAAGTTGCAGGTTTATAGTCTGTTCACTATTTGCAGTGGAATCAGGTGGTACGCAAGGGCTCCAGATTTGTCCAAAAATCTATTTCAATTTTTGGGATTAATGAGTTGTAGAAACTTCCAAAATAACAGATATTTCAATACTTAATCACTGTGTTCAGTAAATCCAGTGGTCATGGGAGGAAAAGGACCATGGCTGTGGTGGTATTACAGAGACTACATTTTAGTGTTCTAACTCCATGTTGAAGCAAGATGATTCACATATATATGTGACCCAGTCTGGCAAAATGAGTCACAGTGACCAAAAATTCAACATTGAGTTAGCCATACCATTTAAAAGAGGAGACTCTAAGCTTTAAAATGGTATGGCTAACTCAATTTTGAATTTTTG
>JAQMYF010000011.1:9946777-9971354 GCA_030014195.1 Neosilurus mollespiculum | reverse complement strand
TTAAAATGGTATGGCTAACTCAATTTTGAATTTTTGGTCACTGTGACTCATTTTGCCAGACTGGGTCACATATGTTATATGGTTATGTTATATGTCTTACCATCCATGTATATCACATGTGAGACAGTGATTTTCTTCTATGCTAATTTAAGCAAGGGAGGGGTTCTACAAAGACTACAATTTATTTTTTTGTTTGTTTTAATGGACGTTCATACATTTAAATGCAACCTCGTGTCACGTGTTACAACATCCACCAACACACACAGTTTGAATATTTGAAATAAAAGGACATTGGCAGGTCAAAAATATCAACACCAAACCACATCATTTGCTAACCATATAACACTATCTAAATGCACCGAAGCATAGAGATTATTTTTTTTCAAAAATGTCCATAACGAGAGACTCTGTTGCGTTATGTGATGCACCTACACTCAAGGAAAATCATATGAAGTTAAGGTGCAGTGGAACCTCGCGGTTTCCGAACAAATTACACTGCTGGGTGCGTGCGCGTCAGTCTGATCACACAGCGCTTCCTCACAGAGCACCCGCTCTGAACTTTTCTCAGATTTTGTCGATATTTCTTGTGTATCATTTCTTTTATATTTTTTGATTGATAAGTCACAATAGGATCTGGGAAATCTACTGAAAGTGTAAAGGCAGAAAGGAAAATAGTGAGAACAAATGATAGAGGTGAAGAAAGTTTGAAAATGGCATTGGTGTCTGGTGAATTTAAAACTGTATTCTTTATTAAATTGGTTCAGGTAATGAATAAAATTGTCTTTTCTTACTTAGAACTTTATTCTTTATTCAGTTGGTATGTTATATAGTAATCCGATTGTAGAGTGAGGAGGTCAGGATCAGGTTAATCCATTACACATTGTTTCCTATGGGAAAATATGCTTCGGTTTACCAACAAATCGGTTTTAGAGCAACATTTAAAAACCAATTAAGTTCGAAAACCGAGGTTCCACTGTACATGAGTTATATTGTGACGACCAAAACAAATATTTCAAAACATTTTTGCTGGATAAAGTGCATCTTTCTTCAGAAAGGAGCTCAATATCTTCAGATTTTGAAATCACCTAATGACCAGAAATGGGTCTGTTTCAGTTATACATTGATGAAAGCCTTAAAATGCTGAATTATACACAGATTATTGAAAATAAGGGGCCATAATATGATCTCATTTGAAATGTCACACCTGATTGTGCACTTGCTGATTTCTTTTTTTCCCCTAAACTGGTGCTATTCCATTTTTTCCATATTTTGGGATATAGGTAAAGGAGTTTTTCTCATTATTTGTCTCATTATTTGTCATATAATAACAGTTTTACTTATAAACTCAAAAGTGGTTTTGACCTAGTGTTTTTTTGTTTTGGATTTTTTTTTTTTCCTTTCATTCTTTCATCATTAATTTGATTGAAAGAGTTCATCCTGTTAAAGTTTTTTTCAAGTGCTTCAAATGCACTGGGCTCCCAACTGGCATATTTGACAAGGTGTACGACTATTAACCCAGGTTGAAATCCAGGTTGACACCACAGCCACTTGCAACCGGGGAGTTAATTGAAGCTCTCAAAGGGGGTGAATGGGATTCAATACAACTAAAGTGAATACAACTAAATTCCTCCCAAAATAAAAGAAATGTAAACTGCACTAACTGTTGAATATATTTGCTTAGGTTTCTGCACCAGTACAACTCAGGATCTACTTCTAGTTCAGATATCACAGTGATCCAGTTTCTGGTCGCAGAGCTGACTTTGTGTTACCTCGGTGCACAGTGTGAATGTGAAATTCTAGGAATTGTGAAGTCCCTGGCCTATTTTGCTGGAGTTTTTACTCTTCAGAGATGTTTGTGGTCATTGAACTGTTTTGTATTTGCAGTCTTTGTGGAATCATCCCAGCACTGAGCAGCATTCTTTTGCCGCGAATGAACCCTTTCGTCCTAATCAACCTGGCTGGAGCTTTTGCTCTTGGAATCACTTACATGCTCATCGAGATTAAGTAAGGGCAGTAAAATGTTTCTTCCACATATCAGTTCCCAGATACATGTGAAGTACTGTCACACTTGCTGATCAATATTTAAGCTTCTTATTACTGTGAACCAATAAATGGTTTTAACCTTACTATAGTAGAATCTCGTTAATATCTGCTTCTTTTAAATGTGTTTCTGCTTAATATGCATCCACCCCTTGGACCCTACGTTTGTAAAATGGAGATGACCAAAAAGCGTATTTTTTGAAATTGACCATATTAGAGCAATATAATGGCATTCTGCTTTGAACCATGGCACCCCCACACCCAAGCGCATATCCTGTTTTAAGCATTTTTCTTCACACATGAGCATCTTCACATATTTTTGGGTCACATAACCATATTTATGCTTTTAAGAAAAGATATTATGCCTTTGGGAATAAGAATTTTACATGCATAAATGCTAAAATGTGACCCACTCCACCAAAATACGAATTAAGTAGTAAGGCAGTGTTTGGAGTAAGAGACAAAGTAAGTTAAAAATGGCTTACCTGGATGAAAATATCAAACGATATCGCCATAAATACATCCTTCAAAGCATAATCTTCCACATGACCAAGTTCAAATATCCATAAACACGATCTATCCATGCTAAAATATTTGTTTAAGAAAGGGTTGCATGTCCAAGTTGTTGTAAAACAATAGAAATATCCACTTATGTTGCCGATTTCCAATCTGCTTTTGTGATTGCTCAGGGTATTTCCTAATTATCTATATTCACTACCAGAGTACTCTACCTACTTACAGAATCCCTGAAGGATTCCCCGAATCATATAACGGTAAACAAATGAGAAGCCTTAAACCAGACATGACTCAGTGAAAATAGAATTCATCTGTTGCTAGGTAGATGCTAGTACGATCGCACTGATTGGTCGAGAGCCAGATTAATTTAGTGTATAGATGTTGGGGAGTTTCAAATAATTCTAATTATTTTAACATACCCCACTCTAATGACCAACGAATCTGATGACTTAGATTCCAAGAACTGTTCAGAGCAAACATACAAACTCTGCAGAAAACCCTCCTGCCCAGTTTATTTTTAAATATAATATTCATGCACTCATACAGGTTCTTTTTTTTTATGCAGTAACTATAATGCCGTGGACACTGCTTCTGCAGTAGCAATTGCCCTCATGACCTTTGGCACCATGTATCCTATGAGTGTGTACAGTGGAAAGGTCCTTCTCCAGGTATTGTGATGTTTAATAAATGATAATACAATCCATTCAAGTATGATAATCATTGTTGCAATGTGTACTTTAATACAATCACATTTGGTGCTTTTAAAGTGTTTAAAAAAAAACAAAAAACAAATAGTGAATTATTCGTTGAGAGAAATATTGATCTGGAATGTTTCTTATTTTATGCACAGACCACTCCTTCCCATGTCATTGGACAGCTTGACAAATTGCTCAGAGAGGTGAGTTTCATAGCTATAAATAAATAAATCATACTAAATCCAGTCTTGGATCTATTGTTTATACACATTATAGAACCAAATGCTGGTCTTTATCAAAGCACAACTCTTTCTCCAGGTCTCTACACTGGATGGAGTTTTAGAAGTCCGAAATGAACACTTCTGGACAATAGGGTTTGGCTCTCTGGTGTGTACTTATTCATTGTAATCATTATTTTATCCTCCTTATAATCCCATACATTTTATTCATTCATTCATTCATTTATTTATTGTGTAATATGCTCTTTAAGTTTTATAGGCTTCTGCTGGTCTTGGTTACTCTGCAAAGGTTATTTTTCTTTGCTCATGTGCAGATGTACATGATGATGAGGCTGACGAAAGGAAAGTTCTCAGAAATTGACCGATTTATTTATTTATTTTTGTCTCTGGTAATATAAATATTTCAGCCCTGCCTAAAAACAGCTCCGAAAATGATTAGATGTGTAAGTTTACAGAAACATGAATATGTAAAGTAAGGGAATAAGCAGCGGCGATACACAATATATTTTTCCTGCCATATTTTTCTTCATTGAATTGCCTGTGTGGGCACGTGAGCACAGACGCGACAGCAGAATCCAGCTCATGGCTTTATGGCATTTGCATAATGTTGGAGCTCTGCTAAAAAGTTGGGATTAAAAAAGAAGAGAAAGTACAAATTTGCCATAAATCTGGATTGTTTGGAATTAATATTAACTTCTTTAAAATACTGTTATATTGTTTTAACATTGAGAAGAACCTGATTTTAGACACATCCTCACTCTAGTACCTGTTAATAATTTCTTTCGTTAATTTTAACAATCGTCTTTGCTTTTTTTGTTTGTTTTCTTGGAAACATAGGCTGGCTCTGTCCACGTGCGCATCCGGCGAGATGCCAACGAGCAAATGGTGCTTGCTCACGTGACCAATCGCCTGCACACACTTGTCTCCATACTCACTGTTCAGATCTTCAAGGACGATTGGACGCGTCCGTCTTTGTCAACTGGCCCTATCAGCCTCTCTGATCTCACAATTTCCTCTGGAAAGCAACTTGAAGAGCCAGAGCCGCTGACTTCCACCCCCTCAAAACCGAGCAGCCCGCCGCCTGAGTTCTCTTTTAACACTCCTGGCAGGAACGTGCGGCCTGTTTTGCTCCCAAATATTCATCAGCAACGACCATATAACCTGGGACTTGCATATGGATCTGCACCATACAATACGATGCTCAGTCAGGGCTTAACACAGCCTGGAAGCAGCCACGGTATAGGCCTGGGAACAGGACCAAGAATCCCCTCTATTCAGAGCTACAGGACTTCTTTTAATGCAGCTCCAAACATGTATGGAAGCAACCTGCTGCCTTCACAGAGCAGTCAGTATAACCACTGATGTCATATCCAAGTTGGACCAAAGCAGCAACTGAGAACAGGCTCAAAGACCTTATCTATTATGACTATATTTAATTAATAAGACCATCGGATTTCTCTTTAGAGGATTTTCTAACTGCGTTATCTTTTCTTGTTTTTGTTTTTTTTGTACTGTTAAACAGATCACGGACATATTAAAATATATGTACTATGTTGTTATAAGTTATGTGTTGTAAGAGGTCATGATGTCTTCTAACTGAGGGACTCTACCGACGCAAATCAACCTAGATGTTTTATGATTTGATCAGAGGACAGGTAATTAATGCTTTAACACGAAAATATTTAAGCATTCAGAATAAGACCTCATTGAACCGTCATCTGTTGTAAGAATATTAAATTATTTCCAGTTACACCGAAATCAGTTATTCCTAACAAGTATCTGTTTCGTTGGGATATGTCTCATGGAAATTCACCATCTACTTATATTAAATATTTCTACCTGAGGGAAACATTTAGGCATTGATGGTCTGACTATAATCAAGTGATGTAGTAGCTTTGTAGATGATCATAGAAGAAGGTTTCATTGTTTCTTCTGTCAGCTTTACATCACAAATTTGTTTCCTTTTAATTTTATGAATATTTAAAACGTGTTGTGTTCTGGGAAAACCTCCAACCTCCAACGTAGCTTCTGCACTTTGAGCTGAATCTTGCTTATACACTGCCCAGCCAAAAGAAAAGACGCACAGTGGATTATTTTCTTGGAGAGCCTTAAGCCTTGATCTCAGTGCGTAATCTCCACATGCATTGTTTTAACAAACTTAAGCTTTTTCATCGACGTCTTGAATTGATGAGGGGGAAAAACTGAACCACTCCATAAAGTCTCCTCCAGCACATCCTGAAAACTTTCAATAGGGTGAAGGTCAGGACTCTGGAGTGCCAATACATATGTGGAAATGATTCCTCATGCTCCCTGAACCACTCATTCATTATTTAGTCCCCATTTTATATCTGTGCCGTCAGGGAAGAAAAAGTTCATTGATTTGATAACCTGCTCATTCAGTACATTCAGGTCATCAGCTGACTTCATTTTATTGCCACATTAATGTTGCTGAGCCTCGGCCTGACCAACTGGAGCAACAATGCCATGGAGATTACATGCTGTGATTAAGTGTGAAATCCTGCTGGTTCGGTGTGATTTTTGTGCATTATCCTGCTGAAAGATGTCATTGTGTGCCACTCATACATCCTATAATTGGAATTGAATGTCTTAGAGTGAGTCTTGATTACTTTTAATAATTTGAAAAGATTTCCCTCAGCTATTACCTTTGACCTAGTGTCTGAACTATCAATTGCTTAATCCTCTAGGGTCGTGGGTCAGCCAACACTGAGCGAAGACGGGTTACACCCTGAATAGCTCGCCATACCATCACAGGGCCAACACACACAGCCATTCATACTTGCACCTATTTACAGCCAATTTACTTAGACTGGGGCAGGATGCCAGACTTCCCGGAGGAAACCCCACGTATCCACAGGGAGAACACAGAGCACCGGATTCAAACCCATGACCTTGCTGTAGACAAACGTGCTAACCACTATGTCACCATGTCGTCCTGGACTTTTCAGTGAAATCGCAACAACCACAGATATTCAGAGGCCTTACTTTGGGGCACTGGGGGCCCAGCTTTAGGCTAAAGTGATTTTGGGAGCCCATTTTGTCCCCGTCTTAAATCCATATGCACTGACTTTCATTTTATGTAAAGATATTAAGATAAACTTTCATTTTATGTAAAGATATTAAGATAAACTTTATAAATAAATCGTACAAGATTCATACATCTCCGACAAGATCTTATTGTCAAAACTTGACCACAAAAACCACTAAAATACATTTTTCCCTTATTCTATTGTTAAGGGATAATAATTGCCAGATTATTGTGTATATAATATAACTGACTTCAGATTCTGCAAATCCAGAGGTTGAAAAGGGTGGGTGTGGCACCCAAAATTTGATGGGCCATAATTCCCGAATGGGTGAAGATATGAATCTGAAACCTTGGATTCTTTCATTTGGCATCAAAGGGAAAATTTAGGAATTTTTTGATTCAGATGTAATGATATTGGTAAATGTATATTGTTGTGAGCTGCTTTTGCAGTGTAGCATTATCCTGGGATTCTGATGAAAGATCCTGTATTTGGGGACCACTGTTGCTACTAATGGGGTGTATTTGATCTGTAACCATGTTTAAGTAGGTGGTGTGTGTGTCAAAATATTATCCACAGCAATGCCAGGGGAAAAGATTTCCCAACAGAACTTTACCCACGGCATCACGCTACATTGTCCGACTTCCCATAGACCATCCTGGTGCCATCTCCTCCCTTGGGAAAGTTACTCACATGCATCTAGCCATCCATGAATAATAATAATAATAATAATTAAAAAAGAAAAATGATTTTGACTAGGCCACCTTTTTCCGCTGCTCTATTGTCCAATTCCCATCAGTCTACTGTGAGTATAAAAATGGCATCACTTGACATTTTGTGATCTGGTACCAAAATAAATCGTCAGGTCTTTTTTGATGGAAACAGTAAAAATTTCATGTGAAAAACAGTTTTAAGTGTATTTTTTTTGTTTGTTTGTTTTCTTTTTATTAATACATTATTAAAGCATCTGCTTATAATTCACCACTTAGTCTTTTTAGTAAAAAGTCTACCGTAATAGTACAATTTAATTTGATTTGATACTATGCTGAGTCCTCCAGTTGATGGACCCGGTCCTGGAACTTAGGGCCTAGATGGCACTGTTGTGCAGCTGTACAAGATCTGTGTTTTGGAACACGTTTCCAAGCATGCTATCACAAAAAGTGTATACTGTGTTGTGAATGTTTTTTTTAATTATTATTAAAGAAAGAGGTGTGTGTGTGTGTGTGTGTGTGTGTGTGTGTGTATATATATATATATATATATATATATATATAATTAGTCTTAGTCACTTCTAAAGGAGTTCTCCATGGCAGGACTGTTTTTTAACTTTCATGCATTCATTTATTTCCTGAGAATGGAGCCTATCTCAGCCGACTCTGAGTGAAGGCAGGGTACACCCTGAACAGCTTGTCAATTCATCACAGGGCCAACACGCACAATTATACATGCTCACACCTAGGGGCAATTTGAAACAGCCCAGGACCTTCTTGTTGTGAGCTGGACGTGGTAGCTACTACACCCCCTCTTTTCTAACTTTGTTCTATATAAAAGTAAAACAACAAAAATTAATAATAATAATTATTATTATTACTAGTTGTATAGCCACAGAAAGTCAAAAGTGCATGGGCATACAGTTTCCTAAGGAGCATGGCTGGTTGGTTGTTCCAAATTTCTCTGTGTCTCTGCATTACATTTTTAGACATATTTAAACTAATGTTATACTGACAAACTGTGTAATTCTGTTTATACACTTTTTCTTCCTGTGTGGGTTTATAATATATAATATATGTTTGTGTATTTTTTTCTTTTATGTACACTATCCTTAACTAAATGAAGAAATTAATTTTTAAAAAGTCTAGTAGCTCTACTGTATAAATCAGTGCAAGCAATAAATATGAGCACATCTGGCATGAACTTTAGCTTCAGGCTCAATCCAACAACCAGCTGAGTTGTCACATCACATGAGCTGAGGCAAAAACAAAAAAAAAAAATTCTGGGCTCCTATAAAGCAGCATGGTGGTATGAAAAATATTGGGGATGTGGCCAAGCAGCTAAGCTAATTCAAGTTTTCCTTTCTCATTATCTTACTCCCATTGGATACTGAGCTGTTCGGACTGTTGATATTAGATGATAATAGGATCTATATTGTGTATTTCCTCTTTAGACCTGAGGGGGAATACCTGAGCCAGTGAGAATGGGGAATTTTTGAGAATTTTGTTCTTTGTCAGACTTTAAAGATTACCTAATGATTAAGTAATGACTCATCGCTCATGTTGAATAGTCCAAGCATTCAAAACATTCACAGTGCTTGATGTGCAAAACACACATCACTACCTGGAGCATATGGAGGTTTAAACAGGATTGGCTCTGTTTTATCCATGAAAAGGGATTGTCTTGGCATTTTTGCAGGTGTATCACACTATTGTACTGATGCACTTCTGATAGATTTATAATTACATTTACGCCATTTGGGAGACACCCTTATCCATTTTTTTGTCACATTTATACAACTGAGCAGTTGAGGGTAAAGGGCCCAACAGTGGCAGATTGGTGGTACTCGGGCTTGATCCCTCAACCCTCTGATTGGTGACCCAGATCTGTAATCACTGGATGAAGGGGAAGTGTGTGGGTTTGCTTCCAGATGCAATCTGGTTCGCATCACATGATTATTATACATGAAAATATATTAAGGTACAAATAAAAAAGGGAGAAGTAAGTGCTTTGTACGCCTCATTAGTTGTGCAGTTATATATCTATTATCCAATCGTGGCTACAAAGCTGTTTAAAATAATCATACAAGATACCTGTTTTAGCAGTTTTGGCTAATGTTCACAGAAAGCATGAGAGTGGAGAGAAAAATGAATCTCTGTCATTATGGCTGGAGCATGATTGTTGGTGCCAGAGAGGGTGGTTTGAGTATTCCTATATCTGCTGATTTTCACACACAGCAGTCTCCAGAGTTTACTCAGAATGGTGTAGTGAAGGAACATTAACCAGTGAACAGCAGATTTGTGGACAGAATCACCTTGTCGCTGAGAGAAGTCAATAAAAACGGTCAGACTGGTTTGAGTTTACTGAAAGACTATAGCAACTCAGATAACCACTCTGTACATCTTTAAGTAGAAAAGTATCTCAAAATGTACAGCACAGCAAACCTTGAAGCGGATGCACTACACAGCAGAAGCTCTGGGTTTGGGTTCTACTTCTGTCACCAAGAACAACAAGCAGAGACTGCAGTGGCACAGGCTCACCAAAACTGGGTTACTGAAGACTATAAACACACATCCTGGTCTGACGAGTCCCAATTTCTCCTAAGGGACACTGACAGAATCAGAAATTGGAGCCTGTCTGATGAATCTATGAACCTACCTTGCCTTGTGTCAACTGCCTAGGCTGGTGGAGGCGGTGTAATGCTGTGGGGCATGTTTTCTTTGCACACTTTGGTAACAATAATATCAATCAGTCTTCACTTGAAAGCTACAGCTGACTTTGGGTATTGATGTTGGCCTTATGCATCTCTTCATGGCTACAATTTCCTAACGCCAGTATACTAATTCACCATATCACAAAGCAAAAATAGCTTCGATTTGATTTCATCAACATGACAGTGTTATAGACACTGTGGTTTTCATTGGCCGGATCTGAATCTAGTGGAACTTCTCTGGGATATGGTAGAGTGGGAGATTTCCAGCATGAAAATGCATCTGAAAAATCTTCAGGAATTGTGTGGTGCAGTCACGTAAACATGGACCAGACTCCCAAAGGAATGTTTCCAACATCTTGTGGAATCTGTGCCACCAGGAACCAAGGCTGTTTTGAGAGCAAATGTTAGCCGAACCCAACATATTCACTCACATTTGCTGTGCCGCTTAATCCTATTAGGAAGATAGGCTGGAGCCTATCTCAGCCGACGTAGGGCAGAGGCGGGGTGCACCCTGAACAGCCCACCAGGCCGTCACAGGGCCGACCCAGCATATAGTGTTTTGTAATAGTGTTCTGTGATTGTAGTTTTCATTGCAATTCTACAGTACATCACAGTGCTCACTCAATAATACTACTAAAACAGGGTGGTACATTGGCGTAGTGGTTAGTACATTCGCCACACAGTATGAAGGTCCTGGGTTCGAGTCCCAGGCTCGGGCATTTCTGTGGAGTTTGCATGTTCTCCCCATGGTTGCATGGGTTTCCTCCAGGTAGTCTGGTTTCCTCACACAGTCCGAAGACATCCACATTAGGCTAATTGACTGTTCCAAATTGCCCCTAGGTGTGAGTGTGAATGTTTTTTTTTTTTTGTATGGTGGCCATGCAATAGTCTGCTGTGCTGTTCAGGGTGTACCCTGTCTTTGCAGCGTGTTGGCTGAGATAGGCCCCAGCCTCCCCACGACCCTAATTAGGATAAAACAGTTTGGCAAATGAGTGATTTACTTAAATAATGACCAGTACACTCATCAGTTTATTAAGGACACCTGTACATGCAATGATTTGATCAGCTATATATGTGGCAGCATCAGAATGCATAGAGCTTTAGCTAGGGTTCACATAATACATGAGAATGGAGCAGGAAAGTGTGATCTAAGTTTGAATATTGCATGTTGGTGCCAGATGGTCTTGTTTGAATAATTCAGAAACTGCACATCTCCTGGGATTTTAATGCACAGCATTCTTCAGAGTTTACACAGACTGGGTCGTATTCGGGGGCAGCCGTGGCCTAATGGTTAGAGAAGCGCATAAGGAACCTAATGTCACTGGTTCGATTCATGAACCAGCAGGAAAAGTGTGTGGTGGTGGGGCAGCACCTTCCCTTCCTCCACCTTCATGGCTCAAGTGCCCTCGAGCAAGGCACCTAACCCCCAACTGCTCTCCAGGTGCTGCTCCAAGTGTGAGTGCTCACTTTGGATGGGTTAAATGCAGAGCCAAATTTTCCCTTGCTAGATAAATACAGTATATCAAAATAAAAAAATATATAAAAATGAAACAGTCTGATCATTGTCATCTGACCTCTCTATCAGCTAGTCATTCTGGTTTTTGGTGTGTGTGTGTGTGTGTGTGTGTGTGTTTAACTTTATATAATAATTTACAAGCTACAAACAATCCTTTGACATGGCAAATAATAATAGACAGATTAATCCAAATAGCACTGCTCTTCAAGAATTCTGTATTGTAAAGCAGTAAAAACAGTCTAATACACCTATAAATTTCTTTATTTAAAAAAAAAAAAAAAAAAAAACCTTAAATAATGTCTTCACTTGCACTGGATTATATGTTGATTCCTGTTCACTGAGTCCCCAGAGAAGGTCCTGATTTCATATATGTTTAATGTGTAATGAGGATGATCTAGTCTGGTCAAACAGAATTATCAGTAAATTAATAATATTAATGCAGAAGTGCTCCTTATGTCTACATGAAAGTGCTTTAGTATCTCTGGTGCAAACATGGATTCAGTCACTGTTTAGATCATTTGCTTTTGTTTCTTTTGTATTTGAGGGTCGATCCTAATGCAACTTGACAGCGTGCTTTAAGTGCCATGTGAGGTCATCTGTAATATGGGGGGAAATTATGTCTAATTTATAAAGGATGTGGTTTTGAAATTTGTTATTAAAAAGTGGTTGTAACATAAACTACTGTATTTAGATTAAGGCTTAGCAAATATAGGCCTATAAAAATGTAATGCATTACTTTTCTCTGGTATTGCTAACAATGGCTAACCTAGCTAGAAACTGCAGGTTTTTTTATTATTACTAGTAGTAGTAGTAGTAGTAATAATATTATCACTTATTTATTTATTTTTTTTTATTACTTTTCTGACTTTTAAAACTGCTAGAAAACAAATACTAGAAAGTGTTTTATATTGAAAGATGCATCAATTTTTACAAAATAATTTTGATGCAAAAAAAATATTTACATTTCATTTAATAAAATATTATTTGCAGGAATGAAAATGAAAAGGAAGAGAAACTAATGCACGTGTGCCCATTTTCATCAACATATCAAACAAAATCAGAATACATATACAGATACACAGGTGGAAAACGTGGAAAATATCAAAGTTAAAACAGAAGAATTCGATGGAAGAAAAGTACAAAGATAAATCAAATATAATTGTTTTGTTTATTTACTCATATATCTGTCTATTTATTATTATTATTATTATTATTATTACATAACATATTACAACAGGTAACATAACAAATCCTTTACTTTGTGTGACACACAACAGTACATCACAACAGAACTGCAATTAGTTAATATGTAAAGCAAATACAGCAGAAACATTTTCCAGCATAAAAATATATATATATAGAGAGAGAGAGAAGAAAAGGATACAGACAATGTATTATTTATTGTTCTTTTATTAGGAATAGAGTTTAAAATAACAAAGAATAAATGGATAAAGCTACAGTAACAGGGAGTCCTGTTAGAATAATCATGAAATGGCTTAGTCATGTAAAAAAAATATAAAAAAAATAAATAACAGTTTGAATCTTAAAGTACACAAATTTTGTAATGTTGTCTTGTCTTTCCACTCGACTGGGTAAAATAGTATGATGCACTGTGACATTAGGAGCTTCTTGGCCATTAGGTCATTAAATAAGAGTGCCCAGTCTCTCCTAATGTCCTTCCTTGTCTCACTCCTACACTGATTAATTTTCTCTTTCTATTTTTGCAGCCCCATTGTTACATGGTTGTGATTTTGTACGATTTGTAAAAAAAAAAAAAAAAAAATTACATTTTATCTAATGATCACAGGTTTTTCCACATTTACACTAGATATGATTAATATGCAAAAGTCAAAATATCAATATACATTTCATTATGTTCATTGATTTATTTTATATTTCATTTTCTGAATAGCTTTATTCTTTATTATTTAGGTGGGGACAGTTGGAGCCCATCCCAGCCGACTCTGGGCAAAGTTTGGGGTGCACCCTGAACAGCTCCACAGACCATCACAGGGCCAACTCTCTCATTCCCACATTCGTTCACACATTCAAACAAAAAAGTCCAGAACATCAAATTAGCCTAATGTCCATATTTTGGACTGTAGGAGGAAACCTGGAGAGGACCTGATTTGAGGACCTGCTTTGTGGGGAACCAGGTGTGAAGCTGTTTTGTATTTCACTGATTATTCAGTCTTTTAGCAAAATTGGATTCTGAATTTGAGATTTACTGTCACCAAAGTGGCATGGTGGTGTAGTGGTTAGCACTTCCGCCTCACAGCAAGAAGGTCCTGGGTTAAAAGCCCCATGCATATTCACTCAGGGGAGTGTTTTGTTCTGATTTCTTTCCATAGTCCAAAGACGTGCACATTAGCTGAATTGGATATTTTTGATTGCCCCTCATGTGTCATTGTTGGCCTTGCAATGCTCTGGTGAGCTCTTCAGGATGTACCCTACCTTCAACTGTAGTCAGCCGGGGTGGGCTCCAGCCTCCTAGTGACCCTAGTACGCTTGGCCAATGAAAGAATGAATGTTTCATTTGTCTGAATCACATCAGAACTTTAAATCACAAGCTAAAATACATGCTTGAAATTAAGGCTATCCCACTCTGAGATCTCTTCATTTAAGAGCAATGTGAAAGCAGTACCTATATCACATGGAGAAGGCTACGTGAATGGAAAGTTTCAAGGGAAAGGGGGAAAAAAATTTCTTATTATTATTGATCTGATTTTTATGATGTGTGGCTACACTGTGTACTCTGTAGCCACTGAACATTTCATCCACACTGACATAGTATTTTGTGCCTTTTTATTTATTTTTGAGTCACACTGTAGCACAAGAGCACTGCACTGAATCATGACAGCTGCTCAGAACAGTCATACACCAATTGTTTCAGATGCAGTATGCTCCTTCATCACATCACAGGCCACGACCATTTCATTCCTGCTCGCATTCCCAATTCATTTCCATTTTTAATATCTCTTTAAGGAGTTTAAAACATGCTATAATGGGCTGGTACTGCTGTTCTAGGTGGTCAGAGTATGTCTAGATGGCAGGCTTTGACTGCTTTAAAAGTAATATATTTTGAAAATTCAGATGCAGTACGGGGGTGTAGTGGTTAGCACATCCACCTCACAGCATCAAGGATCTGGGCTTGGGCGTTTCTGTATGGAATCTACATGTTCTCGATGCTAGCGAGGGTTTCCTCCGGGTACTCCAGTTTCCTCCCACAGTCAAAAGACATGCACAGTAGGCTAATTGGCTGTTCCAGATTGCCCCTAGGTGTGGATGTGAGTGTGAACGGTTGTGTGTGTGTGTGTTCGCCCAGTGTCAGCTGAGATATGCTCCAGCCTCCCAGTGACCCTAATAGGGGGAAGCAGTTTGGCAAATGAGTGAGTAAGGGTGAGTGAAAATTCAGAGCCTATTTAATATACGCATTATATTTGCAGCTATTACAGTCTCGCATACCTTTGTCATTCTAGCTGTCAATTTGTTGAGGTAAAAGAAATTTTACCCATGCTTCCTGAAGCACCACCCAGAAGTCAGATTTGCTTGATGGGCACTTTTTCCTTACCATATGGTCATGCTGCTTCCACAACAGCTCAAACAGGTTGGTGACTGTGTTGGCCACTCTATTATATACAGAACACCAGAAGACTGACTGCTTCTTCTCGAAATTGTTCTTGCATAGTTTAAAGTGCCTTGGGTCATTGTTCTGTTGTCGGAGTAAAATGGCTCCAATCAAGTGCCATCCACCATGTATGGTTTGGCATTGCAAAATTGAGTGATTGCTTTTCTTGTTCAGGATCCCTTTTACCTTTTACAAATTTCCCACTTTACCACCACTAAAGCACCCCCAGACCCTCATGTTTCCCCCACTGTTTGACATGTTTTTTCTTTATTCTTAACCCTTTAAATGTTCTTTTTGATCCAAAGTTAGATTCATCTCTCTATAGCACACACACTCATGCAATCTTCCATTGTCCAGTGTGCTCTGATGCCCATCGTAATCTTTTCCTTTTATTCACCAGTCTCAGATATGGCTTTTACTTTGCAACTCCAGGAGTCGCCTCTTCACTGTTGTTGGTGTTTTGCGAGTACTATTTAATGAAGCTGCCAGTTGAAGACCTGTGAGGCTTCCGTTTCTCAAACTGCAGACTTTGATTTACTTGTCCTCTTACTCAGTTGTGTCACTCAGGTCTGTTCTGTGAAGGGAGTAGTACACACTGTTGTGGTGTATGATTTTCAGTTTCTTGGCAGTTTCTCATGAGGAATACTCTTCATTTCTCAGAACAAGTATAGATTGATGAATTTCAGAAGATCTTTGAGTCTATACTCAAACAAACAAATATGACTCTCCAGATGCTCAACAAGCCTGTTTTATTCCCTCTTTAATCACAACAGCGTTTTCAATCTGTACTGACACAATTGCAAAAGAGTTTTCTAATGATCAGTTAGCCTTACATGAAAAACTTGGATTAGCTAACACAATGTGCCTCTGGAACAAGTATGGTAGTTGCTGAAAATGGGCCTCTGTACAACTATGTAGATATTACATCCATATTAAATTCAATTGTAAATGTACAACAGTGTCTAGACTGTCTTTCTGATTAATTTCATTTCTTTTTAAATGTTTTTCTTTCAAAAGCAAGGTAGTACATGTATATCGTACGTCTGCTGTACATCAAGTGTATAAGGTTTTGCTTTGAAACCCTGATTTTATGAATTTTATGCATGAAATGTACAGCAGTTAGCCTGAATTCCACAGTTGATTACAGTTGTGTTCTACATTATTTTAATGACAAACAAGTCGAAAAATTGTGGGGTGGTGTTACGAGCTTGTAAAGATTACAAGAGCCGATTCCTTTTCCTTTCATTTTGGATTTTATTTGTTGAATATTTACTTCAGTCTATCAGTTTGCAAAGAACATCAAAGAGGACCGTTTGTTATGGCAAGCAAGTCAAATATTTTTTGAATTTAGAAATACTTTTTGCTTTCTTGGGTTTTATTTTTTCCAGAATAATTTTCTTATTAGGTCTTTTATTAGGACCATCTGCTCAGGTTTGCTTCTGTTGCGTGTTTTGTGTTCTCTCAGCTGTGTGTGTGTGTGCGCGTGTGTGTAATGGGGTGGTGGGCATCTTCCAGATTGGTGGCAGGAAGTGGACGTTCTTTGTGTCCTGCAATCACTAGTGTGGTCGAGGTCACTGAGTCTGATTGTCATAGCTTACAGATGTTCAGCATTGTGATTGCATGAATTTTGATTCATTTTGATTGCACTAAAAGCAATTTGCATTCATTACATTTCCGATGCAGCTATTTAAATGTATTTAAGGAAATTACTCACTGGAAGTAGAAATGCTGGTTGCATTAAAACCCCAATTAGCAATGTTTAATAAATGGGTTGATGTTACTTTATAAGTATTATTAGCAATTTATTGATATACATGTATTTATGTATTTTGATATTTAGGTAATAAAAAAAAAAAATAAAAAAAGTAAAAATGTTGTTTTTGTACGTCATTATTAACAAAATTAATATATTTATTAAAGACTACGTCATTAATAACATAAGTATTATCTGTTTAAATTGTAATTGAAAGAAGAAAAACATTTTATGATCGAATGAAAATTCACAAAATGTAACAGATAATTTTGATTTTTGTTTTGTTTTTCTTAATATTTTCTTAATAACCATGACATCCTGAAAGACCTGAAAAATCTGGAGCATTTGTTAAGGCATGGTGTGGTGGGGCAATCCAGTTTAAATTACAACTATAGGGAGTTAGTAGCCAATGTTATGGCCAATTCCTTGGATTAGTAACTACAGTAATATTTGTTATGAGATCTATTTCATTTCATAAGGATATATTGATAAGTATATTAAAGTTTAAAAATTCAATCAAATTTATTTATTCTTTTTCTGAACTGCTTAATCCAAATTAGGGTCGCTGGGAGGCTGGTGCCCATCTCAGCCAACTCTGGGCGAGGGCAGAGTACACCCTGGACAGCTCGCCAGGCCATTGCATGGCTTCAAACAAATTGAAAAAAAATGTATTAATAAAAATAATAAAATCTCCTTAGTACTCGAATTTCCTCGTACTGATCCCTGCTGAAACTCGAAATGGAGGTAATTAAACAATGTCAGGTTTTTGGTATCAGAAGCATCATTTTCATAACTTCATAATCATAATCTTCATAATTCAGTCATGTTCATTATTTACTCAGGATTTCTCTTTTGCTTCACTGTTCCCCTGTGGAGGATTTTTATATATATATATATTTATTTTTTTGTTTTTAATGTTCATTATGTTGGAATAATTGTTTTGGGGTTTTTTTTAACTGTTGAATTTTTTTTTAAGTTAATGGGGTTAATAATTCTTCATATTACCAAAGAAAACTTTAATAAAAATGTTGTAAAGGATTTACACAGAAACAGTGATTGAACTGATTGATATCAAGGTGTAACATGGTGGTGAAATAATGCCATTTTGCTTTTCTGATTAAGAATGAATGGCATAGCAAATCCCATCTGGTAAAGTCAGAGTCAGCCAGTTTCTTACTCGAATGCAGTCTCTGTTTATTCATAACACTAATTAATTATTAAACCTATTTTCCTTGACCAAACACCACCCATGCTGCGATACAATTTCATTACAAGCTCGTTCGTTGAGATGAGTGTAAACATTGCATTCTCGGTCTTTGGAATTTCACTCATGTGGGAAAAATCCGATGTTTGTTTGCAGTGCAGCCTTATTTACGGCATCTGTTATCCAGCTGCTTAGTTCCTCACATATGCATTTGCAGCAACCAGAGGGGATATACACAGTTCAAGCTCTGAAATCAAGCATTTGTTTGTTTATTGCTTGTGATAATGACAGAATCCAGTTTTCCAAAGATCAACTGCAGATATCTCTCGTATTCCACAAATTTACAGCCACTTTTTTAGTGGGAGCTTAGTGTTGTGTACACAAAGTTTGCAGGACAAAATTTTATTAGTATATAGTTTGGGTAAATGAGTGGAAAGTATAAGTTATTATCAAGCATGAATGATTGGATGATTGGGACTGATGGATCAAACCAATGTAAAATTACATTTGAATAAAGTTGACATAGTTCTCTTATAATTCATGATTGTACTATGTGTGTGTGTGTGTGTGTGAGAGAGAGAGAGGGAGGGAGAACCAACAAAATGTAGACTGATTTCTAAAAATAAGAGCATCTTGTATATTACCACTGTGGCATGTTAGTGGTATAAAACATGCCGACATTGAAGTCAATCTGATGTGGCATCTGTAAAATGTTAGAATGATAATGGGATGACCCGACTCCCTATAACCTTCACTTTCCCCACTTTACGTATAAAAAAAACAGTAGAGGTTTATCTTTCCTAAGCAGACCATCACAGAACTAAAAATGCAGAGTGGATGTTTGTCTATAGATTATAGTCATATTGAGATGCAGCTGTAGCCGGAATGTGATGGTCTGAAGCTACTGATGAAAAATTTAAGGTTTTCAAATGAAAACATTTGGCCATTAGGAAGAAGACTTGTGGGCTCTTGACTGAAGTATCAGTAATTTTCATATGATTTGAGGTCAGAAATGTGCATATAATCCAAATCTAGGATACTTTTGGAGTATTAAGACATCTTTTTCTACTTGTTCCCATAAAATCCAACATTTTTATACTATGCCTGTAATAATGTTTCACGTACTCTCAGTATTATATGCCGTCTGTCCTTTCTGGCATTTTATTTTGAGTATTCCTAGTTGGGGCAATTTACATTCAGATTTAGTCATAAACAAGTTTTCCTCTGGTTAGTTTAGTCAAACATTTCCTGGGTCACCTATTAGCTCCTGTTGTTGCTGGAGTTGTTTGTCTGACTGTTTGGTTGTTTGTTTGAGTAGTTTGTACAGTATATGACATTATGCCATCAATACTCTAGTTAATAGGGGGCAGACATAGCCTAATGGTTAGAGAAGCGGGTTTGGGACCAAAAGGTCGCTGGAAAAATGTATGGCAGCTGGGCCCTTGAACAAAACACCTAACCCCCAACTACTCTCTGGGCACTGCAATGTGTGGCAGCTCACTGCTCCGAGTGTTCCGAGGGTTTTAAAAAAAAAAAACATTGCTCCTTCCAAACTGATCTGATTTGAATGGAATTTCCTGCAAACATTCAGGATCCAATAATTTGGATGTCAGACCATATTTCATCCAGATCTGATCCAGAGAACATCAATTTGCTTTTAACTTGGGTAATCCCATTTTTTAATTTTTATTTTTTTGAGAAGGATGCTGTGAACGTAATTTTTATGGCCTGCCAGAGGTTTGCGCTCCCTGAGTGCACTTGTCTTCCATATATATTCACATTTCTGGTTTGCCATATAGTCTTTCATATACTTACACATTTATATCATAGCAATGTCAAATTTTATCCTTTAATAAGTGTGTTGCACACCTCAGCAACACGTAAAAGACTAGTTGCACAGTGCCTAATGAAAGCATATACGACAGTTAGGTCTATCGAGAACCTAAAGTGTTCTCAATACATCAGAGGTCACCTAAGAACTGATCATTGCTGCACTTGCAGCACAATTCTTTCTTTTTCCTTTTTCTTTCTTTTTCTGGATAATAAGTAAATTATTGTACTATACTGTACAAAAATATAAACACAACACTTTTGTTTTATGCTCCAATTTTTCATGAGCTGAACTCTAAGATCTAAAACTTTGTCTATGTACACAAAAGGCCTATTTCTCTCAAATATTATTCATAAATCCGTCTAAATGTGTGTTAGTGAGCACTTCTCTTTTGCTGAGATAATCCATCCACCTCACAGGTGTGGCAAATCAAGGTGCTCATTAGACAGCATGAATATTGCACAGGTGTGCATTAGGCTGGCCACAATAAAAGGCCACTCTAAAATATGCAGTTTTATCACACAGCACAATGCCACAGATGTCGCAAGTTTTCTGGGAGCATGCGTTTGGCATGCTGACTGCAGGAATGTCCACCAGAGCTGGTGCCATTTTTCTACAATAAGCCATCTCCAAATGCGTTTCAGAGAATTTGGCAGTACATCCAACTACCTCACAACCGCAGACCACGTGTAACCACCAGCCCAGAACCTCCACATCCATCATCTTCACCTCCAAGATCGTCTGATTCCAGCCACCCGGACAGCTGCTACAACATTTGCTTTGCATAACCAAAGAATTTCTGCACAAACTGTTAGAAACCGTCTCAGAGAAGCTCATCTGCATGCAGTTTGTCATCGTAACCGACTTGAGTGGGCAAATGCTCACATTTGATGCCGTCTAGCCTGTTGGAGAGGTGTTCTCTTCATGGAAGGAGACGTATTGCACTGCATGAGACAAAGGGTGGTCCCACCAGATACTGACTCTCTCTCTCTCTCTCTCTCTCTCTCTCTGTGTGTGTGTATTGGTGTGTGTGTGTGTTGTGTGTGTCTCGCTTTAAAACTACTGTATATTTACAAAAATATATAATTCAGAGTTTAAAGTAGGTAAAGAGAGCGAATGCCTCTGAGAGGCTCTGTACTAGTGCAATAGCTGAAGTTCTGGGTACATCCAATAGAACATTCATTTATTCATTCATTTTCTAAGCCACTTAATCCTAATTATGGTCGCAGGGAGGCTGGCACCAATCTTAGCTGACCCTGGGTGAGGGTGGGGTACACCCTGAACAGCTCGCCAGGCCATTGCAGGGCCATCACGCACACAACTATACACACTCACACCTAGGGGCAATTTGGTACAGCCAATTAGCCTACTGTGCATGTTTTTTGGACTGTGGGAGGAAACCGGAGTACCCAGAGGAAAACCCACGCAAGCACAGGGAGAACATGCAAACTCCACACCGAAATGCCCCGAGCCCGATAATCGAACCCAGGCCTTTTGTTGTGAGGCGAACGTGCTAACCTCTACGCCACCATGCCGCCCCCCAATAGAACATTAATTACTAATAAATATTCTGTGTAATGGTTTTCCTTTAATTAATAAAATTAAGTGATCCAGATTTGGAGCAGATGAGACAAAGGTAAATCTCAATAAATGTGATAGAAACCCTAAACCTGAGTGAAGAAATAAAAAAGGACTCAAGTCAATCAAAGCAATCTGTGTTTCATGCTAACATCCATAACTCTCTTTTGTAATGATGTAACTGAAGTGGAAGGTTGTATGTTTACATTGGTTGTGGAAATATTTCGTCTGTCTGTTTGCAAGAAAATACTTCCAGGTGTGCTGTGGGTTTACTATCCAGCATGAAGACTGTTTCCCAGAACGCACTGTTTTCAGTTTATATTTACATTTATTTATTTGGCAGATGGTTTTATCCAAAACAGCTTCCAAGTGAATTCAATTCAAGGACAGTGCTGAGCATTTGCAGGTGAACCAGCATCGGAACCAAGAGTGAACAATTAAATCTTCTGGTCATGAGCACAGGACTTTACTCACTGACCACCACAACCTACTGGTTAGTAGTCAGTTTGCACTGATGTGCCAGATTTTGGCTAGTGGTTTACAGATGCACAAATAAAGTAACACTGTGCTTATTAGAGGAAAATATGTTTATGTACTTCATTATAAACACCCAAGAGACTCTTAATCATACTAAACCTACAAACAGTATTGAAAATCAGTATGATATTATGCCATTGTTAACTCCATTTTGATCCATTCGATAGTTTTGGAGGACACCATGTCCCCTAGGCTTTAATCGATATTTTCTTCTAGACATTTAATAGACATTTAGAAAATGATTCACTCTTTGTGGTACTAATTCCATCGAGGAATGAAAAGTTATCATTGATGTGGGTTTATTTTTCTTTGTCTGTCCATCTTTGTCTGTAAGTTTTTCACACATCAGTCTGAAATTTCTATGATGTGTAGACCCAAGGATGTTCCCATTAGATTTAGGTAAGAATTCATGCACTGATTAAGTCACAAAAATTATAAAAAAAAATAAATAAATTGTATATATAATACAATTATACATAGATACACATATATACATTTATATACATACATACATACATATATATGTATATACAGTGCAGCTAACTGTTATCAAAGGCCGGCCATGTCTCTCACTGTCTGTGGTGAGAGGCATGTAAAAGAACCATTGTTGACTTCGTCGATACTGTACAAAAAGGAATGGTGTAGGACAAAGGTGCCTTATATTTACGTATAAATAATGACATTACATTAAAGATTACTACATGAAAATTTTATAAAGCACAGTAAACAGTAATACATGACACTAATTCAATATTAGGTGTGATGACTTTTTGCTTTAAAACTATAAAAGCATCAGGTAGAGTTTGTGCAGTTTTAAATGTACAGTATCTACCGAGTGTCTTACAGAACCAGGTCCAGTTCTCCTGGAAATGTTGACTGTCACACTTGGTTCTTTATCTGCATGTAAACCGCAGCAGCCTTCATTATATTTTTGTCTGAAAAGTGGTCTCTTATACGTAATATGATGTAATATGCTGCTTTCTTTATTGACATGCTGTACAAACTTTTTTTTTTTTTTCATTTTGTACTGGAAAACTAATATACAAAACATAAAATAAAAATCTATAGCAGAGTTTATACAAAAAATAAATAAATAAATAATAAGGTGCATAAAACTTTTTCACAGTGCTGTGTGTATATATATTCATTTATTCATTTTCTAAGCCACTTAATCACAGGGAGGCTAGTGCCCATCTTCCGGGCGAACGCGGGGTACATCCTGAAAATCTCTCTCTCTCTATCTCTCCTCTCTCTCTCTCTCTCTCTCTCTCTCAATTATTCTGATTCTGTTGTACTCTTAATTTTCATGGCTTGGTGGAGTTTTGTGCTCTTCGGGTGCTATTGTATGCTCTGTTTTCTGTCATGAACAGGTAACCAGGCAAACACAGATGCGTGTGTGGATTAAAAGCTTTACTGAAATAACTTGCAGACAAATTCAAATCAGCAGACAAGGTCAAGGTCAATACAAACAAGCAATAATTCAGGCAATCAACAAACAGACTTAACTGGGCAGCCGCAAAATCACAGAATGGGTAATCAAGCTGAGTTAAAACAAGAATAGCAAACAAAAAATATAAATTGTTAGGCAGAGACTGAGGACAGACTGAAGTAGCTGAATTGTGTTGCAACTGCTAATGTATGAGGAGGGCTTGTATTCTGTGCACTGATGAGTGAGATGGAAAAAACCTGTGACTGATTAGTATCAGTCATTGGGTGAGGTGCAGTGTAGGAGTGACTCTGCATGGTTGGCGTTGTCCTGGGTGACCATGTTTGCAGGCAGAAGGGCTTCTGGGAAATGGAGTCTGAGCTGGATTCAGGAGCTAACATGACATTTTGTCTCAAGCACTGGAACCTGGAGCTTCACTGTAAATGTGTACCACTCCTTCAGGTTTTTGGTTTATATCACAGTATCCAGTGGCTTAGTAAGTGTTCGGTAACCACATAAACAATTTTTCCTACCTAAGAAGTTCATTAAAAGCTTTGCAGTTTATTCCTATGTAATTCTGGTCTTAGTCCAGATTTCTTGTATAAGATGTGATGTTATCATTAATAATGTAATTTGTGTTACTTGTTTTCAAATGATTGCAGGTTTTCTCTCAAACTAAGCTGGAGCCACACCTTCAATTGGGTTTGGTCCCTAATAGCTGAAGAGTTGTTTGCAGTAATTGTTTTGCTACTTGATACCTTTATGTTTGAGGATAAGGAACAACCCTGATCCATGTCTGAGTACTACCATGTACTAAATAAATCAACTAGATTAGGGGTTGCATCATAGATCAGTGGTTAACACTGTTGCCTGAAAGTAAGAAGATGCTGGTTTTGAACCACGGCCTCCAACTGGCTCTTTTCTAAACAGAGGTTACATGTTCTCTCCACAGACCTGCTGGGCTTTCTTCTGGGAGCTCTGGTTTTCTCCCACAGTCAAAAGATGTACAGATTAATTACCCATATAGATAGACAATAGGTATGGATAATGGATGGAAAAGATTAGATAATCCCCAGTGCAGCTAACTGGGTTATCAAAGGCCGGCCATGTCTCTCACTGTCTATGGTGAGAGGCATGTAAAAGAAC
>JAQMYF010000011.1:9898403-9921461 GCA_030014195.1 Neosilurus mollespiculum | reverse complement strand
CATTCATTCATTTTCTGAACCACTTAATCCTAATTAGGGTCGCAGGGAGGCTGGCGCCCATCTCAGCTGACTCTGGGAGAGGGCAGAGTACACCCTGGACAACTCGCCAGGCCATCACAGGGCAGAAACACGCAGATGGCAATGCAGCCTACTGTTGACAAAAGTCAGCAATGGTTCTTTTACATGCCTCTCATCATAGACAGTGAGAGACATGGCCGGCATTTGATAACGCAGTTAACTGCACCTGGGGGGACGGCAGTGACAACCCAGTGATAGTGGGGCTTGAACCCCCAACCTTTGGGTCAGTGATCCAGTACCCTACCACCGGGACACCACTGCCCCCTGTGTCTTATTTTATTAATATATTTGGGTGAAGGGGGCATAAATGCAAAAAAGGTTATTTGGGCTTTATAATTTCATTATTTTCAGGGAATATTTGATTATGGAATTTGTTTGCATGTGAAAGTGTTTTGCTATCCTTAGTACACATGAACATGTAAGTGCATGTACACTTTTCTACCAGCAGATGGAAGAATACAACAAGCCAATAACCAATTTCATCTCAATGGACTTCAATTAAATAGCTAAAAATAAGTAGGCTAAATTATGGGAAAAAAAAAAAAATCATACATTATATATAATAAAAGGTAATATAAGTTACAATTTTACCTGTATTATTTTAATCTATTTGATAGAAATAACTATTAAAAATAAAATAATGGGGTTTTTTTGACTGTTACAGCTGAGAATAAATGTAACACGTCTGTAGAAAGCTCAGTAGAGAGCATATTCTTCCTCCGATCAGATCACTGGAGGGATGGGGTGGTTACTATCCCAAATTAAAATACTGTATATAACAGCAACTCCAAAAAGCTTTCATTCCTCTTATATTACACCAAATTGCCATTGGTGTTTTTTTCATTTATTAAAGAATGACACACTTTGCTGAACTTTTACATGCAATATATGTAATATGTGTATATATTTACACTTAAAGGTGCAGTTGGTAATTTTTTAGTTGTATACACAAATGGTTATATTGTTTAAATGGCTAAACCCTCCTCTAGCCTTGGAGTTCCTTCCAAAGCCATGCCTTCTTGACATGCAGGAGCTTCTCAGACACATAATATAACATAACAGAGCTGAGAGAGGACCTGCTTTTAATTTAGCTACATAAATCATGTCTCAGTGAAAGGTAAGGAAACACAAAATATTGTTAAATGAATAGGCAACACATAACTTAGTGCGCAGGTGTCAAATTTGACGGCCTGGAGGCCAACTCATTTTATGTGGCCCTTGAGAGCTTTTAAAGAATATGATTATTGTACGTTCTTTGCATCAACCATTACCATGAAACGTAATTCATTCTCCTTCCACTAAGTGGCAGCAGCCTATTTCGAATAAACAGCTAGTCATTCATGACTGAAGAAAGATTGCAAGCTGGCTAATCGCTGTCAAGTGTTGTCAGAAAAGGAAAGTGAAAAAAGGAAAAGACAACAAATAGAACCTAAACTAATAATTTTGCCGTGCAGATTGCATTTCATGCCCTTTTTGAAATAGATGTTCAGTGATTATTTGGCCCTTGGTGACCTAGAAATTTTGTGATGTGGCCCTCAGTGAAAATGAGACTAACACTCCTGATTGCACACCTGAGCGTTATTTAGTTTCCCAAACCTGAAAACCGCATACTTTTCCAATTTGTTTATACAGAATTATTGCACAACATACCTAAAAAAAATTATATAGAATTCAGACTGATTTCACAGCTACAATCATAAAACAACCTATGCATTTATTTCATGGAAACACTGAAAAAAATACTGGCCAGCCCTGGCTGTGACAATGATAGTGGCATTACAGTTTGATTTATTATGTGCGCTGCACTTTTCATGTCCTTTCTACATCATGAAATAATTTATTACCGCATCGACTTCGATATTTCTGTGGTTAGCGAACACCAGAGATAAGTTCTGCCACAGTTATGTATTAGTTTTCGTATAAGTCTCATGAAGTCGCCTGTAAACAGAGCTCACCTGCATGTTAATATAATCAAAGCCAGGCATAACTCTGTCATTTTTTTAAATGATCCAATTTTTCACACAGTTTATTCTTGTTAATTTGTGTAATGCCATAGCACATAAACACAGATCAGAAATCTAGCAAGGCCTTACATTTCAGTAGCTCCCTGTATTTAGCACAGCACTCGAACTCAGGCTGTATCCTAGCTGTATGTGGGGCAAGGTGGCTCAGTGGTTAAGGCTTTGGGCTACTGATCAGAAGATTGGCAGTTCAAGCCTGAGTGCCACCAAGCTGCCAGTGTTGGGGCCTTATGCAAGGCCCTTAACCCTCAACTGCTCAGTTATATGAATTGGATAAGGGCGTCTGCCGAATGCTGTAAAAATAAATGTAATCCTAAAATGCTAAATTACTCATGGTTCAGGAGTCCACTCGCCTTGGCATCAAATTTCAGATCTTGTAATTCCCTAAATCGGCACCATCGCCTAAAAGCAATACCGATCTTTACCCCTTTGATGTCTTGATTTATCTGAAAGGTTTTTGCCCTTTCTGTTTCTGTATTTCTCTTCTTTGCCTATTTAGCGGCATTGCTGATAAAAGCTAACCGAGTCCACACAGTGGCAGTTTCAGCGACATCTACGGTGACATGCACTGACTGCAGGGCGTGCATGGTACAGTCATGCACAAGCAGGGGGACATGGCAGCATTTAATTGGATAGTTACCATCGGACCACACGGCAGCGTGTTATTACAGGATTACAGTTCCTTCATGATATTTTTTTTTTCAGATCTTACTCAGATCTCACAAGTTATTGATTGCTATCAGGGTCTAAAGACCATTTTAAGCATAACTGTTTGTATATACAGGTAAAAGATTACCAAGCACAGCTTTAATGTTGTGGAAAGTCTATGAAACAATTAGATCATTTATCATCGGTGCATCAGTGTCTATTTTGCTCTGTTTTTATTGGCAATAATAGGACAACAATGCAGCTTATGTTACAGAAGAAACCTAAGCACACAGCGCCATGGATCAAGAACTTGCCATGGTGGAAACATTGAAGAAACTTCACCCATGACTAATTTTTTAAAAAATGCATACACCTGAGAATCTCATTAAATGTTAAAATTATGCCATTACATCATTAGTTTAATTTCTTCCAGTCTTCACTGTTTATACAAGACTTTGTTTTATCCCTAATAAGGTCTTCCTTACTTTATACAGGATCTCTAAGATCAGTGCTTCCAGATGTTCCAGTTCTATTGTTTTTTTACTAATGATGATTTTGGTTTGTGTCATTCTAGGCTTCATTAATTATGCTCTCTTCATATTATCCAGTCCATAATTTGCATGTCTTGTGTTAGCTGATGCATATAATTGAATAAATTGAGCTGACTATCATTATACCCAACTGGATTTCAGACCTGTTCTCTCTCATTGGGTGCTAGTACTGTGAATTTTATCAGTTAATAAAAAGTCGTATGACACGGCCCTGTTTATAATTATTAGTTAAAATAAAATATATAAATGAGACCAATAAGTCCAGCTTTCTTTCAATTACCAGTAGATAGTTGCAGACACACCTTGAAACTTAGCATAGGGAAGGTCACTGTATGTGCTTCTATCTCCTCTGCCTTTCTTGTGATTTCTAACAGAGGTGTTAAGGATGCGGCCCACTGCTCAACTGGACTACTTTAGCACTGGCATTTTCCCAGAGGTCCTGTGACCCACATTGGGCAGCAAATATGCCAAAAATAGCAAGTGTTACAGCAGAGAAAAAGTAACCTTAAGACAAGACACATAACATCACTTCAAGCTATGTGAATAGAACAAAGTAGTGAGGTTACAAATGCCTTTTTTTTCACTGTCAGATTATGCAGAATGTTTGTTACCAGCTTGCTAATCAATTAAAAGGCCCAAACTTTACCTCTTGCCCTTTTGCACTGAACTGGCTGTAAAAGTGTGCTCTTGGTCATTATGTGTCATGTAATGTTATATCTGGACTCTAGGTGGCACACGGGGAAGGTGGTGAGTAGTTTTGGATGCTGCAACTTGTATCTTTCATGTATCGCTTTCCCTTGTTCTCAGTTTTACTCCTTGAAAAGGGGTGAGGTTGGCCATCAGTGTGTTTCTGCCCTGGTGAGCTGTCCAGGGTGTACCCTGCCCTCGCCCAGAGTCAGGTGAGATGGGCGCCAGCCTCCCTGCGACCCTAATTAGGATTAAGCGGTTCAGAAACTGAATGAATGAATGAATTACTAAGATCTCCAGCACATGCATTAACCAACATTCAGTTCTTTCTTCTCGCTTTTCTATCTCCAAAATATCTGAAGGATTTCACATACAGTTCATCCACTCATCATTTCTACGTCTTATCCTTCAGGGTCATGGGTGAACTGCAACCCATTCAATTCAGTTTTGTTTGTATAGTGCTTTTTACAACTGACCTTGTTGCAAAGCAGCTTAATATAATAAAAACAACTTCGATGAACAATTTAAACAGCTCTCTATAAACCCCACACATCCCCAGTGAGCAAGCCCACAGTGACGGTGGCAAACTCCCTCAGTCAACACAAGGAAGAAACCTTGAGAGGAACCAGACTCAAAAAGGGAAACCCATCCTCATTTGGGTGAAACCTAATAAAAATACAAACCATGCAGCAGAAACTTCACTATAGTTTAACATGAAGTCTAGTTGCTTATCTTATAGCTGTAAAGGTAATTGTAGTCCTAAATAATTTTTGTAAAAGACTTTAATACCACCAGCAGTGAGAAGTCATCTTCACAGTTTCTGAGTGTATATTTAGGTCCATATGGATCATCATCAGCAGGAGTGCGGGGCTTCTAAGATAAGAACTTAAACCAGTAGTAACACATCAGGATGGATCACAGGATTCAGAAAGCAGAAGAATTAGAAGTAGCATGTGTACCTCAACGAAAGAGAGAGAAACAGAGGTTAAAGAAGAGAGTTTATTAGTGCTGGCATGACTCTGGCATGACTGACTATGACAGCATAACTTAAAATAGAGAACCAGAAGGAAGACAGACATGAGGGCACCCTGTAACATAAGGCAATCAGACTCTCCACTACCCATCTAACTTCAGGTGAGAGGTGGGGTACACCCTGGGTAACCTATCACAGATACTTCACACTCACATTTACATCTATGGGCAATTATCCAGTTGACCTAATCCACATGACTTTAGATTGTGGCGGGAAACTGATGCAGACATGGGGAGAACATTTAACCTCTAGGTTTGAACTTAGAACCTTCTGGCTGTGAAGTGGCAGTGCTAACCTCTGTGCCACTTGCAATCTTGTCAGTGAAGATCTGATGTGGATCTGATGTGGTCTGTGGAGAATGTCAAGAATCATGCAAACAAACAACTTAGAAGTGATGGTGTAAATCACATGCCCTCCACAGTCATATTACATCACACTTGTTCAGAGAGCATGCTAGGAGAAATGGGAGCAATATAGAAACATCTCAATGGATTTGTGTATCACAGATGTTGCAACAACCTCAAAATGAGTATACCAGCATTTACATTTACCTTCTGGGCATTAAGTTGGAGAAACTAATATTTTTCAGCATACTTAAAGATTTCAGGGATTGCTGCAGAGGCTTCCAGTGGGGATTTTAACACAAAACCTAAAAATAAAATCTAACATTAACCACTGGGCTACCATGATGTATTTATTGGTTAAATGTTTTTCATTTGAATCTTTGTTTTGCTCTTCTCCACAGGAAGATATGGCTGAGTAAGGAGGGAAGCCCCAGCAGCCGAATCACTCGAGCGGTTTTCAAAAATGAGAAGGTCATCCCTAAGCTGGAGCTCTCTGGCTTCTCCACACGATTCTGACATCCAACAGCCACTTCTGTTTCTGTATTACGATGTATCACACTCTATACCCATTATTACAAATCCCATATCCAAACATCAACCACTGTATCATTTACAACAAATTAAAAAGCAATGCTAAGCCATAACATTTGCACCGTCATCCTTCACAGTTGGTTTGAGGGTCTTCCCTGAAAAGTGGTCTTTGTTCAGTGTTGCACATACCGTGAATGTAGCCAAACCATTCTGTGTTTGACTTGTCTGCATAGAGCACATTATTCCTATTATATATGCATATTTTTGTTTGTTTGTTTGCTTGTTTGTTTTTGTTTGTGATGGCCTGGCGAGCTGTCCAGGGTATACCCTGCTCTCATCTAGAGTTGGCTGAGATGGGCACCAGCCTCCCTGTGGCCCTAATTAGGATTAATCGGTTCAGAAAATGAATGAATGCTTGTTTTTGTTTTTGTTTATTTATTTATTTATTTATTTTGGGGGGGGGGGGTTCATCTCCTGTGCAGATAAACATATCCAATCTCTTGTTGACAGTAGATGCAGGCACTTTCACAGCAACATTATTATGTGCATTATTATTGAGTTACTTTCAGATCCTGTGATGAAATTTTGGGGTTCTTCTTTTTTGTATCAAATAATCTGATCCTAAGCTAAAATTGCTGGGGTTAAAATGCAATCATTCAATATCTGCTCCACTTGCTGATGATTTTTCGTACAGTGGAATGACTGCTCATATATATTTAAAAAATATTATAATTTAAATCTTTTTAAAGCTTTTTCCAGATTTATAGTTATCCACAACATTTTTTTTTTGTCTGAAGGCCTTAGAGAGGTTTTTTTTTTAGATCTTGGCATAATAACACCACACACGTCAATAGCAAAGAGACCATGTGACTGATCTGCGTTTTTATTTCAATTATAGAAAATTAATTTCCATGAAATGTGTTTTTTTTCATGATTTCAGAGTTATATGGCAAGTTAGCCAGGAAACCCCCAGTATACATAGGTATCCTGTTATATTTAAAAATGTTTGATTACACAATGGCATTTTCCATCAAAAATTTGCAGTTACTATAATCTTTTACTGTTTAACTATTACTGATTCGTTTATAACTAAAATTAGGCAGTGGGGAAGGGTTATGGTTTGTTTCATAATCAAAAATATCATACATGTGTCTATTAAACTAATGTTTTCTTCATGGACTTTTAGCTCAAGCCCTCAAAGTGTCTCGGAAGCTATAGGAATGGGTTTTGTCCATCTGTCAGTCCGTTTGCATGTCACACTTTATTTTCCAGACATTTACTTGCCACGTGCTGAAGCTGGGGCTTTCAAACTCGCTATGTTTGTTCTATATTGGCATATTATGAAATGGTCCTTTCAGCAGGAGTGCCTGGACCCCTGTGGTCTATTTTTTAGTTTCTAATCAGACAAGAGAGGGTAAATAAAATGTGACATGATTAATGATATGGCTTTTTTTAAGATGATGATGAAAACAGAATGTTTAAAGATGACTAGACAGAGAAGTATGTGTTTATTTTTCCTACCTGCTAAAACTAGTGTCCCCTTTCTCTCTAATATCTGCAGCTAATCATCTGTCTTAAGTTAAAAAATAATGATGTAATTTTATCCCAGAACAAAGGATCTGCTACAGATGCCACTGGGTGATATTTAACTTTAGACTAGATATTTCTCATGGGCTCTGCTGTAGTATTTTTGTACCTGGTGCAGTCTGTATAACTTGCAACAGCAAGTAGTCTGACAAGAGTCTTGAAAATGGTGTCTGTGTAGTCGACACTAATTAGAAAATTTTTTTTTTCACACTCACACCTAGGACAATTTGGAACAGCCAATCAGCCTAATTTTTTTGGACTGTCGGAGGAAACCGGAGTCCCCCGGAGGAAGCCCACGCAAACACAGGGAGAGCATGTAAACTCCACGCAGAAACGCCCCAAGCCCGGGAATCGAACGCAGGACCTTATTGCTGTGAGGCGAACGTGCTAACCAATAAACCACCACGCCGCCTTTACTACACATAATTTAATACGATATTAAACTATCAGGTCTTCTCCAGAATCCACTTCAGACTCCATTTCGCATGATTCCCATCTGCCTACAGGTACAGTCTTGATTATAACACCCACCCACACTCACATGATCCATGTCACCACACCACACCATACACAGGTTTTCACATTACACTAATCAGTTATTTTCATTCAATTAGTGTCAGCCAGTACTGTCTATTTTTGCCAAGCTTTAATGTTAAAATGTTTGAATGTTTTTTTTTGTTTGTTTGTTTGTTTGTTTTTTTTACTTTGCCTGTATACTTTGCATAATAATGCATAGGCCTAAATTTGTAGATTTCCTGGACTTTGCATGTTTTTGACTGAAGTTGAGCACTAATGAATCTGACTACCTTGACCTTGTTTAAAGTTTAATCTCTTGAGACTCCACTGAAATCATGTAAGAACATCATATTTTCTCCTAACTACACTGTATGTATGTCTTTGTTAAATCCTCATATAATGGCCACTGGGTATTAGGCTTTTGCCAAACTTCTTTCTGTTTGAAAATGGTAATTAAATTCAATGGTTTGTTAAGAAACAGAAGCGATGCAGCCAAGAAATTATCCTGCAGAGTCAACAGCTTACTGCAACGCTGTCCAAAGTCATCAGCCAGATCCACACCTGACTACCTGCCCTCCTCAGCATCTGCCTTGTTGGTCATGGTTGCTCATGTGAGAACAATCAATGCAGATGCATTCTTCTTTAGTGCCAGTTGTACTTAGCGTATCATGGGGCTTATTGGTCAGGCAAAGATTGCACATCTCCTGGGCCTAATCATAGGTTAAGCATTATTATGGGCCATGGCTCTGTGGCAGAAGGCAGAAGTGCCTGTTACTTACTATCAGTGCTTCATAGAAATAATTCTGCAAGTGTTCGATCATGCATCCAAGGCCAAAAATGAGAGAGTGGCTGCTCACAGCCACACAAGTTAATCGGACAAGCCGCTGAATTCCAGACTCTAGCAGGGGCTAAGTGGCTATAACAAGACTGCCGTTTGCAGATGGCTTTATGATGATGTAGTCAAGGAACTGGTATGCTGAGTTGACAAGGCAACCCTTGACCCGCTTATCAACTTGGGCATCCAACTAGAGAATCTGCTTCAGCATCACTGCCCTTGGCTACAACGTGCAATCCCTTCTTGCCAGTCCTATCTGAACCTATACAACTTGGCCATCCCTTTTAACCTCCTCTGAAGAGAATGAGATATGAGGTCTTATGGTTTTACTGTGAAGACTGCAGCCACACTATCCCTCAGTCCACTTCCGGCAATGCTCTCCTGCACAGAGTCCCACCAAAGAGGGTGGGCTGCACTTCTGAAACACCTGCAGTGACCTTACAATGTTTTCTGACTCAACAACCATTGATCTAAAACTCTGAACCATGCATAGCTACGCATATTCTGGAGAAAAGAACTGGCGACAGAGACGGTATGGTGGTGAACTGAAGTCAGATTGTAGAAATGTAGTGTGAGCAGAACGATTATAATTATAGATGTCCTTCACGCATTTAACTTTACGCCGTATCATACATTAGATCCACGTAATCATGATGATTTAGTTCAACCACGTTATGTTGCACTAGAAGTTTCATAAACACCTTCTTGTAAAATCTAACTGTAATTTGGAATCTAAATTCTGTCTATATATTTAATCACCACATCATATTGTTCACTGCAGGAAGAGAGGAGAGGGTGGCGCGGCGGCATGCAATAAAGCTACCAGTACATCTAACATGGTGTAAATAACTCAACATTTTACTGTGAACATATAATCAAATGTCAATTAAATCTCAAAGTCTGGAAATAATGGGGCAGCTGAATGGTTGTAGAGGCGGGTTTGGAGTCAAAAGTTTACTGGTTCAATTCCCAGACCAGCAGAAGTAATGTGTGGCGGTGGGGAGAGTGAGCAGCATCTTCCCTTCCTCCACCTTCAAGGCTGAAGTACCCTTCAGCAAGTACTTGACCCCCAACTGCTCTCCGGGCAGCATAGTGTATGGCGGCCCACTGCTCCAAGTGTGTTTACTCACTGTTTACGTGTGTGTGTGTGTGTGCTCACTTTGGATGGGTCAAATGCAGAAGCTAAATTTCCCTTGCAGGATTAAAACAGTATATCAAAATCAAATAAAGCCGTTAATTTTGCACAATGGCTACCCTCTATTTTCTTGTTATCAGTCCTGCTGTTCATAACAAAACCAATATAAAGAAAAGGGAAATGTTGGCACACTTCAGCCTTTAGAATGTATTTTGGGGTGGGAGGATACTACTAACTGATCCTGCAAATTATTCAAAGTGTTATCGATCAGTGTAATTGCTGTAAATGTATAAATACTGCGGTGAGCCCCGTGCATAATGCTACACCATGGCACTCTGGCACACTTGGCCCCCCTCCAGTTGCAGCCATGCTCTGGTGGTGGGAGGACATACATCCACCTTTAATGAATGAGCTTCTTTTTCACACATTAAATACATATAACATTCAAGCAAGTCATTCTTTAACACTCAAGCAGCAAATTACAAACATGTCAGTAAGAAAGTACTGCAAGATCAGGTTTTTTTAGGTTGTGCCCCCGTGCACTGTGTGCCACTGATCCCTTTGACACTTAACAAGTGATGCCACTCGCTCTGCTTCTTTTGTTAGCGATCCCGCTGCTGTGGCCTCCAAACAGCATGTTTTCTTAGGCCTCCACCTCACAATAAGGCTCATTTATATGCAGACCGCATTCATGAGGTGATTTGCATTGACCATATATGGTTAAAAAAGGGTGTGTACAGGGCAGGAATTCAGGTGCACCCACTTGTAGGAACTCTGTGATTTATAAAGGGAAGATTGCTTACAGGTGTGCGAACACAGGTTGTTATAAATCTGAATATTTTTTGGCACATGCAAATTTGGGGGGGTTTTGGTGCAAATACACTTTTAGTAAGAATCCTATGCACAGTTTAAAAATGAGACGCCTGGTCATTAAACAGCAGTTTAAAGTATTAAGTTCCTGTCGCGGAGTACAGGAGCTTCCAGCCTGGGGACTACTGGTCATGGTACCTTTTAGACTGAAAAATACTGGCAATGGTAGCTTTTTGTCTGGCAACTTCTGCTCATGGTAGATTTTTGTCTGGAGACTACTCGTCATGATATCTTTTAGCCTGGGGACTACTGGTCATGGTACCTTTTTGTCTGGAGACTACTGGCAATGGTAGCTTTTAGCCTGGGATCTGCCGGTCATAGTGCCTTTTCACTCAGGATTTGCAGTTGAGTGATTGTCATTTATAGTCCTGGTTGAGTGGAATTTTATGTCTTTTTATCAAATTCAACTGGATCTGGTTGTTTTAAACATGTTTTATGTGGTTGTATTAGGTCGTGGGTGAAGTGTTGTTCATCCTAGAGGGCAAACCTTGAGACCTGCAGAGTGCTTAAAAATTGGTCTGGATCCAAGTCAGGGTGAGTGCAAGACTGCTTTTAGGACCACCTCTAGTCCCCACCACTATGGAGTTATGCCACTCCCTTAGTGTTCCAGTGTTAAGAGACTTGTTGGTGAACTTTGTAATCCCGTCTGTAGACAACATCCAGATTTACTCACCTTCCTGTGAGTATCTCCCATCAGGGACAATCAGTTGTTCATCAAAAGAGTTCCACATCCCTACAGTGTCATTATTAGGCAGGAGAGCATCACCATTTATGGAGACCATACCATTAAAACCGTATGTTCTTGGCTACCAGCCACCCCTGTTTTCCTGGAATGCTAGAGCCACATACTATTCCCGTATCAGTGATTGGTTTCGCCACAGTGAACAGGTGTGAAAGCACACACCAACACCTGGGACAGGTGATGACATCCAATAGAGGTCTGTGCCAAAATTCACTTCAGACTGAATTTTCCATAATTTTTATCTGCATACAAACATGGACACTCAACATGGACTACAATACCTACACACACACACACACACACACACACACACTCACTCCCACACTCCACATAGCCACAACACTAATCACGCACAGTTCCACATTCCACTAATCAGCTATTCTATATAATGACTTGACTAGTGAGACTGTTATTCTGGCTTTGACCCTGCAGGTTTGCCTGTTTTTAACCCTGCCACTGTCCAAGCTAAGTCTGTTTGCTGAATCACTTAGATTTGTCCACCTTTATCATCTTTAAAATTAAGCCATACATTCATCCAGGTTAGCCTGGTTATCAGTAAATGACATTAAGACTACCTAATAATGTAAAAGTGGTCACTGTGCGGACAAGCTAATTAGTAGCTGATTTTAATTAACTCTGATGCTTGGCAGAGGAGGTTATTGATTCACCAGTGTCTGTTTGTTTGTATGTTAAGGGAATTACACAAAAACTACTGAACTTTTTTTCTCCATACTGGGTAGAGAGATATAGGCCTGGCAAGTATAGTTCTGGAAAGAGGCTGTAACATTACAATCCAGACCCAGGAATTTTTTCTTTAATAATCTCTTAGAGGATTATGCAAAAACTACTGATCTGATTTCCATCAAACATTCTGGAGGGGTGGGGTATGAGTCTGGGAAGAACCCATTATATTGTGGAGCAGATGAGGATCATAATCTGGATCCAGGATTTTATTTAAAAAGAATCTTATCTCTTAGCAGGATTATGCAAAAACAACTGATCTGATTTTTGTCAAACTTGGTGGAGCGGTGGGTCGGGGCCTGCAAAGAAGCCAATAAATTTTGGATGTCATCTGTGCATGGGATCAATTTAAAAACAAACCAAAAAAATCCCTAAATCTCTTTAAAAATCCCTATCTTTAATCAGCCCAGTTCAAAATTTTCAGGCAATGCCCCCTAGTGGGAGACATTTCATTATCACTATTCCAAGTTACAATAATCCACTGAACCTGGTGGATTTTGCTTGCCCCTCTAGATAATGGATACATTCAGGCACTGCCTGAAAATGGTTAGCTGTCTTTTGATAGTTGTCTTAACCTGGGTGTGCTTTTTACTTCCTTTCTGATTTCAGTGCTCATTTGATTCACCTGTCTCACCTCGTTACGTAGGTATCTCTGCCACTTGGCGGGGGAGGTTATGTATTCACTACCGTCTGTTTGTTTGTTTGTCTGTTAGTGGATTTATGCAAAAACCACTGATTTGATTTTTCTCAAACTTGAGGATTTTGTCTGTTAGCAAGATTATGCAAAAATACTTTACATATTTTCATTAGGGGTGAGGTAAGGACCTGGGAAGAGCCCAATAAATTCTGGAGGTGATCTGTGCATGAGATCATGTTAAAAATCCCAAATTATGTTTATTCTTTTACTTGCACCAAAATAAGACACCTATGAGGGAAAGCCATTTCATTATAACTATATAATGTAATGATGTAATGGATATAATAATCCATTTGTGCCTGGCTGATGTGCCTTGCACTCTGTGAGTGGTTCTCTAGTTTAATTATCCTTTTAACTAGTTCATGTTCTGTTAAGTTTCATTCTCTTAACCTCCTACAGTTGATCAGGATTCTGTTTAATAAAAATTAATTAATAAATACAGGAAAGCCAAAACAACAGTTCACTCTATTTCAGTACTGCCAAATGCTTATGAAAAGATCTCATTAAGTACTTAAATTTGAAATATTGCTTCAACATCTATTTTATCCACACTTCTTCTTATGCTATGTCAGGGCAAGGCAAAATTTGCCCCATTGATCTCTTTACCAGTTTGATTAATGTTCAAACTAAAACCTCAGTCCTCCTTCGATCATATTTCCATGTTTTCCCACACTTTAGGGAGCCAGTTATGCCTACTATCCTACTGCTTTCCGGAAATAAATGATTGGAGCGAGCCAAAAACCACAGGATTTATATGCTGAGTGAAAAGGCCATAGAGATCTGTGAGTGCCAATCTGTCCCAGTTACATAACCACAATCCACCATTGATTGCACCCTCCAGCTTTTGTCTGTGTGTCATGGTATTCATCAGAGTGCTTGCGTTTCCATGGAGATGACTGGATGAGTCCTTGATTCAAGGGCTTATGTAATATAGCCATACTTTTTCTTACTGTACTGAAAACCATGGCACTGTAGTATTATACTGTAGCAACTGGAGGGATATTTAAATGGAAAGGGGCAAGATACTGCAATACACAGTAAAAGGGAGCAAATTCAAGCTGTTTGGTCTGAAAGTATTTTTTTTTTTTTTAAAGAGCACATGCTCCCAAACACTGGTGAGAACCAGTGACAGACCGGTCGAGTTCATGGGGAGGCTGAGAGGGGGTTGATCCCATAGACCCAGTTAACAAATAACAAAGTAGCCTTGAGGCAATGGAGTCTACAGCATACACACTGTTACATGCCATAATACTGTCTATTCTTCTATCGGTCTCTTCTCACAATGCAGTATGATAGAGGCTGTATTTAATACAGTGCGTGGGTAGATATATAGAGAGGAAGAAGATGGAGAAAAAGGAAGGTTCATATTTGCCCATCGCTATGGGCATTGCCTAGAGACTTTACCTCACATTAAGCATCTTTAATCAATCTTTTAGGAACGTTGCGTATAAATATTTGTGTAAGCAAAATTTTAATAAAAATTCTGGATTAATGAACATGATTTTTTTTTATATATTCATCATTTTAGTAGTTAATGAATTTAATATTAAGTGAGTAGTTCAGTGGTTAGCACTGTCGCCTCACAGTCAGAAGGTTCAGAGTTTGAATCTCAGCAAAGGGATTTCCTGTGTGGAGTTTACATGTATTCCCCAGGTTTCCTCTGGGTGCTCTGGTTTTTTCCCACAGTATAAAGACATTACCATTGCACATTAAATCAACTGGCTACTCTAAATTGCCTATAGGTGTGAATGGTTGTTTGTGTCTGTGGTAGCTCTGCAACAGACTGGCACCTTCTTTAAGGTGTACCTCGCCTCTCACTAAATGTCAACTGGGATTGGCTCCACCTTCCCCTGCCACCTAGATGGATGAGTAGTTTGTTTTTTTTTTTTTTAAATCAATAAATGTGTGTGTTTAATTGTAAAACATTTGCTATTTTAATTGATGGTGCAATCTGTATATATAAAAGTTCGGTCACCCTGATTTATACACTTTTTCTGATATTACAGGATTTTCATGAATACCAAATTTCTTCTGTAATTGCCTGTATAATATATTAATATTAAATTAGGTTGCATTGGTCTTGATGAATAAGGCCATAAGACTTCTTGACTAAACTCATAGCACATATAAAAAAAAAAAAAAAAGTCGCACACTCTAATATTTTCATGAAGTGCATTTAGCCTTGATCACAGCACGTAATCATCATGCCATTATTTCAACAAACTGTGAAGTGTTGGGTTCATTTTTTACCACCGTCTTGAATTGATGATAACTCCATAAAGTCTTCTCCAGCACATCCTGAAAACTTTCAATAGGGTTAAGGTCAGGACTCCGGGGTGCCAATACATATGTGAAAATGAGTCCTCAAGAGCTCCCTGAACCATTATTTGAGCCCCATTTTATATCCGTGCCATCAGAGAAGAAAATCCATCGATGTGATAACCTGCTCATTCAGTACACTGGGCAGTGTATCAAGACTGTGCGTGTCAGTTTGTAAGATGCAAACTAATTGTAACATGATTAAGTAAGTCTGCTTCCTGGCTGCAGTAAATTTAGCTGATTGCTGTAAAATTAGCTGATGTACCCCACATTAGCTTTAACTGTAATTTGAGGGTTTTGTAATATTTATAAAGGAATTTTAATGAAGAAAAAAATGCTGCGTGTAAGAGGAACTCAGTTCAGTTCTGCAGTTTAGGTTTGGTGTATTTCATATTGATACACAGTGGATTTGACCCGATAATCTTTTTCCCCTTTCAGTTTAAGCCCATGTTCACACTGAGCTCAAACTGAGACATACTTTTAAAAATACTCTCCACAAATAAACAATTTTTGGATGACTCTCTACACTTTCGGGTTGTACAACGGCATCTGCACTTTTCCCTACATGAAGTACAGTTAAAACTGTTCTTAACAGAGCAACTGATTGCATTCATATACTATTAGATGGCCCTGGATGTCAAACGTGGGCAGAAAGATAAATTTGTGAGTGAGTGCAAGAGTGAGTAAACATCCACCCACTCTCTTGCATTCTCTTGCCTGAATTCAGGCTTTTTTTATTTATTTTTTTTTTTTTTTTTTTGGCCCTCCTCTTCATCATGGCCCTTTCTCCACTGACAGGAGCCCGGGAGACTCTGCATCGTGGCCATAGCAACTGCTCTTTACAGAGCAGTTCTACGCAAGAGAAATGCGAATCAGTACACACCCCTGCCTACTCAACATTTGGAGGAATTTCCTTGAATCAACTTTTGTTCATTTTGTTTGTTATGGTTAAGTTTAGAGGCAAGCTAGTGGCTGTACTTTGCATACAATATAATGTACATTACTTACAACATAAGAATTTTAGCGAATGATGTGTGAGCTAGCTGGCTTTTTCTAGGCTGACCTTCAGACTTTATATCTATCAAATCCCTGTTGAACACACAGCATGGTGAAAATAAACTATCAAATTACAAAGTGTAAATTAAACCAGAACTGCGTTTCTGTGTGGAGTTTCCTCTGTATACTCCGATTGTGAGTGTGAGTGTGGCCTGGCGAGCTGTCCATGGTGTATCTCGCCCTCGCCCAGAGTCGCCTGAGATGGGTGCCAGCCTCGGCGTGACCCTGAGAAGGATTAAGCGGCTTAGATAATGAATGAATGAATAATAACTTTCCAGTGCATAATATGTGTGTGTGTGTGTGTGTGTGTGTGTGTGTGTGTGTGTAGGTCTGTAGGTGGGCCTTAGGGGATAATCATTATGATACACAGCATTTGAAACATGTAGTTTTGCTCACAAAAAATAAAGCCACATTGTTAAAAACTGCACATTCAGACATGTAAAGTATTTAAAAATATTCAAGTATTTAAAGAGAAATTAAAACATTTAGACAAAATATAGCTGTTACAGTGACTAAGGACAGTAAAATCAGGCAACACATACAAAAAGCTGCCCGGCCAAAAAAAAAACCACACACTCTAATATTTTCATGGAGTGCATTTAGCCTTGAGCACAGCATATAATCTCCATGGCATTGTTGCTCCAGTTGGTCAGGTCGAGGCTCAGCAACATTAATGTGGCAATTAAATGAAGTCAGCTGATGAGCTGAATGTATGAGCAGGTTATCAAATCAATGGACTTTTTCTTCCCTGACGGCACGGATATAAAAAGGGGACTCAAATAATGAAAGAGGGGTTCAGGGAGCATGAGGAATCATTTTCACATATGTATTGGCACCCCAGAGTCCTGATCTTAACCCTATTGAAAGTTTTTGGGATGTGCTGGAGAAGACTTTATGGAGTGGTTCAGTCTGTGAAAAATGAACCCAACCCTGGATGGAAATAAATGTTATGTTGCTTAAGTTTGTTGAAACATTGACATGACAATTATGTGCTGTGCGCAAGGCTAAAGGCGGAACAACCACATATTTGTATGTGCGACTTTTTTGTGGCCAGGCAGTATATATTGTGATATCCCAATCCCTAGACTGGAGTGCTCTTTGACTTTCTGAAAAAGAACCCAAGCTTCTCACAAGCACCTAAAATCCAAGGAGAGAGCTGCAATAATGCTGCAATAATCTTCTATGATGCTCATGAAAAAAATAATGATATTGCTCTGCCATGTTGGCCTTTTCGATTGTAAAGTGTGTTGTGGCTTTGCACAAATGGAGAGCTTCTCTATTACATGACACAGTGTAATATCATATGCTGGAATAATGCATCGCTGTTATGGATGACTTTACATTGTGATATGAAATGTTATAGCAACTAGATCATTAACAAATGTATTTTTCAAATAAGGGTAAAAAAAAAAAAGGTTCAGTTAAGAATAGTACAGTGTATTAGTGTAGTAGCTGATATTTCTGTTATACTCTACAGTGTGCATCCACATACAGTATACCTGTTGAGGGTTTCATGAAAGGCAGGAGTTGCTTAGCAACTATAAGACATCCATGACAACTTGGCTCCTGTCTTAATGATTGAAATATGAATTGTTTCACACTAAGCATAGTGAAATATTGTGAATAGCTTATCTTTCAAAATCAAAAGATAACACATAAGACAGGGTCCTTCAGTAGATATGGTGATAAAGCTTCAAATTCAAATTGCAATTTATTGTAATTCAATCACACTGTTAAACAGTAATGAATACACAGTTTTCAAGACTTGTTACAAATAAATAAATATTATACCCAAGCTGAGGCTTAATGTATGGCCACTTTGTGGCATTATAAAGGCCTATGTACTGTAGTGGCGAGTTCATGACGCAAGAGATCCAAATTAATATTTCAGATGTTTATTTAGCCTTCAGAAAAAAATAGCAGTCAATCATTCACACAAAAGAAGTTGTTCCGAGAAAAAACCTCAGACCATGTCTAGCAGCTCTGCATTGGCTTATATCATGTCCATTCCACTCTGATTGGACCACCGTCCTTAGCTCTAGACTCTGGTCCCTCATGACATCATGTCTCAACATGTCTCAAGTAGACCTTGAAGTGGCTAGACTCGACGCCCCCCATCGCTTAGGACGGACATTTTGTTTCTTTTCAAGGTCTGACATTTTGTTCCAATGTTTCGTGTTTAAGGTCAGCCGAGCAATACTCATACAGAGTGGAATGGCTCGAAAATAAAATACTAAAATAATCTTACACTCACTTCACTGAATAAACTACTCATACAATAGTCACATAAATCATCCAGTAATTAAATGGTGCAGTAAATCATACAATTGCTCTTCTATAGGTATAATCATTAATTTAAATATATATTTAATTAGAGATGACTTCATTGGACAGTTCTCCATTTCAGGATTACAAATGTTTTTAAATAAAGGAAATATGATCACTCATTCTAAAGGTATTACAGTTTCTGTATTCATTTTCATGTTAATGATCAATAATTAAATTCTAGTACATGATAGGGAAGTACAGCAATTTGCATAAGATTTATGGAGCACCAAATATATGACAGAGTGACATTTCAGGCCGTATGCCTTCCTCAGTTCATGGGTCCAAAACCACACAGCGCCCCCAGTGGTGCCTGATACCCCGATTTTTACCTTCATAGTACATATAGAACATATATATGTTTTGATTTCAGGTGCACATGAACAACATAAAACAGTCTCTCACTCACTCATTTGCCAAGCTGCTTAAAGAGTACCGGTACTGGTCATCCTTATTTTAACATAAATGAACATAAAAAGCACAAAACTAGGTCATTTTATCCCATGGATTACTAGCAGAGTCTGATCCTGTGGTTGGACATTGTTTTCTCCTGGAAGTATTGTGAGCTTGTTGGGCGGGGTTGTCCAGCGCACGTAAACAAGCTCTATAGATCAATACAGCGAGTGCCATTTTAGGTGATAAAAAAACATGTTCAAGAAGCAACGATGGCAGAAATTTGGAGGAAATGGGTGTGGATGGTTTGATGTATTTGAACCAGAGAGGGAGGAGTCCTGTGGAGACAGTGAGACGTGACGTTCTAGTGACTCTGGGGAGGAGAATACTGCCAGAGATGTGCATGACAGTAGATCCACAACGGCTTATGCAGCTAACGTTTTGCCAACTCGGCTTTCCTGTCGTCATTTGGTTTAGGAACACAAATGTTATCCGTGATTTCTGCGCTTGTTGTTTGTGTAGCTCAGCGCTGGCCGATAATGTGTTAAGCTACATGGGTCAGTGACGTTGCCCAGACAATCCAATGAGTTCTTGTCAATACCAGGCAGCAACAGAAAATCGGAAAGGCAACATATCTGTGAGCACGCCTTGTGTTGTTGCAATATAAAATCAGGCAAGGACTGATGTTGCCCGGAAGGAACCGCTGATGTTGTATGTGATCGTTTTAAATAGCTAGTAACACTAATTCACCACAGGTACCCTTTAATTCTATTAGGTTCATCTCAGCCGGCAGTAGGCGAAGGAGGGGTACACCCTGAACAGCTCGCCAGACCATTACAGGGCAACACATACAATTATTTACAATATTTGGGATTTGGAACGGAAAATTAGCACAATGTGCATATCTTTGGACGGTTGGAGGAAACCGGAGTACCCGGAGATAACATGCAAACTCCACACAGAAACCCAGGCAACATTAAACAACTCAAAAAAAATACAAAATAAAAAAAATTAAAAAGATATGAATAAAATGGTTTTGTAATAAAGCTGCAATATATATATATATTACTAATACGTGATAGTATGGTTCATGTAATAATCCTGTACGAAATACAACTTCTACAGTTATAAGGATGTACAATGCTACAAAATGCTAGTCCCTGCTAGTCAGAGTACACACTACCCACAATGCACCAGGGCTGTAGGCGCGCGCTCGGGTAAAGTCGATAAGTTGCGCTAGTGTGAAGGCGTGCACTCGCTGAAGCTCCGCCCACTCTCTCTCTCTCTCTCTCTCTCTCTTTCTCTCTGGATGATGCTGCTGGTGTCACAGGGCTGGTATCTTGTGGCAACAGCGTTCATTCCGCCCTGCTCCTTCCAGCTGCCTTCCTTTCTGTCCTCGGTGAAGTTTGGGAGCAGTTATTCTCTAAGGTAGGTTTTAAACAAATGCGTTTATTTGGACAGGTGGGCTCCTGCGCGTGCGCGTGCGCGTGCTTGACACGCGGTTGTTTTGCAGGTTGCAGGTACTGGGCACGAGCTCAGACTTGGGGCGATTGAATCCTCTAACCCGCGCGTGCACGGTGCGACCAGGAAAAGGCTGCTGGTGCTGGGAGATCTTCTGCAGTGTTGATTCAGTGCCAGTGCAGAAGCTGTGTTTCTTTGCTTAGCACAGACTGTGTAGGCGACGCAGTTTCATCTGAGCTAGAACGCTTTAAATGTCGCATGCACCCCCCCCCCCCCCCCCAAAAAAAGGCCTGGCTTCTTAATCACTATTTATTTCATCCTCCTGTGTCAGATCCATGCATCTGTGCATCAGTATTTATGTTAAAGCATGCAGGTTTGGGGTTATTTATTGTAGGAGTGGGCGTGCATGCACTGTGATCACACCTTGATTTTGTACTGAAATGAAACATCATCTTTATAAAAATAACAGAGAATCCTTTATGATGACGATGATGATGATGATCTCAGTCATATCACGCCCATGCTGTCAAGATCATCAATTCCCTGAAGGTTGTCCTGGATTCAGATCGCTTGTTGCGCATGTTGGGGGCAAATATATTCACAGAGAATCCCCATTAGCAGAGGCATTCTTCATCCAGTGCTGCAGGTTTACAATATCAACAGCTAAACACGAGGAAACATCCCAAATGAACATCCCAGTGCCCTGCCGCAGTGTTCTATCCAGTCAGTGCAGGGTACTGTGCCCTTACAAGAGTACACCTGGGATTGGGAGATGAGGGGCACTCAGAGCTGGATATGTTCCTGCAGTGGTTCCCACCTGCTTTATAGGTCAGGCTCCAGGATTTTCCCCCCTCTAAGGTCACCTGTGATGATGGATAAGTCGTAGAATGTCTTTACAATTATTTAACACAAGTCCAGCCTCACGGTGCTGCAGTGGATAGGACGTCCGCCGCACAGCAAGACGGTTTCCTTCCAGTAGGCTAATTTGGCTGTTCATCTGCCAGGCCATCGCAGGGCAGAAACATGTTGACGACAATGCAGCCTACTCTTCACAAAAGTCAGCAATGGTTCTTTTACATGCAGACATTGAGAGACATGGCCAGCCTTTGATAACCCAGTTAGCAGCACTAGGGGGACAGCAGTGACAGCCTGGTGACAACCCCGACCTTGGGATCAGTAATCCAGCACCCTACCACCTGGCCACCACTGCCTCTGCCTCTTAAATTCACGACTATAACTCAAAAGTGCATAGGTTTAAGGATTAAATACAGATTATAGGATAAACCTATGTCTCAGGAGTAAATGTACAAGTTTCCTTCAGTTACAGCCATTTTTAATAATTATGTTAAATAAGTCGAGTAATCTAGAGTTGACCATGTTATACCTTATTTCTTAATTGGACCTCTTTGCTCAAACTCAGTTTTTCAATTTTAAACTGTTCCCAGGTGAGTTTATACAAGAAATAGTGTCTTTGTGAAAATCCTACTTTCCAAAAACGTTTGTGTCCCATGTGAGATTGTATGAACTTGCATATATACCCATAGAGATTCACTAATATGAAATATTTAATGCACACACATATACAGGTGTAGAAAAGAATTAGCACCTTCAAATATTCACGTTTTGTTGCTTTGCAACCTGAAATGTTGGGACACACAATTCTTTTCCAGCTTTAACTACTTAATGCAACTTGTAACAGCCAAATGAAAGCCAGATAGGCTAATTGACTTCTACATGAGATCAACTGTAATCATTCTGATTAGTTCAGCATAAAAGGAGCTATTCCAAAAGCGTTCCAGTGCTTTAAGGTGTAACAAAAAGCAGTCAGCTAGGGATTGCAAGGCATTGACAAGAGATCAAAGTTGTGGACAGGCAGATGTCAGAATGTGGATAAAAAATTGAAGGCTTCATTAATTCCTAAGAGCATAGTATCCATAATCAAGAGGTGGGAAGTGTTCTACTAGGACTCTTCCCGGTACAGGACATCCTTCCAAAGTGCCTAACAGTAAGCTTATGGCAACTTGGAAGCAGTTACAGGAATTTTTGGCAAAGCGTGTTCACTGTGTGCATGTGGTAACTATCACAAATGCTCTGCAAATGTGGCTTATATGGCAGGGTTCCTAGAAAAAAATCCAAGTCTCGAATGAGCTTTGGCAAAATGCACCTTGAAGATTCTGAGACCAAATTGAAAAACAAAAGTGTTATGGTTGGAATCTACTTGGCCTCAAAACCAAACGGTATATATGGCAGAAAGCCAATACAGCTTACCATCTAAAGAACACCATATGAGGCTTATTGGCTGTTCCAAATTGCTCTTAGGTGTGAGTGTAAGTGCAAATGGCTTTTGTGCCTGTTGCCCTGTGATGGACTGGCGACCAGTTCAGGGTGTACCCCGTCTTCTTCCAGAGTGAGAGAGGCTCCAGTTTGTCAGTGACCCTAGTAAGATTAGTTGTGTGTGTGTTTGTGTGTGTGTGTGTGTGTGTGTGTA
>JAQMYF010000011.1:9865269-9895149 GCA_030014195.1 Neosilurus mollespiculum | reverse complement strand
CTGTTCCCAAAGAGCTAATTGTGTGTGTGTGTGTGTGTGTGTGTGTGTGTGTGTGCGTGTGTGTGTGTGTGTGCACTCACTGATGCACTGCAGTGGCTGAGCTGCATTACTAGAAGATTTAGTGCATCCTGTGCTTAGGAGGCACTCTTTCCAGTTTAGTCATCATTTTGTCATTTTCAGTACTGTGAGCTTTGCTATGTGTGGTGTTTGCGATTATGACTTGAAATAAATCCACTGTGTCATGCCCATATCTTTGTGTCATTGGGTAAGTACAACTGCATGGTCAGAATACAAGTTTATGGATTTTTCTTGTTTGCAAGTTAACATTCTGATGATGTCATAATATCTTCAGGTTATTTTCTGGCAGACCTGCATGATGCAGTGAAGCCTTTAGGTTAGCACAAAAGCTGTAATTTTTCTTCAGGGATCATATGTATATATCAGTGCAATTATACAATTACAGCACAATCACTGAAAGCAGCGTAAATCTGTCTTATATCCTTATCTTTGTTAAAAGGATCGCCTTGTGTCGATGTCGTCATCATCCGCATCGTTGTTTCCTTCATCACACTTGCTTCTAAGCCTCAACTGCTCTAAACCAAAGCTAAAGAAAACTCCTGGTTAAGTACTGACGTTATAAGTGGAGCCATTTCTTATGATGTAATGTTTTCTTAAATCTATCTATCTATCTCTCTATCTCTCTATCACTGTGATGACCCTACATTTAACACATTGTTCTTTTCTTGCCACAGTTCACATCACGGTCATCACATGAGATAGCACATATTTTTTTTCCCCCTTAGATATTTTACAGTGTGAAATTCTTGAGTAGTGGGCAGAGAAGAACCTTTTTTTAAAATCCATATCTTCCTGAAATCATGTTTAGTGCTAATTTGTCACTTATTTTTTAATTTGCTTAGAATGGATGAAATGGCTGGATTTTTTTTTAAGTAATTAAACAAATGAAGTATTTAATTAAGTAATTTAAGAGCAGAGTTGAAGTTGGCCCTGTCTGACTTTTTAGCATTTGCTTAATTCTGGGGTGTTCGATCTTATCCGCAAAGGGCTGGTGTGGTTGCAGGTTTTCATTCCAACGAAGCTGGAGGCACACCTTTCACCTGTTTAGACCACTGATCTCCAAAAACAGCCTGGATCACACATTGGTGTTTTAATTTTGAAGCCAGATGGAGGGGATCTTAGTGAGACTACTTTGCACTACTTTGAACAGTGTTGTAAATCGGATTCTGGGAAGGCACAGTGCGATAGGGCCATAAAGGGCACACCCCAAAGAGGCGGCGGTGGCTTAACTGTAATTAATGATTATTTGTAATTATTGTTTACACATCATATATCAACAATAATTAAAAATATTAATTCATTCACACAAAAAAGTTGCATACATTAATACAATTAAGCAGAAAAACAATTAAATATAAACACTGAAAGCAGTATTTTTTGCAAACATCAAAGTAATTCAGTGCATTAATTAAACACTAATATAATTATACCCATTGACATAATTATAACAGTTTTTATTTATAAATGTTTAATTTGAAATGTGTTATTTTATTCATGGAATATGCAGTTTAAGTGAAGTATTATTCAGCATTGCGTTTCTTATAAATTACATCAATTTGTCTGTACTATGCACGTCTCCTTTACATCATGATTCTCACTTAAAAGTTATCATTAATTAAATGTAAACTATAATATTATATAGCTATGTTAGATTACTCTGAAATTCTGTAAATAAAATTTAATCCTTTCATAGAAACCTACACGTTACTGTCACTAGCCGATTGGCTGAAGAATCTTCATGGAAGACAAGTCGAGCTGATGCGTGCTGTGCATGGACGTCCGGTTTAAAAAAACATTCCCGCTGACGCAAAGTTCCGGGGGGTCAACCAGGGGTCATGGAGGCAGCAAAAAGCATTTAGAAGCAAGCTGATGCACGCAGCGCATGAACGTTCAGTTAAGGAAACAATTAATTCCTGCTGACCTGATTAAACGTTCAGTCTAGTTGCCGGGGTCATGGAGGCAGGAAAAATCATGGCAGAGGATTGCAGAACAATAGCATATAAATAACGTCATTGCATTAAAAAAGACATGGCACATGAAAAAAGAGCATGACGCTCATGTGAAAAGCATGGCACTGCGCCATGCTGAAACAACCTAGCTGGAACACTGGTGGAAGGTAACACAGCTCAAAAAACTGGACAGTTTTTACCCCTGAGTATCAGAATACATTAAATTCACATAGCTTTACCAAGAATTTCACAGATACTTATAATTAATCGAATTAAAAAAAACCCAAACAGCTCTGCAGAGCTGAAATTTGGTAAAAGGTCTTTAAACGAAATGTACATCTCAGATGTAATTATTTCATTTCCCAATCTTTTCTTGCCATTTGAGTATAACTTTCTAGAATAAAGTGGTCTCAACAAGACGGCAGCACTTTGGCTTCAGTGTTTTGCTGTGTGCAAAGAGGATGCACAACACCGTCCTTTTTAGTTTGTTGGTTTAAACAGGTGAAAGGTGTGGCTCCTGCTTACCTATACTGCACCCACACTGGCCCTCTGTGATTAAGATTGGACACCCCTGGCTTCAGTTGATCAGTCATTTGCTTTTTATGTGATTTCAAAACACAGCTTTGATGTAAAAATACAGACTAACTGCTTTAATTTCAGGGTATTTATTTGTAATTGGTGCTGACAGCATTTTTTTGGCATAACCCTGCTTTTTTAGGGAATAAAAGTGGATATTTTCACTCTATACAGAAAATGGTGAGTTTGAGTCACAGTAGAAAAACCTGGAGAAGGGGTGGCAGTTTAAAGAGTCTTCCAGGTCATAGTAAGTGGAGCAGTGCGACAAAAAAGTAATCTGCTTCCTCCGACTCCTTGTTTACCACCTACAATTAAGTATGCAAAGGATTTTTTTTAAGCTTAGCCAGTACGTAGTTTATCCAATATAACGCTGAGTTGTTTTTACCTACTTATATTTTGTACATACACTACCAGTATACGTTTGGACTCACTCACTCATAGCATTGAATACATATATATGTTCTATATTTCAGAACCACACTGAAGACATTAAAATTATGAAATGGCACATATGGAATTATGTGGTAAACAAACAAGCAAAAAAAAGCATGAAAAATATATGTTTCATATTTTAGATTATTTTAAATAGCTACTGTTTACTTTGATGACAAAGTAGTTTGATTTACTTTGAACACTGTTGGGAATATTTTAACCAACAGTTACCTGCAATGCTTTTAAATTAAACAGTTTGTGTTGTGAAAAAGGAAATTTGAGAATTAAATTTAAAAAAAAAAAAGTTTTTTTTTTTTTGAGATCATCAGAGGAGTTGCATTGAGGAAGTGTTGGTGTACAGTAATCAGCTTTATTGGAAAACTTATTGAAGTGGTTTAAAAATTTACAAGAAATAACCCCTTACCCTCAGATATCAGGAATCTGGTCATGTTTACGTACTGTTTCCTGTTATAAGATTATAGTACGCCAAATATAAGAATTTTAAGACTTTAAATTTTCTGATAATTTTACTCCGACTTTGCTGCTCCAGCTGTTCATGGCTACTTTAGACAATGCTTGTGATTCAACCAGACAAGCCATACTGTGCTTCAGAAGGGACTCGCCACTCTTCTGCACTGAACATGCTTAGTCTGTTGAAGCGAATGCAAGTAAGTACAGTTTGCTGAACGCTAGTGCCTCTTCATTCCTGCATTTTTTACAAACACAGAAAAACATTTGATTAGATTTTTTTCTCGGAAGGCGGGCAGGACACAGGAAAACGTCAGAAATTTTGATTATTTGTACTCGCTGTTGGTGGGACACTGTTTTGAATTACAGAAGGTTGTAGCTTTGTTGTATGTGTGTGGACTGTTTACTTGGCCTTATGAGAACAGGCATCAATTGATACAGATTATTTGTAAATGGCATTATCCTGCTTGATTAATCAGCTGACCTCTACCAACAAAAGCTCAACATATATGGGAACTCCTTCAGTACTTTTAAAAAACCATTTGAGGCGACTGCTTAATGAAGCTAGCGATTGCAGAGTGTGCAAAGCTATCATCAAGGTAAACGCTGAATACTTTGAAGAATCTCAAATATGAAACATATTTTGTTTGTTTTTTTACACTTTTTTGTTTACCACATAATTCAGTACATGTGTTGCTTCATAGTTTGAGGTATTCAGTATTGTTTTACAATGTAGAAACCAAACAAAAACCCCCCCCCCCCCCCCCCCCAAAAAAAAAAAAACCAACTACTTTGTTTACTACATAATTTCATGTGCTTTTTCATAGTTTTAGAACTAAAGTTAAACCAACTTTTGAACTAGAGGTTGTGTCCAAGCTATTGACAGAATGGCCTTGTGTACCCGATGTAGTGCACTACTTGACCACTACAGTGCTTTTAGGGATATATAAAGGAGACAGAAGCACAGGTCTGAATGCATTATAGTGAAAATGCAAACCTTGTGTAGTTTCTTTAAAGAGGCACTCCGACCCAAATCTTAAATGTCGCCATTGTTGACATTGCTGTTGTAAAGATGTCTACTTGTGTCTTGCAGGGATCCTTCCAGCAGGCTCTCTAGCAAGTATATAATGGTGAACATAATAGTTTATCCTTGTGTTAATAACTTTACTAGCAATCAAACAATCAGCTATATGCAAGTGCTACTATATAGTACTATAGGACTATATTATATTGGAAATATGAAAAAGTTTATATTAGGATTTTTTTAATATTACTTTTTTATTCAGATTTTTATCCAAAACATCCTACTACAATTAAGAAATATAATTTTTTTTTTAAACATAGTTATTTTCAAAAGGGCCTTATCCAAAATGACCTGTTAGGCTCTATCACATTTTTTTCAAATTAATGACAGTATCAGGACTGACCAAAGTGACAGGGTTGACAGGGCATACACTCTTTACTGTACATATCGCCATACACAGCACTGAAAACGTTTACTTTTTAAATTGCAATGTGTTGTTCAGCAGTCAACTGGCATAGTTCTATAAGTGAACCACATTACATAAGAGATCTAATGATTTGAAGACATTGTAATTAGGCCCATCTGCTGGCAAGGAAGATTGTCACCATATCTTTGTATGCCTATAATCTTGTATCTCGGTAAGATATTGGAATTTGGTTTCATAAAGATAGGGCCGAGGGTGCTTCTCAGTCACATATTGTTTGCCATTGCAGGCAAATGCATTTTGGGGGGGGTGTTACTGTATTGTTAACTGTAAACTATATGTATTTATTTTGCCCTTCTTTTGGGATTTTGTTCTCTGTCTTACTTTTCTTCTGCACTTAACATCGTACTCCTTCTTTCAGCTGCTCCAATGGGGTTGCCACATCATCTTGCTCTGTCCTCTGCATTCCTCTTTATTGCACCAATTACCTGCATGTCCTTCCTCACCACATCCATAAATCTCCTCTTTATACTTCCTCCCACCAGGCAATTCCATCCTCAGCATTTTTCTACCAATATATTTTTCATCCGTTCTCTGCACATGCCCAGACCACGGATCAGTGGTGTAGTGGTTAGGGTGCTGGGCTCATGATCGAGAGGTTGTGACTTCGAAATCCACATTACATTCTCACCGTGATAAGACCCCTGGAAAAAAAATACTGGGAAGGTAACCTGTAATGGAATAGCGTCCCGTCCAGGAAGAGATGAACTCTTAGTCGCTTCATGCTACGGAAACCGGAGATATACTCCAGGCTGCTGAGCCAGTAGGCTTATATGTAAAAAGCACAACAGACTTACTTCTGCACATAGCCAAACCATCTCAGTCTGGCCTCTTTCAGTTTATTCACAAACACTCGTATCTGTTCTGTCTAACTAACCAGGGGGTCTCCAACCCTGTTCCTGGAGAGCTACCTTCCTGAAGACTTTGGCTACAACTCTAGAGCTAAAAGAGGTGTGTTAAATTTTGGTTGGCGATCAAACCTGCAGGAAGATAACTTTTCAGGAGCAGGGTTGGAGACCTCTGCTCGAACATATTAATTTCTAATTCTCTTCTTGTCACTCCCATAGAAAATCGCTGCATCTTGATCTCTGCAACTTCCCGTTCCGCAAGCTCTCTTCGACAACGCTACCATCTCCAAACTGTACATTATAGCTGGCCTTCCTACTGACTTATAAACCTTTCCCTTCACTCTTGAAGATACCTTTCTATCATAAATCCTTCCAGCCGTTCTTCACCACCCATTCCACCCTGCCTGGATAGATGGATTGTTGACCCCAAATATAAATTCATCTACCGTCATCACTTCTACCCCTTGCAGCTGCACTTTCATCACCCTCCCTCTCATTCACACATTCATTTGCTCTGTCTAACTTTACTTTCTCTTTCATCCCTCTTCTCTCCAGTGCATACCTCCAGCTTTCAAGACTCATCTCCACCTGTTCTCTGCTTTCACTAAAGATCACAGTTTTATCCCCAAATATTATAGTCCATGGAGTCTTTTGTCTAACCTTGTCTATCAACCAGTCCATGACCGCTGCAAATAAGAAATGGCTTAGAGTCCATCCTTGGTGCAATCCCATCCACACCCTGAACCAGTCCTTCATTTCTACAGCACACCATATATACAGTATCCTGTACCACCCTCACTTACCTCTCTGCCACGCCTGAATTTCAGTACCACAACTCTGTTGTATGCTTTTTCCAAGTTCATGAAGAACTCCTCCTGATCTTTCCTGTACTTCTCCATCTAAATTTTTTATATCTGTATCTGTGGTGCTATAAAATAATGCTAAAATCTAAAATTATACTGTATAAAATAATGCTAAAATCTAAAATAATGCAAAAATCTGAAATAATGCTAAAATCTAAAGTAATGCTATATATTATGATGCTAAAATCTAAAGTAATACTATATAAAATAATGCTAAAATCTAAAATTATACTGTATAAAATTATGCTAAAATCTAAAATAATGCAAAAATCTGAAATAATGCTAAAATCTAAAGTAATGCTATATATTATGATGCTAAAATCTAAAGTAATACTATATAAAATAATGCTAAAATCTAAAATAATACTATATATAATAATGCTAAAATGTAAAATAATACTATATAGAACAATGCAAAAATATCTAATAATACAATACAGAATAATGCTAAAATGCAAAATAATGCTAAAATATAAAATAATGCTAAAAAATAAAATAATGCTAAAATATAAAATACTATATAAAATGATGCAAAAATATAAAATAATACTATATAAAATAAAGCAAAAATATAAAATATTATATAAAATAATGCTAAAAGACAAAATACTATATAAAATAATGCTAAAATACAAAATAATACTATATAAAATAATGCTAAAATATAAAATACTATATAAAATAATGCAAAAATATAAAATAATATATAAAAAAGTCTAAAATACAAAATAATACTATTTTAAATAATACTATATGAAATAATGCAAAAATATAAAATAATACTGTTTAAAATAATGCAAAAATACAAAATGATACTATATAAAATAATGCAAAAACGATGAAAATAAAACAAAAATGTGTGATTGATGCTCATATGCCAAATATGGCATTTTCTAAATAATATGGCAATAAGCTCAATAACACCACAACATGTTTGCATTCCATAGTAACTAACCACTTCCTAACCCTATATCGAGGGTATTCTGTCAAAACCCCGTATGTGTATCAGGATTAGCCTGTAAACTACATTCGAGGTTTTGATCATTAAATATTGATATTCGAAGTGAAAGTACTCAAAGTGACATACAAGATTTTGACAGAGCACCCTCGATTTAACATTTACCAATTTATATAAATGACTAAAGTTCTAGTTCTGGTATGAACAGTTCGTCATGTCGGCATTGACTTTGCAGTTTGTGTTTGGTAGGGCTAAAGCATTTTATATAAAAATGACCAGAAAATGTAGCATATGAGATTGAAAATGTTGTCTTTTAAGGTTATCTACTAATATAGTTTAGTTTGCTTAAAGCTTCAGTTTAACATCTGGAATAGAAAAATCTGTTATGTATATCTGGTGTCTGAGGAATACAGCCTTAAAAAGTAATGCTAAAATATTTGGGTTGCAGAAGCACGATTAAAGAGGACAAACTGTTTCCAGCAGAGATATTTTTAATGTATCACAAGATGTTCTGTAGTGAATTCAAAACAGTTTGTGGGTGTTTGCGTTTCTGATTTATTTATTTATTTATTTATTTATTTTTGGTTAGCATACATCCGATGTCCCTAATGCTGCACCTTCTTTTAAATAAGAAAAGGAAATAGCATATCACAATACTTGACGTTTTTTATGATACACAAGATATATTATGATACGTTGAGGAAAAGCTGATTACTGTTTTCACTTTTACTGTAATGATAAGACAGTTTTAATGATTTTCTTACCTTTCTAGCTTCACAGAAGGTACTGTGACACGGCGATTTTTGTTCTGCAGGAAATTTTGTGTGTTTGTCTGTCCAAAGTACACAAGTGTGCGCTCGGTCCTAGTAAGTTATTCAGTTTAGCAAGCCACCAAAATGCGAATTTCTCCACTAATAACATGGTATCTAATATCATGAGAGTAGTAATGTTATTAGTAGTGTTAGCGTAAACACGTCATTTAGGTAACGTGAGCTGAAGTTAGGGTCTATTATACAATGATAATTTATGTTCTTTAAACTAAAATACTATCAAATATAAATACCAATTTTTGCATAGTTTTCCCCATCAAAAGTAAAAATTGAGAGTCACATATGACATATATGCCAGTTGATGCCACGTGAAATGTCAGTGAACGCGTGTGTTCGCTCCACCAGTCATTTAATATCTAGTTAGCACCATACAAGCAGAGTTTGAAATTATTATATAAAGCTGAGCATACCAGAGCTATTTCAGAAAAGTGCATTATGGAAAAAATGATAACAATAATATTAATATAATACAACCTCTGGTAAAAAAAAAAAAATAAAATAAATTATTCACCAGACTTTTTTTTTTTTTTTTTTTTGGATTTTCCCCCATTTTTCTCCCTAATTTAGTTGTTTCCAATTCCCTCCCATCAACTTTTAGCCTTCCCCATCACACGACCACCACCGACCAGGGAGGGGCGTAAGCAAGCACATGCCCCCTCCGTGACATGTGATGCTGCCGCCCGCCTCTTTTTGAACTGAGGCGCATGCGTGTTTGGGGGCGGCCTAACACACTCGGAGGGAAAGCGCTATCCGCCTCCTCGTACGAATGAGCTCACAGACACCTATGATTGGCTGGTGATCGCTGTGAGTGACAGGGAAGTGAGCGTACGCCATCCCTCCCTCCCGTGAGAGCTCGGCCAATTAGCTTCCATGGACTCCCGGTCATGGATGGCTGTGGCATCAACCCGGATTCGAACTTGCGATCTCCGGGTTGATAGTCGCGCACCTTGTCGATGCGCCACTCGGGAGCAGATTTCTTACTTCTTGGTAAATAAACAGTTTTGTGACAAATTCCTCAAACCAATAAAGCTGAATAAGTTCAATTCATAGACTTTCTTTTCCAAGATGAAGTAGGGGGGAATTTATAAATGGATTATATAAGGAAAACATAAGGGTAGACAAAGGAATACATTAAAATATCGGGATAGAATTGTCAAACGAGTATTCCTCGAAATTAGAAAATGCACAGTAAAACAAACAAAAAAAAAACAAATAAAGAAATAAAAATAAAAAAATTCTATGACAGAACTTCAAGAAATTGGCTGAATTGAAATGGAATTGCACATTGAAAAGACAAGTGAGCCAGCACTGACACTCACTCACTCGTTTGCTGAACCACTCAATCCTGTTAGGGTCGCAGGGAGGCTGGAACCTATCTCAGCCAACAATTAGCGAAGGTGGGGTACACCTTGAACAGCTCACCAGACCATTACAGGTCCAACACACGCAACCATTTACACTCTCACTCACACCTATGGGCAATTTGGGATAGCGAATTATCCTAACGTGCATGTTACTGGACTGTGTGAGGAAACTCCCGCAAGCACGCAGAGAACATGCAAACTCCACACAGAAACGAGTTGTTTTGAGAGATTTTTCAGGAAGCGAAAATTTTAAAAGCTATTTAACTTTTTTTTTTTTTTGGATGATTTGTTCCTTTGCTATGAAGTAAAAAAATGCTGGGTCAAAATTTTGGCCACGAGTTGTATTTTTATTATTGCTCAGCCGAAACCGATACAGCCTCTATAGTATCGTACTTAAAAAACATCATAGACTCGTGTGTGTGTGTGTGTGTGTGTGTGTATGTGCTCTTTAGAGTATTTTTAGCATTATATTTAGGTGTCATATTGGGGTATAAAGAGGATTTGATGTAGCATGCGAATGGCCAGAAATACAGCACTTGCCACTGCATGGTGGAAAACTATGGTGGTGAGCTATGTAAAAGGACCTTGGGCTGTGTCCTTGAGCATGTCTATCTTAGCAATAGGCCTCAGTAAACAGGAGTGCAATAATGTGCTTTAGCATAATGGTTACAGTTTCTTCTATTATTTAAATTTTTCTACTGCAACTTACATATATCACAAAGAAAACCAACAGAAACATTTCTAAACTATTGCTCCTATTCTCACAATCCTGATATTACAAAAGGTGGGAGTTTGCTTTAGATATGTGTGCCAGCTCACTGATTCACGTGCCCCATGATGTCCTTGGACCCCATAGTGGTCTTAGTCGGAGATAGAGATGGGATGTTTACTAGTAGACTATAAACGAGAACTCGGCTCTAAAAAGTTTGTGTTAGTAGTCTTTTTAAACATCTGTTTAAAAACGTCTGTTTTATTGTTCTGCATTTTAAACTTTGAACATAGATTTAGAGTTTGTGTCAATGGGTATTTATGTTATACTCCAAAGGATGCATCCCCCTTGCTTCCCACCCTATCCCACAAGCATATTTCCCCCCCAATTTGTTCATCTACCAATTCCCACCCACTGGCCGCTTCAAACAGATGACAAACAAGGGGGAAGATGAAGCTAAACATGTGCTTTGTCTGCGACTTGAAGGCAGCTGTTGCATCTTTTTATGCTGCTGCTCATGCTGTATCACCGGGCAATGACACATACTCCCAGGAAAGCATAAGCTACCGTCTTCCACAACATGAAATGAAACATGCCCGCAATAGTGTGATGTCCCTGTGATTGGCGAAGGAGTTTCACCCACAGAACACCGCCAGTTTCACTTTTAGGGATTTCTGTCCATGGATGGCTGTGACATTGTCAGGATTTTAACTTTTGATCTCCAAACAAAAAGGTGAATGTGTTTTTCTGCCATTCAGGAGCCAACAGAGGGGACACCATGCTGATAAAGCACATGTACTTGGTAACCATCCCAAGTATAACTCTCTACTGTTTCCACTTTTTTGCACGTGTTGTTAGAATGGTGTCTTAAAATTGCTCAGTATTGGTCAGTCCAGTTACACAGTCACCTTTATCTATGATTTTAAACAGTAAAATTGTGTCCACATGTCTCTTAAAAAAGGAAATGAAAACACTTAATGAAAACTTGCATGCATATTTTGTCTCTTTCTATTAAATTGTGCTGTTTCATGAACCTTTCTTTTATATAAAAATAAAAAAAACAGCAATAACTTATATCACAAATTACTTAATTAAGCGATATTGTAATGCGAACATTTAGCAAGAAGTCACGTGATCATCTCACGTTTCTGCGGGCAACACGGGGCTAATTGGCATATGAATACATGGCGCAGTATTTTTTATTTCATATGCATGAGCACAGGCTCATACATATAAAAATAAATGTATGTAAATGTATGTAAATGGAATCGTGTAGGAGTTGTGGAAGTACCGAGTTTTATTTTATTTAGAAGTTTTTTAGGTTATATCTAATTTGGTAGTTTAATATCCGCAAACTGTTGTTATTGCCAGTAACTTGCCTTATATGAACTGGAGGATTCATGTAGTATTCTTGCGATTTTTTGCTCTTGCAAGAGTGAATCAGCAGCCTTTTCAATCTGGCTAATGTAAACTAATCAAACTAATGTTAGCACGCTGCAGCTTTGAAAATGCAAGTAAAAACCACCTGATGATTAAAATGTACCTATATTTATGTGTAACAGGAAAGTTTTTAAGGCTTTCCTTTTATTTCACTTTAAGCAGTGATGCCAGAAGTTATCCCAATTAATTATTATCACTTAATATAACATGGGAGAAGCAATAAATGTAAGTCATAGAGAACGGAGTGTTTTCCTGATGTACAGTACTGTGCCAAAGTCTTCAGCCGCATGTAAAGAAATGAACAAAGTAGAACAAAGATGCTTCAAAACATTATAAAATGAAATGTTTCTACATTTAAAGGTAAAGAGCAGTAAATGGAATAAAGTCTGTGATTAGTTTGATGCCGCATTGCTTTAAAAAGATAAACGTAATAGCTTGAGGTAAAATTTTGTGCAGGTTTATAAAGAAAAGCTGTAGGTTCTACTGCTCTCTTGTGTAATCTGCAGTTTCATAAATTCAATGATGTTCTTGAAAGCTAATGTATGAAAATCTGAAATATTTCTGTATTGGCTTGATAAAATGGAAGTCATCACACAGAAAGTTTGTAGTGTGTGAGTGTGTGTTACACTACAAATTCCATGTGGACATATGACAGATGTAGTTCATATGCCCATTAAAAGCTCTCTCTAATATCTTAGGGCTGTAATACATCAGAAGGTATGATCTGGCATAAGTCCATTAAAAAAAATTACATAGATGCTTGATTTTGATTGGATGAAAACCCATGTATACAAGAAATAATTATATTACTCAGGGCACCTTCTCATGAAGGAAACCAATCCAAATAGGGGTGTAGACTTTATAAATTATTTATTATTTTCCTATAAAAAAGGGAAGGCTTTTATGTCCCAGTCACTGCTTACCTGTGGAAAGAAGTCAAGTCAGCAAAGGCACTATTATGCTTTGGGCAATGCTCTGCTGGGAAACCTTGGGTCATGGGATTCATGTGGATGTTACTTTCACAGGTAACACCTATCTTAACACTGTTGCAGACTAAGTACACCCTTCATGGCAATGGTATTCCCTAAAGACAAGTGCGTTCTTTGAGGAGGTTAACGTGGAATGTGACAGGCTTCGACTCAGCCCCCCAATTTTTCCAAATCTCACCCCACCAAGCATTTGAAGGATGTGCTAGACAAACATGTAACATGCACCTTACAAGGCTTAAAGGGATTGTTCCAGAAGTGTTGGTGCCATGAAGAGAGACCTACGCAATATTAAGTGGGTGGTTTAATGTTATGGCTGATTGGTGTGTTTGCTGCACAGATTGTAACAAAACAGATTTGCTGTTTTTAGTAAAACCATTATTTGTCTGTCTCAAACTCTCATGGTCAGCAGAATCCATGTGATGTGATGTGGTGTCTCCAGTCTCTCTGGTTGTTAGTATATGTTTTATCTGTCCTCGGTCCCCCATCTGTGCAGCTGAGTCACTCCATTCTGTCTTTGAGAGTCACTCGCTTTAACAAATGTGCCTTCAGGACTTCTAGCTAATTCCATTTACTATTCTGATTCGATACTCAGGTTAAGCTCACAAGGTAGCTCCTTAGCAGGCCTCATTGTTCCTGTATTCCCTTCTTTTTCTCTGGTTTTACTTGTTCCCCTTGGAGAGCTTGAGAGGAAGAGAAAAAGAGAGCGGTTGCTTATGTATGGCGATCTGAAGAAGCAGCTATATGTACACAAGAGAGTGAAAGAGTACTGTGTGCAGTGAGGGAGAAAATATAGTGAATGTTTAGATGCAGAGGGCTGCAGGACATTCTGGCAGCCTCACAGTCATATTACATAAGCACAGGAAATCTGTGGGAGAAGATGATTTATAGGCTCAGAGAGTGAAAGCGAGAGACTGCGGCTGGGATCTTGCAGAGCTCTGACATCCAGGTTGCAGTCTTTTTTCAATTCTGCTTTTGATGACTGTGATCCATCCTTTCTTCTGTATTATTCTATATCGGTAGATCCCAAAGCGCGACACAGAAGCATAGGCAACTCACCACTATAAGTTCTTATTTATTGCTCACTTCCTCTCATTATTAGCTTGATCGAAGTCTGCGTGTAATTCATTATTTTCTTTATGACTCAAAAGTGAGACTATAAATTAGGTCAGTGTAGACCACATCGTGCATTTTCCCCTCACAGCGAGAAGGTCCTCGGTTCCAACGTCATGCCCGGCAAGGGTGTTTCTGCGTTTGCATGTCTTCCCCATATTGTGGTTCCCTCCGGGTGCTCCAGTTTCCTCCTACAATCCAAACGTGTGCACATTAAGCTAATTAGATATTCTCGTTTTCCCACAAATGTGAATGTAAGCATGAATGGTTGTGCCTGTGTTGGCCCTGTGATGGTCTGGCTATCAGTTCAGGGTGTACCCTGACTTCACTGGAGACGACTGGGATGTGTTCCATCCTCCCTCTGACCCTAATAAAGGACAAAGCATGGAGACTTTTTCAGGGGGTTTTATTACATTCCAGGCAGCCATTCTGGCTAGCTTTATCTGGGAGGAGCGGGAAAGGAGAAACATATTTATCCAATAAGATCGATAAATTACACTCTTCTGACAGCGCTGCTGTGTGGTGGAGCTTTGCGTCTCGGTCTTGGTTGTTGCTACTCACTCTTAGATATGGCTTACAACAACATAAATAACAAAAGTAGTTTTGACAGCTCAAGGCCGCAGTGCTTTGCCTTAAATTGTACTGACTAACCAAGATGGTGGACAGACCAGTTCCTAACCAAGACGAGGAACATTGACGTGTGCCAGTTATGGTGTAATCATTTAATTTATCCAATGTCGGTGATAGATAAGTCGTCTGATAGAGAAATACCTAGAATTCGCTGGTGGCTTTCCACCAATTAGAAATAAGAAAATATATTGAATGAATATTAATGTCTTTTATACTGAGATAGCAAACCAGTTAATTAGATGGTACCTTTTCTGTTTAGTGTATACAGTATGAATAGATAGAAAATAGAAAAAAAAACACTGATAGGTGGAGTGAATAATCTCAAAGACAGAGATTGGCACCTGCCAACGAGTGGGCTGTATTAGGCAGAACGTTAACAGTCAGTTCTTGAAGCAGGAAAAATGAGCAAGTCTGACGATCTGAGTGACCTTGACAAGGTGCACTTTGTGATGGCTAAACGATCTCCAGAAAGACAGGTCATGTGGAATGTTACCGGTGCATAGTGGTAAATATCTACTAAAGGTTGTTTAAGGAATGACAGTCAGCGATTTAGCAAGAGTGTCAGTGATGCATGTGCATCTGATTCCACAGAAGGGTTACTGTAGAACAAACCTCTGAAATTGCCAATGCTAGAATGCACACGTATGGGGCAACCTATCCCCAGACTAATCAGGTGGTGTTAATGTTATGGTTGATTGGTGTACACATTCACAGTTCACTCTTTTACGATTACCTAATAAATATTGCCTGTTGCCTTAAATTCCTGTAATTGGCTGACAGGAGTGGAATTCGTGGTCAAGCTCAGGAATTGATTTCTTGCGAGCTCCACGATGCTTTTTTGCCCATCATTGTGTAACTAATAGTTTTTTTATGCCCCCGCTAAAGGTTGGCTGGGGGCATATAGCGTTGCTCTAGTGTCTCGCCTTTCCGTCATTTTCTCCTTCCGTTGAAATCTCTGTCCAGAGCATCTCCTGAAGTTTAACAGCTATGAAAAGCAAACATTATGGTGCAGTGTTGTATACTTGTTTCCTGTCCCTGTGACCTTGGCCTTTGACCTCCAGAATAAAAAAATGCTTGTCTGGAGCATCCTGATAAACTGCCTCTCTGAATTTCTCATTCCACCCCACCTGGCACCAGCAACCATGCCGTTGTAAAAGACTCTGAGGTTGGATTTTGCCTCATTTCAGAGCCTGGTGGGGCTTTTGACCTATATTTGCATGATTTTAGATGATTCTATGCAGCAACGTGTGGTTGCTAGGATGAATACATAAACAAGCAGATGTTCTTGGGTAAAGCAGCCAGTGAGTGGATATTGAATAAATCTGGGGTGAATGGATTTATTTTACACTTAAACAGTTTTCTTCTGTGTGATGTATCAAATGCACTTCTAGATCAGTAGTAACAGAGCACACGCCACATTTCACCTGAGTTTGTAGACAACGGCGTACTGAACCATTTCCTTCTTCAGGAAAACAAACTCAGTTTCTCGTTATGTGACACAGGGATGAAAATGTTCCACGGATTTTAAGAATTCTAGGGGTCATTCTTGTGAATCGTGTAAATCTGAGTAGAATTAGTTTTTTTCAAGAATCATCAAAACCTCTCCCAGAGTGCACTGCACCAGAAACTTTGCATGCCGATCGAATAGATGAGAGATCATAGAAGTTATTACTGATTATTACTGACTAGTTGAGATAAATACTTTAAAAAAAAAAAAATGTATCTGTAGTTCTGTGTGTGATTGTCTGTGTATACAGATAACTTTACCATGGTACATTTTCGTATAGAAACCCCTTCTGTCTATTTTTGGTAACTAACATGCATATGCAGCCTGGCGCCGGTCAAGGTTGCGAAGGTGAGAATGATTAAATCGTTTAAGTTAAGTAAGTATTTTGTTATTCTTTTTCTTTTTCATATTTTCATGTTAAAGTTTTGGTTAAAATTGACTCAATGTTAATGTTGCGTCAAATGTTGTCTTCGGTAATATGTTGCAAATATGTTTTTTTTTTTTTTTAACGTATTCTACATGCTTTGCAAAAATCATTGTTTCTGATGTCTTTTAAATTCCTTATATAGAGTTACCATAAATATTATAGAGCTTAGACACTGTAATGAGAAAGGAGAGTGGGATATTTCATGTAGGTAACTAGCTGTGTGTATTTTCCTAAATGAAATTATATAGAAAGTTGACACAGTGTGGCCAGATTCGGTTTTTAAAATACTTCCTTTTCTCACACGGTTTCCTTTTTTTCTTTCTGCTGTTCTCGTCGTTGGTGACAGTAATAATGTCGCACTGTATATAAGGACAGTAAAGGTTAATAGCTTATTAATAATAATAATAATAATATTAGCTTAATAATAATAATAATCATAGGCTATGATAATGTTTCATTCTAAGGTTGCCCCCCTTGTTACTGCAGTTGTCCAGATGAATCATGTTAAAGTTAATTATAAACCTCACTGGATTCTGTGCTGCCTGCCACTGTGTGTATAATTAAGTGCGCCCCCTGTAGGACTATAGACAGTCAGCCTTGTGTCACCACCTTGAATTGATTAAACAATTGCTAAAAAATCCATTTCGGAGCCAGTGAGGCAAAACATAACTGAATCGATTACCAACCAACCCCCATCTATGATACATGCATAGAAGCTTGTAAATTGTATCATACTAATCAGGGCATCTACCTGTGATATTTACTTTATTTATGTTTGATTCATATGAGTGTTATGTTTTATATGTACAAATTTTTATATTATGATGCTGTCAGATTTCACACTAGCCGGATTCCTGACGACGCTTGCCTACTAAATCCAACGAGCCTCAAAAGGGATTTGCTAGCCAGTTGCATTAGAGGAAAATATGATCAGCATTCTCGTTTTTTCTCTCGGGGGAGCTTTAAACATAATAGACCATTAAAAGCCCATTATTAAATCAAGCACTTAATAACAAGGGACTGTTTTGTGAGGTCTGCTGTCTGTAGAAGACCAGCAGTCAGTCATGGATTGACATCTTTCTCGTCTACAACAGGTTGCCCTCATTACTTTGCCCACTATGGGTTTGAGTGAAGTGATACTATTAGGAGTAAAAGTGAAAATCCATCTTGCAACTATTCTCAGTCTTTTTTTCTTGCAGCTCTTGAGGCCCTTTCTATGCCTCCCACTCTCCCTATGGTAATTCTTTTCCCATTTTCTGTCTTATTCTCCCACCCACTCTCATAGTCTGACAGATTTCACAGCTGTACCTTATGTATACTTTTTGATTGAATGACTAATTTGTTCATGTTCTCGTGAGAAATGGGCTCTGATTCGACCGTCTATAAGCGGACCTGCCGACCTTACGCATAATAAGTAGAACTTCCGTTTTAAAACATTGGAGGATGTTGCTCAAGGTAATTATTTAAAAAAATGCACCAAAAACATCTTTTTTTTGTCACTCATTAAACCAGTAATTGAGCTTGATGAAAATGGAATGATTGACAGCTGTGTGGATGTTTTATTGTCATATCAGCTGAATTAATGTCAGTTTTAATTTAATTATGTACTCCGGTCACGATTTGATTTAATTCAGGAAACTGGAAATGCAAAATGGTTTATTTTTTATAGGTTTTTACATTTTCACAATGTGTTGTAAATAAATAATGAATGTATGAATTTTCTTCGCTGTTGGATTCTTCGCTCAGTGAACTCTGTCTTTGACTGGGTTAGCCTCTTCACTTGGTCCGTAGAGACTTTAAGTAGCTTGGCATATTTAAGCCAGAGCTTCCTGTAGTATTTCGTTGAGGGTTTGGCAAACATCGATTTTTTTTGTGATCGGATTGTGACCCGCTCTGTATAAATGGGTAAATGGGTAACGTACTTGAGGTGTATATAATGTTGCGTAATGGAACATCAAAAAGACCTCCTTTTATCTTGCTGAAGTTATGACATTGTAATAATTACTCACGTGAATGCTTGTACTGAATATACAATGGATAGAGATTGGTAGAATGCATTAGTCAATAAAATTGTAAACATGGGCAGAAATATTAAGTCCATAATTATTTTGTTAAATTTGAGATTCAAATAAAATTGTACATCGATCTGATTATTAAAAACCTACTTATACATTACTCATTAACTTACATGCTACAAGAGTTTCTGAACTAGTTAATATTGCACATATGATGTAAAGCACAAAACAACTAACTTCCTAACTGTACTCTGAGGGTGTTTGAAATTAAAGAAAGCTAGTATGAGCCTTCCCCAATACATATAAGTATAGAATTTGCACTTCTAATTTGTAGAATATTGATACAATAATATGCTAAAATTCAGTTTCACTAAGGATTTTCATTAGTAAAGAGATGTTTATCATAATTCTCACCAGTAGAATGTGCGTTTGGTCTTTCAGTAAAGCTCCGCAGAGTTCCGTCTGGCTTAGTATAATAACTGCATGTTATGGAGCATTGTTCTGCATTTGGACGGATTTATTGTAATGATGTATAATAATTGAATGAAGCATGACTGAGGGGTACAATCAGGACTAAAATGTTACTGTTATAATGTTAAAAAATTTAAATAACTAAAACAGCTTTCACCTTAAAACGTACTAATAGTGGTTACTGTATATTTGATGTAAGTTTCCAGTAAATGCCCACTCAATAAATTTTTTGACTTTGTAGAATATGCCCAAATACCTAAAGCATCAGACTGGGATTATTCCATTCGTTAGTGCAAATGAACTGATGTTTGTGAACACCAGCTTGTCAGCTAGTTTTATTTTATTCAGAAGTTTACTAGTTTATACCTGAATAATCTGAATTGCTATACTGTTATTTTTGTTATTATCTTGCTTTATTTGAACTGACAAAATCATGTCCTGTTGTCACGATTCCGCACACTCACGAGAGTAAAACGGCAGACTTTTCAAACTGACTGATACAAAGTACTGAACGGATTTTTAGAAGATTGCAACTTCAAAAATGTAAATACAAACCACCTGATAATGAAAATATACATATGGTCATGTGTAACAGGAGAGTTTGGAAAGCTTGCCATTTATTTCACTTTAAATGACCAATGATGGTAGTAGTGCCTTGACTAAGAAGTTGTGCCCCGACAGCCGTTTACTGTATGCACCAGAATCTCTGTTTGAATATCTTGTGAATTCCATGAATTTAAATTATTATGAAGCATATACAGAAAATCAGCAGAAGCAAAGAGGTTTTGGCATGACCCCCCACCTCGGTGGACAGACCTTGAAAGGGTGACTGTGTACAAGTTAAGTTAGCATTGCTGAATATGATGGTTTGAGTCTTGAGAATTATTTTGTATGTTTAGGAGTTCTGAATGAATGTTTTCTGGCTTTGTACTGGGTTTTTCTGTTTCTTATTTTGATCTCTTCATTGTAATTAAATGAAGTTTTGTTTGGACGTGCTTTACAATCCTTTTAGTTTATGCTAATATGAAAACAAAAACAGCCAGAGCATTTCTTCACCACTTACTCTAGCCAAGCACAGCACAGAGCTATCAGACTATTAAATCGCCATGTTTATTCAGGTCTGAGAATGTTCAGAATGTTGACTAAGCTCTTGAAAACTATTGAAAACCTCCAGTGCTTGTTTGCATTTCTTGGCAACACGATCTAAGCCCTGTACTTAGCAGAGCATTCCACATTTAAAAGTTGCCACTTTGCACCACATGGAGCTTGGATTCACGGAAGACTGTGATAGAGATGGATTTGTTTCAAAGCAAATTTCAAATATTGACCAATCTGTGTGACTTTCACTCTGTAGGCACCTTTCTCCAAACTCCACATTTAAAAGTCAGAATTTTCATGTAGGTTTGTTGTCTGGGTAAATCATTTGAATATATATTGTGATCAGTTGTTGTGTCATTAGAAGGTTGCATCACTTCCTACTTTCTAATGTTCATATCTGTAGGGTAAGTGTGGAAATACTTATGGAGCATGTTTACTATCGACTTTGTCTTTAAACAGTTTTGCATTGATCTCCACACAGTAAAATTTACACCCAGTGTTCATGTGTTTATCCAGATCAAGTTGTAATTCAACACTTGGGATTTTTCTGTTCGTGATATGAAACACTTCGTATCACCAGTTCAGTACCACAACATTGTCACTTAACTGACTCAAAACCTCCTTGTTTGAAAAAGTGTCATTTTGAAAATGTAAAAAAAAACAAGTGGGGTGTCATTCATGAATACAACAAATTTCAAATGTAAATGTCTTTCCAGTTCAATTCTATAAAAACAAAACTTTGAGTCAAGTGAATTCATCACGAAAATATATTAACTAGTTTATTTTTGTGCAGTTAAAGAGTATCAGTATTGGTCATCCTTACAGCAGTATTTGTGAGGAATGTCATACGTTTAAGCGATAAGTGAAACACGTTTAGGTGCCAATAGCAGGTCGGATTGAAGTGTTCTTTGCAGACTACTGAATTGCGTCTGAAAGGAAACATTTTCATATTATGGCCTGTGCCAGTGTTATTGATGTTTGTGCAGCCGTATTCTCTGTACTCAGCACAGGCCGATATTGTGTTCTCTCTGCTGTATGCTGCACACAGCCCTGCCAATAGGACAGAGCACCAAATTCGCATCACTAGGGCTGGAGACGTTAATGGAGAAGGCAGCATGTTGCTGTGCATGCCTAGTAGTAATAGAAATGTGGCAGCACTCGCACATACTTGACATGAAGCAAGGCCTGATGTTGCGTGACAGAACCGCTGATGTCGTACCTGATCGTTTTACAGAGCTAGTGATACAAATTCCCCACAGGTACACTTTAATCTCCGAACCAATTTAGCTTTTATTATGGTCACGTGGAGGGTGGAGCGCATCCAACCTGATTCTGTGTGAAGGCAGGGTTCACCCTGGATCGCACCCCGGCCATTGCAAGACCAGCACCGACACAAGCATTCATGCTCACATTTACACCAAGGGGCAATCGAGAAAATCCAATTAGTCTAATGTGCATGTCTTTGGACTGTAGGAGGAAACTGGATCACCTGGTAGAAACCCATGTAAGCACATGGAGAACATGCAGACTTCACACAGAAATGCCGTCCTCAGTGTAAACTAAGTCATGACCTTCTTGCTGTGAAGCAGAAGTGTTGAGCACTATGCCACCATGCCGCCATGTACTTATTCTAATCCAAAGGATAACAGTCTCCACACCAGACTCTAACATGTGGCAATACTTGCACATAACTCAGAAATGTGCCAGTGTGGCATCAGACTTGCAACATTACACTGGCGTATAAAACCAGTACATTTGGTCTTGTTGCATACGTCATATGCATGGAGCAACATTTTACTAAAGATCTATTGTAGACTGAGATGAATCATGATAAAGAATAATTTGTTTTGACGAGTTGCATTGAAATTATGGGCACTTATGGATTCCTTCCAAAAGCTGAGAAATCAGTTTCTGAGCCTGTGATCAGATGGTTGAATTTAGGTCCCATGACCGCCAGAGAGCTACTTCTGGGCTGTTAAGCATGGCCTTAACCCTCAGCCTGTTATTGCAAGAAATTGTTAGTCACGTTGGATAAAACGGTCTTTTAAATTTATAAATGTCAATGATTCTAAAGACTTTATTCCATTATACTTAAGTAGGAGACGTTTTAAAATGGTAATTGCATTTGTCCGTTTAATTATTGTGCTTAGTACATATCCAGCATGGCAGGAGTGTCATTTAGTGTGACTTGTGAATAGTTGTACAGCTCATAAACTAAATATACAGCATACCTCTTTGTGTTTTCCTAAAGCTTTTTTTCAGGTGTTTGGTATGGGATCTCTTTAACGGAAAGACTATTGCTGGGTTGCACAGTTTCTCGCCCCCACTGTACTGCAGCGTCAGTATTCACCCTGTGCCACTGCATCAGCTAAAAATACCCTCTCTCTCTCTCTCTCTCTCTCTCTCTCTCTCTCTCACTCTCTCTCTCCCCCCTTGTCATTGGAAATGTTATGTTCTTATTAGAGGTGTTGTCCATCCATATGGAAAAAGTCTTGTTTGTCTTTTGACAAGATTAACTTATTGCAACTGGTATACTTTTAACATATGGAAGCTTGAACATGGCTATGATGTTCATTATACTAATGCACATGAAGCATAAATACACAGTGGAGTTTGTATGTTTGTGGCATGAACAAATGCTGAAAACAATTGGCAGCTCTGTACCATTTTACTACTACTGCAGATAGATGACACAAATTGTGAGACACTTTTCTGTTCACAAGAATTGTATTTTCTACTTATCAGCTGAGCATGAGGTCAGTACAGGGTAATTCCAGAGCAAGGCTATGATGTATTGACTGAGCAATAGCGAGGAATTTCCCTGTACTGAGCGAACTAACAAGTATAATAAGTCATTTATTATATACCATTTTCTAACCCCCCCACCCCACAAAAAAGGACGAATAAAAAAGGAAGCGAAAGTTGTTGTCTATGTCCAACTACGTCATCATCTGAAATGAGGCTTTGCTCATGATACACAACTCTGTTTGCTTTCTTAGCTTTTGCAATATATGTTTCACCATATAGTGGGCAGAGAAAAAAGTTATTAAACCACTCAACAGCCAATCAGATCATGCATAGTATCATTGAAATATAATAAACAGTGGTTATTACAGTGGTGCAGCCTTTGTGTCAGCTCAAGCTCAGTAATAAGGCGTTTCCATCAGCAGAACTGCTGCTCCCTGGGTGTTTTTTATAGGCCATTTTCAGAAAAACGTACACAGTAACGGTAAGGACATTTTCTAAAGACAGCCTTTTATGCATTAAGTTGAAATCAATGACTAAAGATAGCATATAAATTTCATTATTTGTGAGCATGTTTAAAATCTGTTTCCAGTACCAAGCACATATAAGTAATCCTTTCCATAGGAAATGTTATCTTCTAAAGTGCAAAATGTCCTTCCCGTTACCAATAATGAAGGAAAAATGAAGTGTCATCTCCCTGTGATTTTATGTGAGAGTTTTGATCGCATTTCATGTAAGGTCTTTGTTTTCAACATTACTGTGTACATTTTTCTGAAAATGGCCCATATATGAAAATAGCCTGTGTGGCGCCAGCATTCACGCCACAGTGAAAATCACAGAGATCAAATTTTTCCTTTGGTGTTTGACAATAAAAGATAACAAAGCTGATTCTATCTGCATGATTTCTGGCATTGCACTGCTGCCACACAATTGGCTGATTACTGCATGAACATGTAAGTGTACAGGTGTTTCTTATAAAGTTTAATCTTTAATGCAGACATCATTGTTTCTGCTTGGGTGTTTGTATTATTGAGAGAGAGAGAGAGAGAGAGAGAGAGAGAGAGTAGGTGCTACTGCAGAGATGGTATGCGTGGTGATGGTGTCATTCATGGTTGCTGATTTTGCCAGTTTATAGTATTGAATTATACCAGGATGATAATTACTTTTACAGTAAGGGTTTGTATTTGAAAGTGTAAAATGCACTGTAAAACACTCTGTAGTCTAATCCAGCCCACAAAATCAGTTTTGAATCTGGGTGTTAAATTTAAATTGGAAACAGTTAGTCTTATTTATTCCACTAGGAGGCAAAACAGGGCAATAAACCAGTAGCCATGAATGAGAAAATTCTATATTAGAGAATTCAAAATTTGAGGCTGCACTCATGTCTACTTCCAAAAACATTGACATCGGTCTATAATAAATGTGGCCTGTGGCCTAAAAATCATTCACTTCTACTTTAAATCAAAAGTTGTCCAAAGTTGTAGTTCTAAATAATTCTGAAATTCACTCTGCACTGTAACTATATATTGAACTGCCAAGACATTTGTATTTAGAATGGTTCATGCGAATTCTGGCCCCAGGGCCAAATGTGGCCTTTATCTTTTCTGTTAGAATGAATGGTGGGTGGGCCATAGGCTAACTTTCCAGTTTTCCCCTCATCTTATACTGAAAGCTGTCTGTGTAATACTTATCATTAAAATGTTCTATTGTTAATCAAATATTTCGAAAATAGAACATCGAGTCTCAAAATCCAAACTGGGAAACTGGCTTGTTTTCTTCATTTTCTGTTTCTTGGTAAAAGAACAGGAAACTAGCGCATGTCAGGTGTTAGTTATACTGAAAGTTGAGTTAACCCGTTTTCTACTCTTTTAAGAGCGATTGTGATGTGTGTTGATTTGCCGTATCGAGTTCAAGACCATCATGAACATATAACGAATAGAAACTGAACTAATAAGCATTACACAGATCTTGTTACCATACCTTGTTCTTTCTCCTCTGACAACACAAATTACAAATTAATTTACTGACTATTTAGTCATGGTCACGGTCAATTTGCTAAAAAAAATAACACAAGGCTCTGCTTGAAAAGCACTGGAAACAAGAATTCTTTTTCATTGACAGCCATAACAAATGTCCCTGTGCCTTGTATGTGAAGAGGCTGTAATTAAGGTATTTATTATCTTGAGTCTTAAAAAAAAAAAACAACTTATCAAGCACAGTGGAGGGGGGGGAGAAGAGGGCAAAGAACCTGATGCAGCTGGAAGTGTTCCAACCAGTAAGCTTGGAAAACCCTTTATGAATTCTTGAGTGTGTCCTTAATTAAAGTGGATTTACAGCGAGGCATTTAAAAGGGCAGTTTAATTTGATTGATAGATGGTCCATCACTTTTGGCTAAAGTGTCCACCTATAAAAAGTGCTGTGATTCCTACACCATTCACTGAAAGCCGAAAGCATTTTGCATAATTGATAAATAATATTTGGAAATCGACTCTCGACTTTTTTGATGGAGTGTAATATAAAAAGCCCCTTGAATCCTTTGTTTATGATAATGATAATAATGTGGGGGCACCTTTCAGCTGTAGACCTTCTTAACCATTAGGTGGTGCAGTGCACTCACTCACTCACCCATTCACTCATTTGCTGAACCGCTTAATTCTGCTACTATGGTTGCGGGGAGGCTGTGCTTATCTCAGCCGACACTGGGTAAAGGCAAGATATACCCTGAACACTTCACCAGACCATTGCAGGGCAACACACACAACCATTAATTCAAAACCACACCTTTAGACAATTTGAACCAGCCAGTTAGCCTAATATGCATGTCTTTGGACTGGTGGAGGAAACCTGAGTACCGGAGACCCGGAGAACCTTCTTGCAGTGAGGCAGATGTGCTAACCACTATTTGACCGTGATGCCCTGGTGCTATACATTTAGAAGATATTAGGAAATTGTCAGAAAGTCAATGACCGAAAATGACAGAAAAAGTTAATGGCATGACTGGCATTGTTTATAGATCTAATATTATGACAACCCAACAGTGACTCATGTACTGTAGTCTATTTACTCCAAGTGAATAGTTACAGTCACGGCTAGAGGTTTACATTTAGAATGTGCAGTTGATCAAATATGTTAAATATTTTGAACCACAGTTCACGTTATACTGACTATATTTCTTTGTGTTCAGGCATTTTCTGTAAAGGGGCTGATGTGTAGTTAGAGGCTGCGAAGACTCAAAATGACGTCAGTAGCCGCCGATTATGAACATATGGAGATCCAGCAGCAGTACAGCAGTCCAGCTGATGTCAACAACCGATGGGATGTGGACGAATGGGACAATGAGAACAGCTCTGCCCGTCTGTTCGAACGCTCCCGTATCAAGGCCCTTGCGGGTAAGGTCTTAATTATTTATTATTGTTTATTTATTTGTTTATTTATTTGTTTATTTATTTTTGTCACTTCAGCAGACCAAGTTACATAGTTTAACTCTAACCAGATGAGTTATAAGACTGATGTACCTTTTTGTTTTGAGTCTTAGTTCCCAATACATTGGTCAGGAAAAAAAAAAAAAAACATTTGAATTTCTCTGTACTTACTAAAGACAACAAGGATTTATTTGACTTCTCTCTATCAGTACGTTTGAAAAGAGAAAGAAGGCTGTTTTTTTAATAAAAATATGTTTTAGTAAGACAATGATGAAGATATAGATGCTCTCATCATATATATGGGTATAGAGAAAATTACCAGCCTCTTATAAACATTTACATTTTGTTGTTTTGTAGCCTGAAGAGACAGACACGAAAATAATTTTTTATCTGCATTTATTCTATGCAACTTATGACAGCCAAGTGAAAGATATAATAACATTTCAGAAAAAAAAAGTTTTATTTTTCAATTATTGCGATGGTTAAAGGATATCGCCTCTCTGTCCCATCTTCTTTATTGCACACCAAGCTCTATTGGCTTCCACCTGTGATCACTTATAAACATTCTGTTTATTTAAGCATAAAAACAGCTGTTCCTAGAGCATTATTGTGCTTTAAAGTGTAACTTAAGCAATCAACAAACTATGGGTGGCAAGGCTTTGTCAAAAGATTTCTGGGAGAAAGTTTTGACAGGCATCAGAGAGGAGAAGAATACAAAAAAATTCAAAGGCTTTATCAAATTCCTTGGAGCACAATAAAGTTCATAATTGAGAAGTGGATAGAGTTTGGTAGCCTTCCAGCATCAGGCCGTCCCTTCAAACTGGTTGGAGGAGTGAGGAGGAAACTGGCTAGAGAAGCTACCAAGAGGTCTATGGCAACTTTGAAGCAGTTACAGGAATTTTTAATAAAGTTAATTTTAAATTTCACAGATGCCCAACAAATTATGATTGTAAGGGTTGGTCACAGGAAAAAAAGCCAAGTCTTGATTGAGCTTTGCAAAACGCACCTTGAAGACTCTGAGGTCAAATGAACAAAGCTGTTATGGTCACATGAGTCCATAGAATCAAATTATTTGGCTTCAATACCAAATGGTATATCTGGTGGAGAGCCAATACCAGCCATCATCGTGTTGTGGGGGTCGTGTTGTTTTTCTGCAGCAGAGGCTGCGGCACTTGTCAAGATAGAAGGAAAAATGGATGAGCCCTCAGAATGCACCATCACATTCTTGAGAACCTGCTGCCCTCTGCCAGGAAGCTGTAAAAGATAGGAAGGTTTTCTGTCCAACATGGCAATGATCTGAGTACACAGGTGCTGAAGAAGAATAAGGTGAATGTCCTTGTGTGGTCTTGTCAGAGCCCCAGACTTAAACCCTATTGAAAGTGTGTGGAATACCTTGAAGATTGTAGTCCACTTGAACAGGTCTGTAAAGAAGAGTGGGCAAATGTGTAGACATGCAAAGTTAGCACAGAAGTATCTCAAAGGATCCATGGCTGAAATCAAAGCAAAATGCAGTTCCACAAAATACTGATGTGGAGTGATGTGGGGATGATCCTCTAAATATGTCCCTCGTGAAGCCTAGGGGATTGTGTTTTCAGTGGCTGTCCGTATCCGCCGCCACAGACACTCTAGCAGTGCCTGTTTTTTTGTGTATTTATTTTATATTTATGTTGACTGGTCCCTACAGCACTCCCTACCAGTCTACTTGAAACTGGGTCACCCTCACCTAAGGTCATGGGGGTTAATTCGGAAAAAAATTATCGTTAACACTCTAGATGGTGCAGTTTTTGTCGGATCAGTTTGCAATTCATACCTGTTATATTTAGTGACAAGGTCATCAAACCTATTGAAACTGGGTCACCTTGACCTTATTTCCAGGTCACAGGGGCTATATGAATTGTGCACACGGTCAGAGTGGTAAAAAGTCAGATATGTCAAATTTAGCACAGGATTGTTTATTTACATCAGATATGCCTTTGGACATGCCTATTAACCTTATAAAAATAAAAACATCATGTTGCTAAATATGCCGTTGAGTAAGCATGGGCATATGCACCCCTTGCCGAGGACTCAAACCCAGGACCTTCTTGCTGTGAGGTGGACATGTTCCTCCCTATGCCACTGTGATGTCCCTACTGATCTGAATGTTAAATTGAATGAATACAGCTGAAAAAAAAAATTGTTTTCATTTGAGGATCCTTCTGCCCTGTGATGGCCTGGCGAGCTGTCCAGGGTGTACTCTGCCCTCGCTCAGAGTTGGCTGAGATGGGCACCAGCCTCCTCGCGACCCTAATTAGGATTAAACAGTTCAGAAAATGAATGACTGATAGAATTTCAGGATCCAAAGCAACAGAATGTGAAAATTTTAAATGGGGTGATCCTTTTCTGTACCCACCGTATGCTGTTGTTTTGTTGAAAGTTTTAAATCCAGATGTTTTTCTTCCCATTGATTGGTCCTGGGGGTATGGTTGACCCACTCTCCCAATGATTTGTATGACAAACTATGATTGTAAAAACAAATAATTAAATAATATAAATAAAGAGGTTTTTTCACTTGGTTAACATTTTATTGCACTTCACTGAAAGAATTGTGAACATTAAAATGTTGCTTTATTTCTTCATGTTTTTGCCTGTTAAACACTTTGGTTTGGTAGTTTGGGATAAATACATTTGTAGATTTAGATTAGATATTGCAGTACATTACCTATCAGTAAGAAGGAAGGTGAGAGATAGGTCACATCCTAATTTTAGGGGAATATTATCTCGCTGCTCAAATGAAAGCTAGGATTTTTTTGCTGTGATAGTTGCTTTGATGCTAGTTGGAAGGAGATGGAAAGAATGTGTAGGAATTTACCAGTACAAGCAATGAGTGGAGATCAGACGTGCATAGCATCTTGAAGGGAAGACTTAAATCCTTTTTCTTTTACAGTTAAACTTGTGGGTGCAGCTAAAACAAAAACTGAGATGGGTTGCAAATGATGCAGATTTTAGTTTTATGACTCTATGTATGAAATCTATGTTTGGGTTTTGGACGAGTGAGGAAATCATTGCTAAATGTAGAATTATGAAAACAAACAAACTACGAAGTTTTCAGACACTAAGTTGTGTTGACTGGTGTGAATTTTGTTGCAAGAATTTTGTTGCAAACAGACTCGTATGCTGTAGGACCTATGGGGATGCAGAGGCGGATCATTATCACACCTTTTGATCCTGTCCAAAGATTCATATATTTTGGCGAAATATCTGGACATACCGTGTTTCCCCGATAATAAGACCTACCCCGATAATAAGACCTACCCTTATTTCTGCAGAACGGTCCAAAATAAGCCCTACCCCGAAAATAAGACCTAGCTAAATCCAAATTTTGTCCAGTTAAGGGAACAAAAACGGTAAGTAAAGTATTATAAAGCAGGACTGAGGGGCATGATGGGGATAAAAGCAGGACT
>JAQMYF010000011.1:9848126-9863850 GCA_030014195.1 Neosilurus mollespiculum | reverse complement strand
AGGAAGAGCTACACCGCTGAGTACAAGAAAGCAGTTGTGGAGGACTCACTTACCTGTTTATTGAAATTGCTGTTAATATTAATTAAAATAAAACCTACCCCGAAAACAAGCCCTATGGTGCTTTTTGAACCAAAAAAAAAAATAAGACAGTGTCTTATTATCGGGGAAACACGGTAATTGTATCTGTATGCGTCGAAATAGGGATGTGGCTTTTGTGGTCTATATCGCCACTCACACATCCTAAAATCTGTCTGTAACCCTGGGTTTACGCAGGGGTACGATGTCCGCGTTTTCCATGATCCAAATGGGCGTGGAGTTTCACACTTGAAGCATGATTGGGGTATAAAAAAGGTGGTAGGGTGCATCCAAGAGATGAAACTTGACGGAATTGTGTTACCAAGCTCATGAAGATCCCCTACGATGGTGCATTAAGGTCTGTTACACTCTGTTAAGGTCTGCTAAGCTCTACCGTGTTTTAGCGTGCTTCCCATTTTACATCACGTTTGGCCTCAAATCATAATAATCGAGGTAAAATTTTTGACAATCATAAATTTTACCATGATCAGCGCAATCATCAAAAATCCACCAAGTTCCCTCAAGATCATCACGATTTGATTTCACGAACCCCCATGCTTATTACGATTCTTTACGATATGGCAGATGCCAGCAAGACTCAAACTTTTCTCCAACTTTCTGCATGTTGGCCTGACTGTTCTCAAACTTTCCGCGTGGAAGTCTCCAACTTGTCACTTTTCCTTGCGAACAAAAAAACGAATAATTTGTGAGCAAAATACCAAATTTGCGTCCTTCTCACGACAGGTACGGATTGTTTGAATTTAAGACTGCTCCGCGTCAGGGCTTTGTTTTGCAACACTCGTAGAATTTCAAACTTTTGAAATTTTTTGTGATGAATTCATGAACCAGGTGACCAAAATGTGATGTCGCGAATGTCGCAAGACAAAATTCCTTTTACAGCTGTGAATTGCCATTCACGTCAGTCGCTTTTCTATCGCACCTCTAGTGGTGAGAGTCTTTTACCAGTGTAACATTAGATGTTTGTGAATATTAACTGAAGCTTTTGGTAAAATCTGCATGATTTTATGCATTGCACTGCTGCAATGTGATTGGCTTGATAATTGTATGATGAGCAAGTGCACATCATCTTATTTATGTGGCCAGTGAATGCGCATGTGTACTTCTTTATTTTAAAATTAGTTTTTGATGAAGGTCTAATATGTTTTTTTTAGCTCAGACAATCAAATGTGCTATGCAGTTCTCTTGGTACTGGAACTTAGAAATACATGCTAGTAATTTAAACACAAGGAGTTTCTAAAATTGGCCACTTGCCATTCATATGCTTTCTTGCTGGTCTCACAGCCAGGTTGCTGTTGAGTAGCTACTGAATATCTGCTCACTGAATAGCAGATGAATCTACTTAAGTTCCATACGGGAAGCTAAATAATTCACGTACTCCTTAAATATGCAAGAGTTACTGAAGCTTCATGGCTCACGTCATGGTCTTACATTCTGCCAGGGCCTTTCACTGCCATATGGTGCTGGACACTGTTGTTTTTCATCAACCATTTTGTATCTTTCATTTTCTAAAGTCATTTTAGCTTCGAGTTAATTTCAGTTTGTCCCATTTCAGGAGTTGCTAACTCATTGTAACTCATCATAACTCTCCTTGAACATTAACCCTTCTGAATTTAGTTTGTTTCTCTTTTTTTTTGCCCAATAACCATTTTTTTTTTATGTGAAATAATCTCCTTGCTTAAAAGATTACAAAATATTGCTGCTTGCATTGAGTGGGACTAATATATTCACTGGCAATACACCAGACAGCTATTTTGTTCTGGCATTTTGTTCATTTTCCTTATGTCTGTGTTTTAGTGTAAATGCAAAACCCTTGAAATGTTTTAAGAGCTCTATGGTTTATCTCCTTTTACCATTATTGCATTGATCTGTTTAGTCCATACATTTTTGGATCCAAAATCAGCTTATTCTAGAGGCCAGTGAGTTCAGTCTACAAGTCACATGCAACAAGGTTGTGTCAGCGTACGGGTGCTCTTGGAGGCTATCGCCACATTCTGCAAGGCTGACGGCCATGCTGAATAATTTAAACCAGTCTCACCCTACAAAGACGCTTTATTCTCCTTCCCACTACCCTACTGTTTTTCCTTAAACATTTTCCTCATTCTTTTGATTTGCCATTCATGTACAAACACTGTAAAGACAGCTGCCAGTCGTGGCTTGGTTAATAATTTCAGAGCGGTTGGGGGAACTGGATATGAGCCAATTTCTTAGCTGTGTGCTGCACTGACAGTCAGATAGATAAATGATCACACAAGGTTACAGGAGTGTGCAGCTGAATAATAGTGTGAAATTCTTCAAGCCAGTCCTACATGTTTGTTGCTGGTGGTCATGTCCAGGGCATTAATCCAAATGATTGAGGACGGACGCACATTCTCTTAAAAATGTTGTGATGTACTTTGGGACCTGACAAATTGTTGAAGCCTTGTTTGTGAAGAATGTATCACGTAATATCATAGACAGAAAGATTGGTCAAAATAAAGCGTCATTGCTGATATCGATTTGCTGTGATTTAGTAAAGAAATGAAATTGGCTTATCATCACAATGTTGTACTGTTTAATCATAAATATCTGATGATCTAATGGCAAATTAAGAAACGTCTAAACTTGCCTCAAGTTTTCATTTGTGAATGGTTGAGGAATCATATTTTCATTTCCTGTCACTACCTAGCCAGCTTTCCGGCTGATTCTCTACCTGTCAAGCAAGTCATAAATGTAGCTCATTATCATAATAAATTATATATTTTTTGTATGTTTGTCCTTCTCCGGGATTGGCTAACAGCTAGCTCTTTGTCTAGCAGTCTGGTTATCTCTCCAACTAGCTTGTTTATTCTAGTTTGAAAGTTTTAAAGCTCATCTTCGCCCCCTGCACTAAGCCCAAGCTTACTTCTGTCATGAAAAGCTACAGAACATGTTATGTTCTGGCATTTTTGGCAAATTTGTAAGTTAAAATGTTAAGATTGTTAAAATTATAAGAACATCCCTCATTCTAAGGCTGTGTGTATACAATAAATTTACACAATTTATTCATATTATTGGGCATTACATATATTTTAACTTTCTTGTTGTGCTATTAAAATGAATCCAGTAGATATAGGATCTACAAACTGTATATTAAAATGCAAGAGAAAAATAATCTCTTAAATATTGTTTAATGTATAACAATCTGGCTTAAGCTGAAACTTCTGCAGCTTGACTGCGCATGTGTTAACCGGCGTGCAGCCTGTTTTAGTTGCTCCTGCCTTTTCCCATACTATTTAACTTTTCTTTCTTCAACTTTTTTTTTTCTGTATTTCTTATTTTATACACAATTTCCTTTGGGATCAATAAAGTGTTCTGATACAGCTGTTTAGATGAACTCCAAGATAAATACTTACTGGAAGCTGCACAAATTATTGATCTGCTATGTGTTTATCGTTTATTGTATTCACACCGGCTCATGTTTATTTTTCAGTGATGATAAAACCAAAGCATCTTAATTTTCCTACGCAATATATAATTTTTATTAAAAAACAAAAACAAAAAACAAACAATATATATATATATATATAAAGATATTTCTGCTTCAGATGTTGCATTGTTTTTTTTGTTTTTTTTAATGCAAGTATGAGTTCGGTTTTTTAAACATGCATATAAATGTGAACGGATACCTGAGAATAGTGCTCTGCTTATCTGAGCTTTTCCATGCTCTCACTGCTCCTCTAGAGCAAAAGTGCATGGCTTTACCCCAGATGCAACAGGAACTTTTGACGTTAATTGGACCTGATGCCAGGAAACTCAAAACTGATATAAAAAAGATCCAGGATTTAGTGTGTTTGTTCAGGAGAAATTGAGATGGTGACTTGTTTAAGTGGGCCGGATAGAAAAAGGAGAGGTTGGGGGATTGACTTTCCTGAAAAGTGCAGCAGAGGCAAGCCGAGTGTGGGTTGCTGTGCTGAGCGCATCACATGAACATTGTGCTCAATAATTCCCCCCACTTTGTTCCACCACTCAAAAGCCACTGCATTTTTGTGTGTCCCACATAATCATGTGCAGCAGTGAACAAAAAGCGGGGTGCTCTCATTTTGTGGCCTCATAAAGGATTTGTCAGGCTTCAGCTTAGCCAGTCACAGAGCCTTTTTATATCAACATTTCCTGCTGTCAAACATCAAAAAATATGTTTGTCTCTATGAAGAACTCCAGCTGTGTTTGGCAACAGCAAACATCCTGCTCTTGTCCCCCCTTTATGACAGGAATGGTGTAGCCCACCACCTTCTCCTTGCCTCTCCCTCCTGCTTCTCTTTATGCTAATACGATGCTGACATCATCATGGAACACACTGGCCATGATAGGCTGCCTGGGCCAATGCCAAACCCTAGACTCCGCCTACTACTTCCTCCAGGCTTGTGAAAGGTGTGCTCTGTTTTGTTCAGCTCCGTCTTCAGTGTATGCTTGAGTCCACTGCACATGCTCTCTTATTCACTCTTTCTCTCAGCCTTGCAGTCTCAGGGGTGATGACAAATGGGGACAATCTGTATTGAAGACTGTGGGAGAGGAGAAATCAAACTGTTTGCCTGTCACTGAGCATTGGTTGCATTAAGCCAGAGCAAGCTGGATGTTTGGACAGCCTCAAGTCTGGTGTGCGTTGATTGCTAGGAGTAGGTAAGAGGACACAGTACTTTCTAGCACACTGATGGAGCTTCAGCGAGCTACTAGTATGCCTGGACCCCTGTCCCCTGGACCGTTATCACCTGGACATGTTTTACCTGGGCATCTCTCCCCTGAGCACCTGTCTCCAGGGCCAGGACTGTCATACCAAGGCTCCAGTCCTGGCCCCAGTTACGGCGCAGCTGCTTTTAACTATAATCAGCTGGAGGGGCGATTTAAGCAGCTGCAGGGTAAGTTATCTAATCCGTACATACCTATAAGACATGGACCGTTTAAATGTTAAAATGTACAACACAGAACGTATCACCCACCTATACTATTCTGCTACATTAGAGAGTGGAATGAGAGAGACACAGCATTAGAATTAGAAAGACCTGATGAGGAGGTTTATCAGCCGATGAAACATTAATGAGAAACAGGAGGTGATGAGGAGCTTGTGTGTGTGTGTGTGTGTGTGTGTGTGTGTGTTTGGGGGGGCCCTCACATGTTAGTTTATCCAAGCACTGCTTATCTCTGTTCCAATCCCCAAGAGAAACCCGATTTTATTGCTGTTGGTGTATTTTTAAGTCGTTTTGGATCCTTCTGATTGGATTGTCAGTGACAATAACAGAGAGATTACAGGAGGATGTTTTTGCCTTCGCACCACTCTGTGAAGAGGCAGTAATTCAGCAGAGGTGTACTCTCATAACATTACAGGACACTTTGAGTTGCTGTGCATGTGCCTCAGATGAAATCGATCAGTAATCTCTTCAGATTTGTAAAAATCTATTTAATATCTGTGTTTAATATAATGATTAGATTGTAGCTAAAATAAATGCAGCACTTTAAAGGGATTAGATATTTTGTTTTGTTTTGGTCAATCAGTGGTTATCAAATGCTATAAAGAGTCAATAGTAGACACACTTGCTGATCCCATACTTGCTAAAACATTTTTGTATTCACTGTTGGTTGGCTGTTACAAGCAATAAAATTACATGCGTAACTGAAACCACATTGCTGAAATTTAGCAATTTAAATACTTGGAAGTGCTACTATGCAAAGGATCCAAAGGATACATTGGTGGCTCATTGGTTAAAGTGCTGGGTTACTGATTTGAACATCAGGGGTTCAAGTCCCAGTACCACCAAGGTGCCTCTGTTGGGCCCTTGAGCAAGGCCCTTAACCATGAGTCACTCAGTTGTATAAAAATTATAAATGTAAGTCTGGATAGTGCATCTGCCAAATGCCATAAATGTAAATGTTTCCATACTCTTGTAATAAAATAAAAGTTTAAGGGTGTATATTATGTTCTCTTATAATTATACCTGAGCAAAGATGTAAGGTTTGTAAACATTCTATGTGGTTTTGGATTGAATTGCGACTCCAAATGTAAATATTTTCAATTTTATATTCCTGCCCTTTGCTTTTATAAGTGTCTTATCCTGTGAACCACTTTGGATTCTCTCAGTTGTAATATTTGCCCAACATTTCTTCTTGACATGTGGGTTCTAATTAATCTTTGCCCTTTCTTCTTGGCAATATCTGCTGTAACTCTGTCAGATAGCTTAGATTGCCTTCCTGAAGCTCAGACTGAGAGGGTTATGATAACCGTACATGATAACAAAATCTTTTAGATTGTTTTTTATTGTATGCTTTTAATGATTGTGGAACATGTTTAGATGTAAAACTGTAGTTGTGTATGATATAAAAAAAATGTAAGACAGAAAGGTTGGCATGTTCAAGGTGCACTTATTTGAAAGAAGATAAGGCATCATTACTACGCTGGGAATATTGTGGTCTATTTTAATTAGACAGGTGAGTATCTAGCCTGATAACTACACACTTCAAAAATATGGAAATCGTAATGGTTCTAGGAAGCCATGCACCAGTTCTCTTTAGTACTCCACGTTCACATATCCTGTCTCAAGCAAAAAATGAAATAAAATAACGAGTACAGGTGACAGACATTGTTGAAGTCACACCTTGGTGCTATATTAGTAATACTGTGTCGGTTGTAGTCCCTGAAGATGCCTTAAGTGATTGGTCATCTATTAATAAAGGTTGGTCTAAAGTTACACCCAGTTGTCTGATTACCATTCATTTCACATCCCAACATGAGACGTCCAATAGACTGAGGCAGGCATTAGGACACATCAGTGCACTTGTCCTCTTTCTTGCCTTTCTTTACTGTGCCTCTTTCTCTTTCATGAATGGGGACCTCTGTTAACAATATTCCACTTTGTCCACTTGACAGCCTGTTAAATAAGGCACGCTGTTAAATGCTTTCAATTGTTATGTGATTAGTTTTCTTTTCAGCACATTAAATGCTGTTTTTGGACAGAAGGTGTAAAATTTATGTTGGGATTTGTATGAGATTATTAAGAGCTTCCTGTCGTGTGCATGTATGCATGTATTTACTCAATGCAGCTTATAGATTGAAAGGTTTAATCTTTTAGGGAAGAAAACAAACCAAAACAGAATCTCTGAGCTGGTTAAAGGATCACCCTCCATGTTAGTTCTTTGTGAAACCATCTTTTGCTTAGAGTACAACCATGAGTCTTTTGCGATACCTCTCTACCAACTTTGTATATCTAGATTGTACACTATTTGTTCACTCTTCCTTACAGAACTGTTCAAGCTTTATCAAATTATATGGTGACCATTGATGGACTGCAACTGACAAGTCATTTCACCGTAGGGTTCGGGCTCTGACAAGGCCATGCAAGATTTAAGGCATTCATCTTTTATCCCTTCAGCCACGGGGTGATCAATTTTGGTTCATTATGTTGGAAGGTGATCCTTTCGTCCCATTGACAACTTTGGATGGTACACTGTACTGGCTTTCTGCCAGATGTATCATTTGGTGTTGTGGCCAATTTGATTTTGGTCTCATCTGGCCAAAACACCCTTTGTCTTTTGGCCTTAGAGTCTTCAGGGTGCTTTGGGCAAACTTCTATGGAGACTTGGCTTTTTTCTTCTGACCTTCCCATTCGTAGAGTGTTTGTGATATTGTTGTCATATGCACACAATGAGCATTCTTTACCAAAAATTCTTGCAGTCGCTTCAAAGTTAGCCTCTCTGTCCAGTTTCCCTCACAATCTTCCACCTAGTTTTGAAAGGCAGCCTGATCCAGGAAGGGACCAAGTAGCACCAAACACTGTCCACTTCTTGATTATGAACTTTAATCTCAGTTATTATTATTTTTTTTGTTTGTTTGTTTTTCTGCTTTTCTGTTACTATTGTATCTTTCAAATATATGCTGTATTAAGTTGCATTTCGTAAAAGCAGCTTGAAAAAAATATTGTGTGTACAGTCTAGCTTCATTTCAGGCTGCAACGCAAAAAAGGTGAATATTTTCAGTATATAGGTTCATAATACTGATCATTTGCTACATAATTACACAGCACTACTGTAATTTATTTGTAGCTAAGTACAGTATATAGTGGCAGTGTTATGTTTGCAAACAATTTTTTTTTTAGCAAAGTTGCTGGAAATACAGTTGTTAGTTCAAGTTTTTCACTACACTTATCTGACAATTTATCGACTGGAATTCTGAAATGACTGAAATTGTAGTTTCTACCTGTAGTGCTTGAAGTAGTGATCACTTTGCCCTATCTAATCAATGACACAATTAAATACTAGTATTAAAATGATTACTACTGTGTATGGTTGCACTGTTATGGAAGTCGTCATTTATCTTTTCACCTGCTATGACTTACACAGGTCATGTAGGTGTTGAAGAAACAGGGGAGGATCAGGTCATGTTTTCTTCGTGTGAAAGTATCTTATCCTTTTGAAATATGTAGTTAAATGCTGATTTACACTGGCGACCTCCCATATCTGGATAACTGAAGGTGATAAGGTTCCCAGCCTGCATTCAAATGTTAGGCTACGAACAAAGTCTAAGTTCAGAGTGACAGCTAGATCATGTGGAGTTCCTTTTTTTTTAGTGCTAGAACTGAACAGGAACCCTTCATTATTCTTGCTGGTCACTGCACAAAGCCAAGCCAGGCACGGTGGGGGCGGAAGTGTCGCAATAAAAGAGGCGATTCTGTGTAGTGTAGTGTAACGGCAGCCAGAAGCTACCCGCTGCTTACCAGCTCAATGACCTTCTGTTCCACACTTGGCTTAGCGCTGTCCTTTCAGAGCTGGAACAGGAAAGACCAAGACTGGTTCTTGACAGAATTTGAATGCAGCCCTAAGCTTGCATTGCATGGTTTATTGCCTCCATGTGGAGATATATCAAGATACCAGCCATGCTTTATAAGTATTGAGGGGGAAATATATGTACTTTTGAATATGTTGTTTGTAAGTTGGCTTTAAGATGCGAGCAAAGCTTTGGCCAAATGAGAAGAGAAAAGCAAGGACAAACAAATCTGTTTTCTAGATGATTTATATTAAGCTATTTAATCTTGATATGATGCCTGTTCTTCAAACTACATTCTTTGTAATGAAATACATGATCGTTCAGAGTCATTCAGGTATCTGCATGTTGATCATACACAGACAGTCACTCCTTTCCTATAGCCAGGAATTCTTTCAGGGGAAGATAAATAAATATACTAAATCAAACTGCTGCATGACTACTCATCCATCCATCCATTCATTTTCCTCCGCATATCAGAGTAGCTTTTAAACAGAAATGGAGGGGGGGAAAACATGATTCCAATGGTTCAGGCAGTTAAATATGGAATCATAATGAGGTCTGTCTGACCTTTTGTGGACATGATGGTGCAGTTCCAGGATAGCAGTGCTTTTTGAGAAGTGAGAAAACCTTTATAGTAAAGTATAATTATTTCTTTCAAGGTTAAGACCATGTTGGTTTCCATGGACCATGTCATTGTTTTGTCTCTGAATGCCAAACAGTTAGAATGAGAAGCCTTTATTTGTCACATATAAAGTACAGCATAGTAAAATTCTTTTTTCCGTATACCCCAACTTGTTAGAATGTTGTGGTCAGAGTGCAGGGCCAGGCGTAATATGGATCCTGGAGTAGAGATGGGCAGGGGCCGTTCTCAAGGGCTTAACAGTTATCACCTTAGCACTGCTGGGGCTTGAACAAGCAACTCCACCCCAACTTTTTCTGTTCCGTGAAGCTGGTGAACTTTTCATCTTCTGTCCTGGATGACTGGCAAGTAAGGCTGCAGCACCAGACATCAGACAGATATATTCTTAAACAAGAACCTATTTTAATACTTTTTTTTCATTGATTATTTATCTTATTATGCCTATACGCCATTCAAACGTTGTGTGTGATACCTATAAAGTTGTAGTTCGCTCCAGACTTGAATATGAATTCAAAATCTAGACAAAACCTCACCAGCATCTCCATCACCCATGCGAAAATGTACCTACCCCCTCAAAGCTAAGGTAATCGATAAAGGGTTAAATTAGATTCATCACTATTAATCCAAGAATAATTGCTGCCAGCTTTTTTTTAAATCATAAATTAGTTTGAAAATCAGAAACAATTAACTGTTACAAATAAATAAAAATAGAGAAATTGTAAAAGGGAGAAAGACGTTTTCCTTAAAAATTTTTTCATATGTAGACTCTTCACAGACTTCCTATAACCTTCACTGGCTCAGTACCCATCGGTGTGTTGGTTGTGGGCCATTCGTAATACAGCATTTCTGTGAAAGCTAACTCGTAAACTGATACCAGTTGCTGATAGTAGGGTTCAGTTCAACTGTCAGTTGTTTGTCTTTTATGTAATGATTGACAGCACTATACATTTTTTAACTCTCTAATTTTATCATGTTTTACGCAGTCCAGTACACTTAGTCTTCTCATATAGTAGCACATTCATGTCTATTTGTTAAAATGATGTATTGGGGCAACTATTGCAAAACTTTTAGTAAAAGGTAAGAAGAATTCCGGGAGTTCAGGTTTGTTATTAATAATAAATCTTTTTATATTATTTTTTTCATTGTTTCCCGACATCACACAAGTGAGCAGTACAGAACAGCCAATCAACATGAACTCAGCCTTATTGGCTTTCTTGTCAAATCACTGCCATGATGATATCCAGTATATCAACACTCTTGCTTATACAATATTTTTTTGTAATTAACAGCTGAAAAAAATAACCACATGAACTGAAGTTGATGTTTTCTGATTAGTGAGAATGTTATTGAGTTAAATCACTTCCTATCGATGCTCTTAGATGGAATGTTGTCAGGATGGACAACAGTTTTAGATTTTTAAAATGAGAAACCTACTCTTCTACACTGAACTTTTAGAGGTACCACTAAAGATTAAAGTGAAGCAACAGATGCCTTTATTGACCATCTTCCCCTTGCAGCATGGATAGCCTTGTGAGGTGTGTATAAATGGAGAATGCAGGGTATATCTGGATGCCCTATGTTGACAGTAAGCGCCATTATGCTGCACTTCAAGGCAAAATGCATTAAAAATGCATACAGGGATCAATGTCTTTCTAAACATCATCTTGTTTAGTCTTTCTATTTTCTGTTGACATTCATGGATTTCATGTGCAGCAAACCGTACCTACAAATGCACAGGATGCCTTGGCCACACCCATGTGTATAATTTTGTGCTGGGTGTTAATATTGAGGTTTGACGTGTCAGAGGTAAAGTTAAAAGAATCTCTTGAGCTCATAGCATTTTGTTAAAAATCACAATGTGCTGTGGTATGTGACATAGTTTGCCTGCTTTATGACATTTTGATGTATTGACTGTAGAGAAATGCCCTATCTGTTTGACCGTCTGGGAGCTAAAATAAGATTTTTATTTGTTAACGACAATCTGGGATATTTGGCATTGAGGTGCTACTCAATAAACAGCATGTGATCGTTAGTTAGCTCATTCTGATAATGTCATCAGAGGGTGTCCTCTATATCAGCTTCATGTTTAAAGGGTTTCCTTTTAAATGTTTAGTACTGTGTTGTATTTTGTTAGGTTTCAAGCAATCCAAATTATGAACACTTCAACCAAATAAATGTCATGTGATGTAATGTAATATATGGGGTCGGCCATGGCCCAATGATTAGAGGACCAAAACGTCGCTGGATTGATCCCTGAACCAGCAGGAAAAATGTGTGTGTGTGTGTGTGTTTGTGTGTGTGTTGGGGGGTGATCAGCACCTTGCCCCGCTCCACCATCATGGCTGAAGTGCCTTTTGAGCAACGCAGCTAACCCCCAACTGCTCTCCGGGTGCAGCAATGTGTGGCAGCCCACTGCTCCGAGTGAGTGTGTGTGTGTGTGTGTGTGTGTGTGTGTGTTCACTGTTTACGTGTGTGTGTGCTCACTTTGGATGAGTTAGATGCAGAAGATAAATTTCCCAGGTGGGATTAATACAGTATAACAAACCAACAAATAAATTAAAATACAAATTTGCATTGAAATATCATGTTGAAAAAGGAATTTCTGAATTTCCTGAAACTTTTTCAAATCATTCACTTCCACAATTGAGTAATTAAGATATGTGCCCTTTTTGTGTGTAATTACCCTATAGAAAGCACAAAAAAAATATGTATTTAGTGGTACTACACTGAATTGGTACAGTCTAAATAGTCCCTTCCTCGAGGTTAAATGTGATTATTCTGGGGGGATAATGCTTGAATCAAAATGATGGACACTCACAGTTGGTCATGGTCACTTAGACCAAGCAGTATCATTTGTCATGATTTAGGTTGGAAAAGTTAACCATGAAAATGTTCCTTTAGTTTTTTTTACCCCTCAGCCGGTTATGGCTGGAAGGGTATGGTCGCTTGGCAGGCAGGTGTGCGGGAGGGGGGTCAGGGGTGTGTGTGTGTGACAATAACTTTGTCTGGGTCATTGTTCGGCTCATATGCATGATAGCTTTCTGAAATTTTGCATAGGCACTCCTTATGACCTAAACCTGTGCATATGGTGGCTAGTAAAATGTTAATTGTCTGAAACTGTTCATATGGGGGATTGCTTTTGTCCTCCGTGCGCTTGAGGCGTACTGGCTGATGGGCTAAGACGTTTTATAGAACATTTTTTCCTGTGCTTTCATGAAGTAGCCAGGTTGGGTGTAAAGGCAGTCTTGCCCCCTAGCCACACCTAATGATTAACTACCTGAGACAGCTTCTTCTTTTGTTTTTCCTACAATAAGTCTAAATTAATTATCAGTAATGATGCAAAATGTCCCAAAAGCCATGGTCCAGGTCAGAACAGTTTACAAACTGATATCTGCTTTGACCAAGAAAGCAAAAGACACACACAAACACACACACACACATGTTCTAATCTCTGCTAGACCCAGTGGTGTTAATGTAGAAGCTTAAAATAGCCTCATGGCAGTCGAGTATTGATTAACTGCAGCAGATTTTTTGGTGATGCATCATTTTTCAGCGAGGTAAAAAAGCAGTCACTCTCCAGCATGTCAGCGTAATTGAAGAGGCTTTTAACAGCACTAGGTTCTTTAACTTAGTAAATACAACCCCTGCCTGTTCCCTGTTGGCTTTCTGAATAAAATGACCTTTGTGTTACATTATTGTAATAAAAATAACAGCTGTAAAAATACAAGAAAAAAGGGGGGGGGGTGTTTATGTATATTGTATAGGAGTACTTTATACATTAGCTGTTCAAAATCTCTTTTTGTTTATTTCATGATATTTCTTTTACATTTAATTACCTTTTACATAAGCTTTGCGGACGGTACTATGATGCGCGGATTTTCGTTCCGCAGGAGAGTGCGCTCTCTCGGTCCTAGTAAATTTATTACCTTTCACGTGAGTCCAGGAAATGAAGCAATATTACGAAAAATAATGAATAGCATTCAGTTAAATACCTACAAGCAGTTGCAGTGGTGTCCTTGCTAAAGTAATACTTACTTTCTGAGTCCTCTATTAACTGATGAATCTCTTTTTCAGGTATGTTTTTCCTAGATGTGGAGGCAGGATTTTGAACTTGGCCTACTGTTGCACTAGTAAATCAGTGAAATAGCTAAGAGCAATAGTGAAGTGTCTCTTATATGTCAAAATTAGAGCTCTATCTGGATTTAGACCAGTATTCATCTGAAAGACTTAACTTTTCTCTTTTCATTTCTCTACTTAACTCAGAATGAACTTGGCCCACTGTTGCTCTAAGGGGCTCAATTGAAAGCTTATGGAAATTGTACTAAAGTAAAGTAATACACTTCACCCTCGATTTTCCGTACCCCTATTTCCCGGATTTCGGAGTTCCTGTACAAAATCCAGTTATTTGGTATTGCCGGAAAAATGCTAGGACAAGTCCGGAAATCGATGATGGAAGTCCGGGCCGGTCATGATTTTCCAACTTCCCTCCTGTCTGGCCCGTTCCCCTCCGAGTGGATGGACGAAATTGAAGCAGCAGAGGGGCACGAATTAATGTCCGATGAACAGATCAGATGGCATCAGTGACGGGAGAGCTAAGTGAAAGTGAAAGTGAGGACAGTGACGACCAGAGACACACCTTAAGCTTGTGGAAAAACAATATTGTGTATTGAGTGTCGGATAAGTGTTGTAAAAGTCCGGGACTGCTGCTGAATAATGGTGATTGTCAGACAGATTATGGTAAATGTCTGTGAAAGGGTAGGGACCCCGGACATTAGTGATTGCTGGACTTTTGAGGTTCCCGGACAGCCTATCCCCCCTAATAGGCCGGGAAATTGAGGGTGAAGTGTATTACGATAGTCATTAAGTTTACATAGACAGGAACTTTCCAAACGGTCTAACGCCAGGATCTAATTAGATAACTGAAAGTTAGACTTCATCTTGAAGTCAGAGCATACCTGTGTCCCAGTACCAATAACGAGCAAAAGGTCAGTGAACGCTCCGAACGTTTATAAAACATACTCGCTGGTTACATTATTAGGAAAATCTATACACTGGCTCATTCATGCAGTTATTCTACCAGCCAGTCGTTGTAAAACCCGTCGTAGCACAAAATTTATACTGGTGATTTTCTGATTTGACTATTTTTTTGATTTTCTGATCAGTATGGATGTAAAGAGTGGCTGTAAAGGCTCTCCAGCACAAAACCAGTTGGAAGTTGTAGGACCATATTTTGAGATAGTGGGTTAATACATTCGTGGATCAAAATCATAAAATGCTAAAAAATGTCTAGGCTTCATAATTAGTCAAGTGTTTTTTATTCATTGCTATCACATTAATATAAAAAACTCCAATTAATGAGTGAATGCATAACGTTTTTTCATAAAATTATCTGAAAATGCCACAAGGCCGTCAGTATACAGTATTGATGTTTGGGGATTCCCCGCCAGGTCAAGTATCAAGACTTAGTTTGGAATTCTTGCTATCAAATTATTTTCTTTCCCTCATGTCGTGCTCAGAGAAGCATTTCCCTTTACATGGAGGCACAGTGTGAGATGGCTTAAGTTAAACACTGCAGATCATGCGCAATCATGAAGAAATAATAAAAAGTGTGCAGTCTAAAGGAAGAGTCAGGATTAGAGGAGGAATCCTCCGATCCAACCAAGATACCTTTCAAATCAGTGACAAAGAATGAACCTGCACTTTCACATTGTATGACAACATATAGACCATGCTGAGAATGTTCCAATGAAATCCATATCTGTCAAACTTTGTGTAAATCAGGGGTCTCAAACTCAATTTATCTGGGGGCTGCTGGAGGCAGAGTCAGGGTGAGGCTGGGTCGCATCAGGTTTTCCACAAGAAAAGCTTTGTTTTTAAATTTTCCATCTTCTCAAATCTCTCTATTTTTATTTTTTAACACAAAATAAGATGAAAAAATAAATAAACAAATTAAGAATTAATAAGAAAATAAAAAAATCAATCAGTAATAAATAAAATAATAATTATGAAAATAATTATAATCTTAATAATAATAATTAGATTTCTCTGGTCAGCGACTATATGAGGTTCCTTCAGTCTTCTGTATCTGCTGTATTCAGATTCTAATGTCTGTATTAACGGTTCTTTCACCTTTAACCTTCTTCTGAACATTGAAGAACATGAACTGTTCTTCTGAACATGGCTTCTCTTGCCTTGAAGTTTCAATCAAGCGTTTAGCCGAC